>CM029504.1:50000-55000 GCA_017140595.1 Eucalyptus curtisii | reverse complement strand
CCCTAAACCCTAAACCCTAAACCCTAAACCCTAAACCCTAAACCCTAAACCCTAAACCCTAAACCCTAAACCCTAAACCCTAAACCCTAAACCCTAAACCCTAAACCCTAAACCCTAAACCCTAAACCCTAAACCCTAAACCCTAAACCCTAAACCCTAAACCCTAAACCCTAAACCCTAAACCCTAAACCCTAAACCCTAAACCCTAAACCCTAAACCCTAAACCCTAAACCCTAAACCCTAAACCCTAAACCCTAAACCCTAAACCCTAAACCCTAAACCCTAAACCCTAAACCCTAAACCCTAAACCCTAAACCCTAAACCCTAAACCCTAAACCCTAAACCCTAAACCCTAAACCCTAAACCCTAAACCCTAAACCCTAAACCCTAAACCCTAAACCCTAAACCCTAAACCCTAAACCCTAAACCCTAAACCCTAAACCCTAAACCCTAAACCCTAAACCCTAAACCCTAAACCCTAAACCCTAAACCCTAAACCCTAAACCCTAAACCCTAAACCCTAAACCCTAAACCCTAAACCCTAAACCCTAAACCCTAAACCCTAAACCCTAAACCCTAAACCCTAAACCCTAAACCCTAAACCCTAAACCCTAAACCCTAAACCCTAAACCCTAAACCCTAAACCCTAAACCCTAAACCCTAAACCCTAAACCCTAAACCCTAAACCCTAAACCCTAAACCCTAAACCCTAAACCCTAAACCCTAAACCCTAAACCCTAAACCCTAAACCCTAAACCCTAAACCCTAAACCCTAAACCCTAAACCCTAAACCCTAAACCCTAAACCCTAAACCCTAAACCCTAAACCCTAAACCCTAAACCCTAAACCCTAAACCCTAAACCCTAAACCCTAAACCCTAAACCCTAAACCCTAAACCCTAAACCCTAAACCCTAAACCCTAAACCCTAAACCCTAAACCCTAAACCCTAAACCCTAAACCCTAAACCCTAAACCCTAAACCCTAAACCCTAAACCCTAAACCCTAAACCCTAAACCCTAAACCCTAAACCCTAAACCCTAAACCCTAAACCCTAAACCCTAAACCCTAAACCCTAAACCCTAAACCCTAAACCCTAAACCCTAAACCCTAAACCCTAAACCCTAAACCCTAAACCCTAAACCCTAAACCCTAAACCCTAAACCCTAAACCCTAAACCCTAAACCCTAAACCCTAAACCCTAAACCCTAAACCCTAAACCCTAAACCCTAAACCCTAAACCCTAAACCCTAAACCCTAAACCCTAAACCCTAAACCCTAAACCCTAAACCCTAAACCCTAAACCCTAAACCCTAAACCCTAAACCCTAAACCCTAAACCCTAAACCCTAAACCCTAAACCCTAAACCCTAAACCCTAAACCCTAAACCCTAAACCCTAAACCCTAAACCCTAAACCCTAAACCCTAAACCCTAAACCCTAAACCCTAAACCCTAAACCCTAAACCCTAAACCCTAAACCCTAAACCCTAAACCCTAAACCCTAAACCCTAAACCCTAAACCCTAAACCCTAAACCCTAAACCCTAAACCCTAAACCCTAAACCCTAAACCCTAAACCCTAAACCCTAAACCCTAAACCCTAAACCCTAAACCCTAAACCCTAAACCCTAAACCCTAAACCCTAAACCCTAAACCCTAAACCCTAAACCCTAAACCCTAAACCCTAAACCCTAAACCCTAAACCCTAAACCCTAAACCCTAAACCCTAAACCCTAAACCCTAAACCCTAAACCCTAAACCCTAAACCCTAAACCCTAAACCCTAAACCCTAAACCCTAAACCCTAAACCCTAAACCCTAAACCCTAAACCCTAAACCCTAAACCCTAAACCCTAAACCCTAAACCCTAAACCCTAAACCCTAAACCCTAAACCCTAAACCCTAAACCCTAAACCCTAAACCCTAAACCCTAAACCCTAAACCCTAAACCCTAAACCCTAAACCCTAAACCCTAAACCCTAAACCCTAAACCCTAAACCCTAAACCCTAAACCCTAAACCCTAAACCCTAAACCCTAAACCCTAAACCCTAAACCCTAAACCCTAAACCCTAAACCCTAAACCCTAAACCCTAAACCCTAAACCCTAAACCCTAAACCCTAAACCCTAAACCCTAAACCCTAAACCCTAAACCCTAAACCCTAAACCCTAAACCCTAAACCCTAAACCCTAAACCCTAAACCCTAAACCCTAAACCCTAAACCCTAAACCCTAAACCCTAAACCCTAAACCCTAAACCCTAAACCCTAAACCCTAAACCCTAAACCCTAAACCCTAAACCCTAAACCCTAAACCCTAAACCCTAAACCCTAAACCCTAAACCCTAAACCCTAAACCCTAAACCCTAAACCCTAAACCCTAAACCCTAAACCCTAAACCCTAAACCCTAAACCCTAAACCCTAAACCCTAAACCCTAAACCCTAAACCCTAAACCCTAAACCCTAAACCCTAAACCCTAAACCCTAAACCCTAAACCCTAAACCCTAAACCCTAAACCCTAAACCCTAAACCCTAAACCCTAAACCCTAAACCCTAAACCCTAAACCCTAAACCCTAAACCCTAAACCCTAAACCCTAAACCCTAAACCCTAAACCCTAAACCCTAAACCCTAAACCCTAAACCCTAAACCCTAAACCCTAAACCCTAAACCCTAAACCCTAAACCCTAAACCCTAAACCCTAAACCCTAAACCCTAAACCCTAAACCCTAAACCCTAAACCCTAAACCCTAAACCCTAAACCCTAAACCCTAAACCCTAAACCCTAAACCCTAAACCCTAAACCCTAAACCCTAAACCCTAAACCCTAAACCCTAAACCCTAAACCCTAAACCCTAAACCCTAAACCCTAAACCCTAAACCCTAAACCCTAAACCCTAAACCCTAAACCCTAAACCCTAAACCCTAAACCCTAAACCCTAAACCCTAAACCCTAAACCCTAAACCCTAAACCCTAAACCCTAAACCCTAAACCCTAAACCCTAAACCCTAAACCCTAAACCCTAAACCCTAAACCCTAAACCCTAAACCCTAAACCCTAAACCCTAAACCCTAAACCCTAAACCCTAAACCCTAAACCCTAAACCCTAAACCCTAAACCCTAAACCCTAAACCCTAAACCCTAAACCCTAAACCCTAAACCCTAAACCCTAAACCCTAAACCCTAAACCCTAAACCCTAAACCCTAAACCCTAAACCCTAAACCCTAAACCCTAAACCCTAAACCCTAAACCCTAAACCCTAAACCCTAAACCCTAAACCCTAAACCCTAAACCCTAAACCCTAAACCCTAAACCCTAAACCCTAAACCCTAAACCCTAAACCCTAAACCCTAAACCCTAAACCCTAAACCCTAAACCCTAAACCCTAAACCCTAAACCCTAAACCCTAAACCCTAAACCCTAAACCCTAAACCCTAAACCCTAAACCCTAAACCCTAAACCCTAAACCCTAAACCCTAAACCCTAAACCCTAAACCCTAAACCCTAAACCCTAAACCCTAAACCCTAAACCCTAAACCCTAAACCCTAAACCCTAAACCCTAAACCCTAAACCCTAAACCCTAAACCCTAAACCCTAAACCCTAAACCCTAAACCCTAAACCCTAAACCCTAAACCCTAAACCCTAAACCCTAAACCCTAAACCCTAAACCCTAAACCCTAAACCCTAAACCCTAAACCCTAAACCCTAAACCCTAAACCCTAAACCCTAAACCCTAAACCCTAAACCCTAAACCCTAAACCCTAAACCCTAAACCCTAAACCCTAAACCCTAAACCCTAAACCCTAAACCCTAAACCCTAAACCCTAAACCCTAAACCCTAAACCCTAAACCCTAAACCCTAAACCCTAAACCCTAAACCCTAAACCCTAAACCCTAAACCCTAAACCCTAAACCCTAAACCCTAAACCCTAAACCCTAAACCCTAAACCCTAAACCCTAAACCCTAAACCCTAAACCCTAAACCCTAAACCCTAAACCCTAAACCCTAAACCCTAAACCCTAAACCCTAAACCCTAAACCCTAAACCCTAAACCCTAAACCCTAAACCCTAAACCCTAAACCCTAAACCCTAAACCCTAAACCCTAAACCCTAAACCCTAAACCCTAAACCCTAAACCCTAAACCCTAAACCCTAAACCCTAAACCCTAAACCCTAAACCCTAAACCCTAAACCCTAAACCCTAAACCCTAAACCCTAAACCCTAAACCCTAAACCCTAAACCCTAAACCCTAAACCCTAAACCCTAAACCCTAAACCCTAAACCCTAAACCCTAAACCCTAAACCCTAAACCCTAAACCCTAAACCCTAAACCCTAAACCCTAAACCCTAAACCCTAAACCCTAAACCCTAAACCCTAAACCCTAAACCCTAAACCCTAAACCCTAAACCCTAAACCCTAAACCCTAAACCCTAAACCCTAAACCCTAAACCCTAAACCCTAAACCCTAAACCCTAAACCCTAAACCCTAAACCCTAAACCCTAAACCCTAAACCCTAAACCCTAAACCCTAAACCCTAAACCCTAAACCCTAAACCCTAAACCCTAAACCCTAAACCCTAAACCCTAAACCCTAAACCCTAAACCCTAAACCCTAAACCCTAAACCCTAAACCCTAAACCCTAAACCCTAAACCCTAAACCCTAAACCCTAAACCCTAAACCCTAAACCCTAAACCCTAAACCCTAAACCCTAAACCCTAAACCCTAAACCCTAAACCCTAAACCCTAAACCCTAAACCCTAAACCCTAAACCCTAAACCCTAAACCCTAAACCCTAAACCCTAAACCCTAAACCCTAAACCCTAAACCCTAAACCCTAAACCCTAAACCCTAAACCCTAAACCCTAAACCCTAAACCCTAAACCCTAAACCCTAAACCCTAAACCCTAAACCCTAAACCCTAAACCCTAAACCCTAAACCCTAAACCCTAAACCCTAAACCCTAAACCCTAAACCCTAAACCCTAAACCCTAAACC
>CM029504.1:37500-40000 GCA_017140595.1 Eucalyptus curtisii | reverse complement strand
CCTAAACCCTAAACCCTAAACCCTAAACCCTAAACCCTAAACCCTAAACCCTAAACCCTAAACCCTAAACCCTAAACCCTAAACCCTAAACCCTAAACCCTAAACCCTAAACCCTAAACCCTAAACCCTAAACCCTAAACCCTAAACCCTAAACCCTAAACCCTAAACCCTAAACCCTAAACCCTAAACCCTAAACCCTAAACCCTAAACCCTAAACCCTAAACCCTAAACCCTAAACCCTAAACCCTAAACCCTAAACCCTAAACCCTAAACCCTAAACCCTAAACCCTAAACCCTAAACCCTAAACCCTAAACCCTAAACCCTAAACCCTAAACCCTAAACCCTAAACCCTAAACCCTAAACCCTAAACCCTAAACCCTAAACCCTAAACCCTAAACCCTAAACCCTAAACCCTAAACCCTAAACCCTAAACCCTAAACCCTAAACCCTAAACCCTAAACCCTAAACCCTAAACCCTAAACCCTAAACCCTAAACCCTAAACCCTAAACCCTAAACCCTAAACCCTAAACCCTAAACCCTAAACCCTAAACCCTAAACCCTAAACCCTAAAAACCCTAAACCCTAAACCCTAAACCCTAAACCCTAAACCCTAAACCCTAAACCCTAAACCCTAAACCCTAAACCCTAAACCCTAAACCCTAAACCCTAAACCCTAAACCCTAAACCCTAAACCCTAAACCCTAAACCCTAAACCCTAAACCCTAAACCCTAAACCCTAAACCCTAAACCCTAAACCCTAAACCCTAAACCCTAAACCCTAAACCCTAAACCCTAAACCCTAAACCCTAAACCCTAAACCCTAAACCCTAAACCCTAAACCCTAAACCCTAAACCCTAAACCCTAAACCCTAAACCCTAAACCCTAAACCCTAAACCCTAAACCCTAAACCCTAAACCCTAAACCCTAAACCCTAAACCCTAAACCCTAAACCCTAAACCCTAAACCCTAAACCCTAAACCCTAAACCCTAAACCCTAAACCCTAAACCCTAAACCCTAAACCCTAAACCCTAAACCCTAAACCCTAAACCCTAAACCCTAAACCCTAAACCCTAAACCCTAAACCCTAAACCCTAAACCCTAAACCCTAAACCCTAAACCCTAAACCCTAAACCCTAAACCCTAAACCCTAAACCCTAAACCCTAAACCCTAAACCCTAAACCCTAAACCCTAAACCCTAAACCCTAAACCCTAAACCCTAAACCCTAAACCCTAAACCCTAAACCCTAAACCCTAAACCCTAAACCCTAAACCCTAAACCCTAAACCCTAAACCCTAAACCCTAAACCCTAAACCCTAAACCCTAAACCCTAAACCCTAAACCCTAAACCCTAAACCCTAAACCCTAAACCCTAAACCCTAAACCCTAAACCCTAAACCCTAAACCCTAAACCCTAAACCCTAAACCCTAAACCCTAAACCCTAAACCCTAAACCCTAAACCCTAAACCCTAAACCCTAAACCCTAAACCCTAAACCCTAAACCCTAAACCCTAAACCCTAAACCCTAAACCCTAAACCCTAAACCCTAAACCCTAAACCCTAAACCCTAAACCCTAAACCCTAAACCCTAAACCCTAAACCCTAAACCCTAAACCCTAAACCCTAAACCCTAAACCCTAAACCCTAAACCCTAAACCCTAAACCCTAAACCCTAAACCCTAAACCCTAAACCCTAAACCCTAAACCCTAAACCCTAAACCCTAAACCCTAAACCCTAAACCCTAAACCCTAAACCCTAAACCCTAAACCCTAAACCCTAAACCCTAAACCCTAAACCCTAAACCCTAAACCCTAAACCCTAAACCCTAAACCCTAAACCCTAAACCCTAAACCCTAAACCCTAAACCCTAAACCCTAAACCCTAAACCCTAAACCCTAAACCCTAAACCCTAAACCCTAAACCCTAAACCCTAAACCCTAAACCCTAAACCCTAAACCCTAAACCCTAAACCCTAAACCCTAAACCCTAAACCCTAAACCCTAAACCCTAAACCCTAAACCCTAAACCCTAAACCCTAAACCCTAAACCCTAAACCCTAAACCCTAAACCCTAAACCCTAAACCCTAAACCCTAAACCCTAAACCCTAAACCCTAAACCCTAAACCCTAAACCCTAAACCCTAAACCCTAAACCCTAAACCCTAAACCCTAAACCCTAAACCCTAAACCCTAAACCCTAAACCCTAAACCCTAAACCCTAAACCCTAAACCCTAAACCCTAAACCCTAAACCCTAAACCCTAAACCCTAAACCCTAAACCCTAAACCCTAAACCCTAAACCCTAAACCCTAAACCCTAAACCCTAAACCCTAAACCCTAAACCCTAAACCCTAAACCCTAAACCCTAAACCCTAAACCCTAAACCCTAAACCCTAAACCCTAAACCCTAAACCCTAAACCCTAAACCCTAAACCCTAAACCCTAAACCCTAAACCCTAAACCCTAAACCCTAAACCCTAAACCCTAAACCCTAAA
>CM029504.1:0-32500 GCA_017140595.1 Eucalyptus curtisii | reverse complement strand
CTATATGAAATCTTTACATATTTTCTCCATCCATAATTTCTTTCAAAGATCAAAATTATAAAACATTGGAAAAAACTGCACATTACTTTTTAAGTGGATAAACTGCCCATTAGCTAAAAAGGGAAAACTATTCAAATTTTCCACTCAAAAAGAAAAATTACTCATACTCATTTACAGAAGGGTCCGGCTAGCATAGTGCTGCGGTTGTTTTAATCTTTGACGGTGTTGTTGTCGCTAGGGATGCAAGTGGTTTGGTTGGTTCGGTTTTTTTGGAAAGCCAAACCGAACCGAACCGAAATCTAGGTTCAATTTGGTTCGGTTCGGTTGGGTTTTTGGGTTTTTACTTTTGTTTTTGTTTATATATTGTAAGTTTAATTTTCCAATCAAATTGTCTTTTACCTAGCAAGATAAAAACTTAATTGGTTTTCATTTCATTTTTTTTAATTAGGTGAAAAAATAAATTCAATATACCGCTATTACTTTTCCAAATGAAAACAATTCTACGAATGCTACCATGTGAAATTAAATAAAATACAATATTAAATTCCGTAGCAATTCAATTACCTTAATATTAACAATTTACTTAATTTTTTATCACTTTAAAAGACACCGAAATTGTTATTTTTTGCATGAAATCTAATGTAACATATTTGGTGTATAATACATATAATAGATAATGAAGGCTTGAGGACACAATCCATGGTTGCGTACTTTATATTATGAATTCGCACAATAGGCTTGGAGAAGAATTGGTCTTGCATATCTCCGCGGATATAATTAGAAGTATCAACGGTACCGATAAATGAATTTTAATTATGAAAAAGATGAATGAATTTTAATTATGAAAAAGATGAATGAATTTTATATTTTCTTAATATACTAATTGTAAACTGGGCAAATTACGAAATGGTCGAGTGGTCTAAAATTAGTGAAACAAATGTTAGAGCCCTAGCAAATTAACATTTCATTAAGGCTCCATTCATTTCGCAGAAAATATGGTTTTTTTAGAAAATATTTTCCAGGAAGTCATTTTCTAAGAAAATAATCATATTTTCCGTAGTTCGGGCCGAAACTTGAAAATGAGCTAGAAAATTTTTTTCACTATTCTGTAAGGAAAATATTTTCCTACATGCACCTCTTTCAATGAATTTTTTATTTTTTATTTTACAAAAATGATTTTTAATTATTTTTTATTCTTTTTCTTTCTTTTTTCTTCTTCTTCTTCAATGGTTGGTCGCCAGCCATGTCAGCGGTCGGTGATTGGCCAGAGGCAAGCTTGTCACACCCCGATCCTCGAGCGCGTGCCCATCCCTTGGTAGTCGATTAAATTGCGACGTCCCAGGATGCGTCGCCGACCCATTTATTTTAATGCACATGCGGAAGCGAATAATAAATCCCCAGACAACACAAAGATACTATAGAAAAGCACGGCCACAATTTTGGAAACCACAACACACCTTTATACACAGCAGACTAGGTCATTTACAATACTAGTCTATATTCACAAGTATACAAAAGGAGAAGGGCTACAAGTCCTCTAAGCGTTCAAACCCTCAGCCGAAGACTCCAGGGTCTCCTGGGGACTCAGGTCCACCACTGCACCACCGGGAGGGTCAGTCGTACCCACGCCAAAAGCGATCTCTAACATCGACATAGGGATCTCAAACTCCGGTAGGGGACCTTCTCTGGGTCCATCTCGCCCGCGACGATACCACGATCTGAATTGATGGGGTACCCTCCGGGGTAGACCCGTATCAACCCAAACAATGGATCTCACAAGTTCGTAGACCCAGGCTCCTTGGCCCCTAGGAAGAGGAATCAGAGAGACGTGTTCGGTGACCTTCTTGGGCTGACCAAAACACTAAGGAGGATTTGCCATCTAAGGACCTGAAAATGTTAGCCCACGACGGGGAGAGACAACGTCTCAGCAAGTTCACCCCCTAAACTCCGACTACGAAGGAAATACACCTAAAGGCTGCCTATGCACACACAAGACAGAGGACTTACCTCGCCTCAATTCGTTCCCGCAAGTCAAGACAGCCATATACTCAACCAACCAATTCAATTCAAGTCATCGATCCACTCGAGTCAATCAGCTCAATTTGATACCAACAATACTATCTATCAAATTAACACCATATATCAATCTCATTGATACCATCACTACTCACACAAGCTGCAATATATGGTCATAGCTCGCTCAAGCTGATATAGATAGATAGATAGCTCGCTCAAGCCGATAAATATATAGATCGTGCTCGCACAAGCTAATAAAACGATCTTAGCTCACACAAGCTGATAAGGTATACTGCTCTCACAAGCTGACATATCGAGTTCATAGGCTAATATAGTATACTGCTCTCACAAGCTGACGTGTAAGGAGGCTCACACAAACTGATAATTCACCACATTGAAAATACCCGATAAAATAGTCGTGTGTAGGTACACGGTCAGCCTAAGCCAAACACATCATATCTTTCTTTTATATAGTCCATAAAGACATTTTCGGCGTTAAAAACTGACGCCCGGTATTTTCCAATTAAATACCGAAATTACTCAATTTTTGGATAAATACCCAAAATTACAAATTCCAATCAATCTGCACAAATCAGCACTCAACTAAATAAACCAAGAATATCATTGCAATCAACACGAAATTCCGGTCACCGGCTATCCCGGTATAATTTTTGAAAAATAATAAATAATTAAATAAATACTAAAAATAATTAAATTTAAACCGTTAAATGCTATAAATAGAAACTTAGGTCGGAAAAGCCTAATTAAATACCAAAACGGGCCCGGAAAATTTCCGAACCAATCTAGATATATAATACAACCTATTTAGTTGCTAATTAAGCCGATCTAACCACATAACATGCAATAACGAGTAATTAAATCACTAATCCGTTCTAACTAACCACCTAAACCATACTTAACCTAAACTAATCAACCCTTATGCATCATTAACTCCTAAGTAGAGTCTAGTGAGTAAACTCACCAGTTTTGCTATCCATTGAGTCCACGATGACGGCAACGTGGAGACGGGCAACAAACTCCGAAGTGGCGACACCCTACGAGGCCCAGAAGGGGTCCGAAATGGGCCTCGAAGGCCCACGGTTGGCTGAGGGCCTCGGGGGATGGATTGGGGTTGCGGCTGAAGTGGAACGGCACGCAGGAAGGGCGCAGGACGTGCAGGGCGCGACGACGACACGACGGACTCCGACGGCTTCGGGTGGTCGTGCGACAGCTAGGGGAGGGATGCTGCTTGGTTTTCTGCAATTTTTGGGAGCTTCCAAGCTTGAAAATGGAGAAAGCAACTCTGTTGAAGAAGAAAGGGGACAGCAGCAACTTAAAGGGTCCCTCCTTAGCCTCCAAAGTCTTCCTTCTATCCTCTTTGTCCCTTGAAGAGACCCCACCAGCCATTGGCTATCTTCCATGGCCATTTTGCAGCCACCAAGCTTCCCTTGCAAGCCAAAGAAGTGGTCCAAAAGTGGCACACCATGGAGGCTACGACTTTTGAAACATTTTCCCCCAAATTGGACCAATTCCCCTTCAATTGGACTTAAACCGGTCCCTATAAATTCCACCAAGGTGTCCTCAACCAAATTGACATTTTTCCTTGCCAATAGAACTAACTTGTATCCCAAAAACGCAATCAAAAACGGTCCCTTGAATTTTCGCCAAAAATCTCAGTTTGCAGAAAAATCTTCAGAGGATGAGTCAACGGTCCTAAAATAATTCGTGACATGGCAAAACTTCAATTGCTGAAATCGGATTCCAATTCGCAGTTAATTTCAATCTGGCGCGATTTTAGCGTGACTTAACCTACTGAGTAACTTTTAGGAATTTCCAATGCAATTGACCCGTGGTCGATTATTTTCGAGCCACATTGTTCATCTTCGACACATTAGCAACTCTCAGTTGTCGTGAAAATCTCGAGGTTTCAAATATGGGCACCGGGTACTGAACAAATAAAAAATTAGGTTAGTGCCGTTCGACGCGAATTTTGCAATCAGGTGGAATCACCCACACTTCAATTGTGTGCTTCCATCGAATCGACCTATATCCAATCACTAATCGCTTATAATGATGCCGTATTGATCCTTGTCGATTATCACGGTTGAGTAGTCGATTTCTAGTCGAATTCTCAAATCTATTGCGTTAAAACCCCTAAACGGCTTTGCAACTTATTCAATCGAAAATTCAGGATGTCACAACTCCGAGAAAATAACTATAGGCACGTCGATGAAAAGCCCAACTTATTCAATCGAAAATAGAACTTGAAATTCAGGATGTCACAACTCTTCCCTCTTATAAAAATTTCGTCCTCGAAATTTAAACCATTATAAATCTTAAACAAAAAGGTAGGGATACAGTTGTCTCATCGAATCTTCACTTTCCAAAGTTGCTCCTTCGTGTCAGCGGTGTTACTGCACCACTTTCACCAACGGAATCATCTTGGTGCGCAAAATCTGTTCTTTCGATCCACGATCTGAACCAAGCTTACCACGTACGACACTGTCGTCCACGTCTAATTCTTCAAGATTTAGCACGTGGGTTGGGTTAGGCTCATACGTCCTCAACATCGACACGTGAAAGACGTCATGCACTTGAGCCAACCTTGGCGGCAATGCAAAACGATAAGCTAGGATCCCGATTCTTTCCAATCTCAAGGGGACCTACGTAATCGGACTCAGCTTTTCCTTTCTTACCGAAGCCCGAAGTACCCCTCATTGGTGACACCTTCGAAAGGCGTGCTCACCAACTTGGAATTTCAATGGCCTTCGACGTGTATCAGCGTAACTTTTCTGGCGGCTCTAAGCGATCTTTAATCCGTCTCTAATAATGGCAACTGTGTCCACTGACTGCTGGACTAACTCCGGGCCTATGATCTTTCGTTCTTCGACCTCATCCCAACAAATTGGTGTTCTGCACGCTCTGCCATACAACGCTTTGAAAGGAGCCATGTGAATGCTCTCCGTCTGGTAGCTATGAACCTCGTCTCGGTCGATGTAATCGTTACCGGCACTCCATGCAGACGAACAATCTGACGCACATACAACTCTACATGTCTATCCAAATCAAGGTCCTTTCGTACTGCAATAAAGTGAGTCGACTTTGTCAGTCTATCGACCACTACCCAAATGGAATCATTACCCCTCTGACTCCTTGGTAAGCCTGTCATAAAGTCCATTGTGATGTGCTCCCATTTCCACTCGGGAATCTCGAGAGGTTGCAGAAGTCCTCCCGGCTTACAATGTTGTGCATTTACTTGTTGACACGCCAGACACTTGGTGACTTGCTTGGCGATGTCCGCCTTCATACCAGACCACCAATAATATTGATGCAGATTCTGATACATTTTTGTACTACCAGGGTGAACGCTGTAACTGCTACAATGAGCTTTTGATAAGATCTCCTCTTTAAGCTCTACATCATCGGGTACACCCAATCATCCTCAAAACCTCAGTGTTCTATCTTAAGAAATCTGAAAATCAGCCTTTCTCTTATCGCATCCTCTTGCAAAATCTTCGAACATCGTGTCTGTCAATTGAAGCGTCTTGATTCTCGATCTGCACATCCGGCTCAATTCTGAGGGTGGCCATAAGGTTCGAAAGGTGGCCTACCTCAAATTTGAAAACCGAATCTCGAGCCCTTTGAGTAAAACCCATTCCTTAACCATCATTTATGCAACTGAAGACTTCCAACTCAAAGCGTCTGTGACCCTATTCACCTTCCCAAGGTGATACGTATATCATAATCGTAGTCCTTCGATGTTCCATCTAGTGATGCTATCTCATATTCAACTTCTTCGAGAGAATAGATACTTGAGACTTTGATGGTCGTGAAGATCTGGAATTTTTCTCCGCACAAATAATGTCTCCAAATCTTCGGGAGCGAAAGTAATTGCTGCGAGTTCTAAGTCATGCGTTGGGTAATTCAGATCGTGAGGTCTCAACTGACGGGACGCGTATGCAACAACCCTACCATTTTACATTAGCACGCAACCCAGTCCTCTAAACGATGCATCACTATAGATCTCGTTTCCTCCAGACTGTAGGTATAGTCAAGACAAAAAGTAATTATCTTCTACTTAAGCTCTTGGAAACTACGTTCACCCCTATCTCGTCCACACGAACTTATCTTCCTTCTTTAGTAGTTGAGTCAATGGCGAAGCCAAAGTTGAAAATCCTTCCACGAACCTTCTGTAGTAACATGCCAAACCCAGAAAGCAACTGATCTCTATCATTGATGTCGGTCTTGGCTAGTTGATAACTACTTCGATCTTGGACGGGTCCACAGAGATTCCTTCGCCTGAAATCACGTGACCTAAAAACGCTACACGAGTCAACCAAAACTCGTACTTACTGAACTTGGCGTACAATCCATGAATCCTCAAGGTTTGAAGTACTATCTTCAAATGCCTCTCGTGCTCCTCAGCACTTCTCGAATACACCAGAATATCGTCGATGAACATGATCACAAACTTATCCAGATATTCTTTAAAAACCCGGTTCATCAAATCCATAAAAGCGCTTAGGGCGTTCACAAACCAAACGGCATCACGTAAAACTCATAATGGCCGTATCGAGTACGAAATGCCGACTTCGAGATATCCTCCTTTATGATCCTCGACTAATGATACCCTATCCTCAAGTCGATTTTTGAAAATATCGACACTCATTGTAACCGGTTAAACAAGTCGCCGATTCTCGGAGTGGATACTTGTTCTTGATCATCACCTTATTGAGTTGACGATAGTTGATGCACAAAGCAACGAACCATCTTTCTTCTTCACGAAGAAAATTGGTGCTCCCCAAGGTGATGCACCGGGACGTATGAATCCCTTATCCAACAATTCTTGCATCAAGTACCTTCAGCTTCTTTCAACTCGACAACAACATCCGGTAAGGAGCCTTAGAGATTGGCTCTATCTTGGGTGCTACCTCGATCACAAACTCTATCTCCCTTCTCGGTGGCAGATCGGCAATTCTTCAGAAACACATCCGGAAATTCTTAAACTACTAAGATATCCTCGATCTTCAACTCCTCAACTGTCATATCCACGACCGTCACTAAGTAACGTTGGTAACCCCCTTCTAACCAACGGGTTGCCTCCAGCGACGAGATTAAGGTAATCGAGGGTCCTTCTCGACTCCCAATAAACTCAAAAATTTCACCCGTTAATGGGTTAAACTGAATCGCTTTACGATAGCAGTCCATCTTAGCTCATTGCTTGGTGAGCCAGTCCATGCCAATTATCACATCGAAATCATACATGGCTAGGACTAACAAGTCTATCTTCCCCTCTCGCTCACCAATCACTAACTTGCAACCAGGACAACCCAATGCAGCTAACACCTTATCCTTTAACGGTGTAGATATGCTAACCACTGACTCCAATAACTCAAGACTTAATCCTATCGCCTTAACAAACCGTCAGCTATAAATGAATGAGTCGCACCAGATCAAATAAAGCATATGCAACATGGTTGTTCAGCGAAACCATACCTATAACCACATCGGCGAGTCCTCCGTCTGTCCTCTCGTGATGGCATACACTTGTCCTTGCGCTGGAAGTCTGTTCTGTCCTTCCTACTGTGCAATCTGCGGCACAAACCTTCTATTCTGACCCATCGACAGCGGCGGCGGTAACTGCTGAAATCCTCTCGGTCTTCTAGGACAGTCTCTGGCCAAATGACCCGGTTAGCCACACTCATAACACGTACCCATCCTAAGATGGCACGGGTCGAACCATGTCGTCTTCCACAAAGGCGACACGCGCCATTCCGATTCAACGCTAACTTACCTATTCCACCCTTCCTATTGGGCGGAACATGGAACCTTCCTCCGGTCATGGGCCTCTTCCCATACCTTTTCCCATCTCTATTCGAACTAAACCTCGATCCAAACGAGGCGGCTTGCTCACTCAAGCTTCTCTCTATCAACTGGGTCTGATTATACACCTCATTATAGTCTTTCAGATCAAGTGGCACTAGCGGGTTCTTCATTTCTAGTCGAAGGCCATTCCTGAACCTTCGAGCTTTATCTTCTGGATCTTCCACCAATCTGGGAGCGTACTGAGAAAGCTTCGCGAACTTGACCTCATACCGGTCAACAACATCATCCGCAGCGGAGGCGTTGAAATTCCTCCATCTTCTCGTTCTTGGGCGCTACACAAAAAGTACTTGCTATTGAAGACTCTGAGGAAAGCATTCCACACCGGGACTACGCCTTCCGGAAATACTGTACCTCTGGCGGCCCTCCACCAGGTATTCGCGTTACCCTGCAACTGATATACTGCCAGGACAACCCTTTCTTACTCATTGCACCTCAGAAATGCAAAGGCCTTCTCTAGGCCTTGAATCCAAAGCGAGGCAGTCTCGGGATCTCCAGTATCAGTGAACCTCGGCGAGTTCAACTTCAAAAACCGCTTCACCAACTTGTCAATCGGTCTCTCCCTCTCCACAACTATGTTCCCACCGGAACTTCGCGGAGTGTAGCAACGGTGGCGGCGACAATGGCAACAGTAGCAGCAGCTTGAGCGGCGGCTTGATTCTGGGCTTGCTGCCCCATCAGTGCTCCCATAGCTTCAAGCGCCTGCATTATCCCTTCAATCCTAGGATCACCAGAGGCTACTATCCCAACACCAACAGGAGGCAGTGCTACACCACTAGCGCTAGCCTGAGCCGGTGCTCGACCACGACCTCCTCAGGTACCGACCCTCGTAGGCGTCCTAACCCAAGTAACAGGTCCTATGGTACGCTTTATAGGAGTCCTCTACTCCTGATCGCTCATTTTGCAGTTTCTTTAAAGAAACCTGCTTTCCGATTCCACACAGAATTAGAAGCTGAGTGATCCCAAACAAACAATCTACCAAACAGCTATCACTAACATGCACCAGTATGAAATAAAGGCCAATCCTACTAACTATCCCATAAAGTTATCGCACATTATCACTCCAACTATCGACCAGCTTTGATACCACTCCAGGCGGGGATATCACGCCCCGATCCTCGAGCGCGTGCCCATCCCTTGGTGGTCGATTAAATTGTGACGTCCCAAGACGCATCGCCGACCCATTCATTTTAATGCGCATGCGGAAGAGAATAAATAAATCCCAGACAGCACAAAGATGGGATAGAAAAGCAGGGCCACAATTTTGGAAACCACAACACACATTTATACACAGCAGACTAAGTCATTTACAAGACTAGTCTATATTCACAAGTGTACAAAAGCAGAAGGGCTACAAGTCCTCTAAGCGTTCAAACCCTCAAATTAAGACTCCGGGTCTCCTGGGACTCGGGTCCACCACCGCACCGCCGGGAGGGTCACCGTACCCTTGTCAAAAGCGATCTCTAATACCGACATAGGGATCTCGGACTCCGATAGGGGACCTTCTCTCGGGTCCATCTCGCCCGCGACGATACCACAATCCGAATTGATGAGGTACCCTCCGGGATAAACCCGCATCAACCCAGACAATGGATCTCACAAGTTCGTAGACCCGTGCTCCTTGGCCCCTAGGAAGAGGAATCAGAGAAACATGTTCGGTGACCTTCTTGGGTTGACCAAAACACTAAGGAGGATTTGCCATCTAAGGACCCGAAAATGTTAGCCCACGACGGGGAGAGACAACGTCTCGGCAAGTTCACCCCCTAAACTCCGACTAGGAAGGAAATACACCTAAAGGCTGCCTACGCACACACAAGACAGGGCGACGATACCACAATCTGAATTGATGAGGTACCCTCCGGATAGACCCGCATCAACCCGCACAATGGATCTCACAAGTTCGTAGACCCGTGCTCCTTGGCCCCTAGGAAGAGGAATCGAGAGAGACTTGTTCGGTGACCTTCTTGGGCTGACCAAAACACTAAGGAGGATTTGCCATCTAAGGACCTGAAAATGTTAGCCCACGACGGGGAGAGACAACGTCTCAAAGAAGTTCACCCCCTAAACTCCGACTAGGAAGGAAATACACCTAAAGGCTGCCTACGCACACACAAGACAGAGGACTTATCTCGCCTCGCCTTCCTTCATGCAAGTCGATGCGGTTCATATACTCAACCAACTAATTCAATTCAAGTCATCGATCCACTCGTCAATCGCTCAATTTGAAACCAACAAGACTATCTATCAAATCAATACCATATATCAATCTCATTGATACCACCACTGTTCACACAAGCTGCAATATATGGTCATAGCTCGCTCAAGCTGATATAGATAGATAGATAGCTCGCTCAAGCTAACAAATATATAGATCGTGCTCGCACAAGCTGATCAAACGATCTTAGCTCACACAAGCTGATATATATATATATATATATATATATATATATATATATCGTGCTCACTCAAGCTAATAAAACGATCTTAGCTCACACAAGCTGATAAGGTATACTGCTCTCACAAGCTGACGTACAATGAAGAAGAAGAAAAAGAAAAAGAATTAAAATTTTAGATTTTATAGGTTTGGTTCGGTTAACTGAACCGATAAAAATTGAACCGGTTAAAAAAGTTTTGGTTTTTAATATTATCCGAAACCGAATGAGAAATGAATCCAAAAAAAAAATCAAATTTTTCGGTTTGGCTCGGTTCGGTTAGTTTTCGATTCAATTTTTGACACACCTAGTTGTCGCCGCATATTTGAATTCATAAGAGATGGATCCCAGTTTCCAAGGGATGAGATCCTTTTGGTTAACATAAAGAGATCAGATTCAAGCGATAATGTTGAAGCAACAGAAGTTCATAAGAAATTGAACCGCCACTTGTAAATGGTGGAACATCTTTTTGTTGGTTTAGAAATTGGAATACAAGGAAGTTACATGAGAACAAGAAAAATCAGTTTCGCTTGAGTTTGGTCGCAAGAAAATAACAGATATTCGATATTGATTTTAGGTGAAATTTGACATTACATATTAATTCAAGTAAAAAGGTGCTTCCCCCCCCCCTTTTTTACAGTCTTCTAAAGGGATGGAGTTCATTCTGAAGGCTATTCGATTGATACTGGCAATCAAAAGGAGACGAATAATTCAACTGAACAGCTGGTAATATCCTATTGGCGCTAATCGCCGTGCTAGGGATCTATCCTCACAAAAAGTATAAAAAAAGTCCTAAACTTATTGCATTGACATCAATTTAATTCTAAACCTTTCAATTAGACCAATTTAATCTTAAACATTTTCATATTGATACAAATTCAGTCCTAAACCTTTCAATTGGACTAATTTAATTATAAACATTTTCATATGGGTACTAATTCAAACCATTCGGCCAACTTTGACCGGTTGGTACTAAAGTGGATGCCGGCCGATGGTCGGACACGATGTGATTTTTTTCGAATTTTTATTAATTTTTTCTTTTCTCTTTCCTTTTCTTTTTCTTCTTCTTCCTCCTTGGACTTTCTCGTAGTGGTCAGCGAGGGTTGCCGCCCTTGCCCAGCCTTGCCTAGCGTCGTGGGTGAGGCGGCTTTGCCCAGATTTAGGTGAGGTTGGAATTGCCGTAGGCGAAGCGCCCTCGCCCGTGGCTGGCGAGGCCGCCTTCGCGGCGGCAATTCCAACCTCACCTAAATCTGGGCGAAGCCACCTTTCCACAGCCCTAGGTGAGGCCGGGCGAGGGCCATGACCCTCGCCGATGGCTGGCGAGGGCTTTGTGGCCCTTGCCTAGTGGTCAACGAACCTTGCCGGAGGCTCGCCAGCCACTACGAGAAAGTCCAAGGAGGAAGAAGAAGAAGGAAAAGAAAAGAAGAAGGAAAAAAAAAAGAAAAGAAAAAATAATAAAAATTTCGAAAAAATTATTTAAAAATTATCACGTCGGCGTTCGCCACTAGTCGGCGTCCACGTCAATCTTGGCAGCCAAAATTGACCAGATGGACTGAATTAATACTAATGTGAAAATGTTTAGGATTAAATTGGTCCAATTGAAAGGTTTGGGACTAAATTGATACCAATGTAAAAAATGTTTATGACTAAATTTGTCTAATTAAAATATTGATGACTGAATTGGTACCAAAACAATAGGTTTATGACTTTTTTGGTACTTTTCCCATCTATCCTCTAATAATACATTATTGTCGCCAATATCTTTTCTTTATTTAATCTATTACCACACATGGTTGATACGTAAATTCTGACAATTTTTCTATTTCGTAATTTTACATCACTGAAAAGCACTTTCGGACCGTTTAATTGAGTGCAAGAATGAGAAGGCATTTTAATGCAAAATAATTTATTCATTTGTCTCACAAACAACATAATCAGGTGTCTTGTCATCTTTGAAATATAATTGACCTTTAAACAAATAATATATATAAGATTAGTGAAAAATAAAATAAATGTAGATTCGATTCAATCTTCATTTTATTCAATTATAATTAACAATAAAAGCTTGAATAATTAAACATATCCAAATTTACTAAATATTTTTTATGATTATAACTATAGTTAACACATTATGTAGAAAGTGTCAATCAAATTGAGTTTCCAACATGCTTGTTTAGAATCACCTTTACACATAAAAAAGGGGAAGGTGGGGAGTCCGACCATCTTCTCGAGCGGGTTAGGGATAGGGATGTTTAGTTTTAGGTATGAGTTTCAACTCCCATGCTCTGCAACGAAATATGACAAAGTCTAAGAGTGAGTTGGGAATTAGAGCAGGACAGATAAAAAAAAAAAAAAAAACTTGTTTAGAATATGCTTTTTTTTTTTTAATCTGAAAATGTGATTGTCAATTGGAAACAACCTTGTGATCGGATGAGTTAGTCATCCGGTTTCTTAAAAAGGATATTGTCGTTCATAAAAGGCCGTCACGCTCCTTGGAAAATAATGACAGTCATGCAAGCATTTTCCTGTACAGAAAATGTGGCTTGCTTAGCAAGCATCGGTTTTTGTTTTGAAGAATTAAAACTTTTGTCTTCTAAAGGCCAACGATTAAACCGTACGAGGTGAGGACTGTCATGCGATGGGAATTCGCTTGGAAAAAATCGAGGGTTATAGTGTCATTCAGCTGAATTTTCTTGGGATATTACATGAGTCAAGTCTTATGAAAGCTCCACTTGTCAATCAAAACTTGTGGACCATAAAGTGTATTACATCATATATGACTTTCAAGTTCTTTTCTTTGAATTATTGTAAGATAAGAATCGGGCAAGAAGAAAATCACAAAGCGATGGATGGTGGGCACGATGTTATATGACGTTCAAGTTCTTTTCTTTGAATTAAAAGTCATATATGATGTAACCCTTTATGGTCCACAAGTTTTGATTGACAGGTGGAGCTTTCATAAGACTTGACTCATGCAATTTCCCAAGAAAATTCAGCTAAATGACACTGTAACCCTTAATTTTTCCAAGCGAATTCCCACCGCATAGCAGTCCTCGCCTCGTATGGTTTAATCGTTGGCCTTTAGAAGACAAAAGTCTTAATTCTTCAAAACAAAAACCAATGCTTGCTAAGCAAGCCACATGTTCTGTATAGGAAAATGCTTGCATGATTGCCGTTATTTTAGAGTAACGGTCCTTGGTCAATGACCCATTTTGACAGGTCTAGAAATTATTATAAGTGTTACATCATATATGACGCCCACCATCCATCACTTTGTGATTTTCGTCTTGCCCGATTCTTACTCTTACAATAATTCAAAGAAAAGAACTTGAAAGTCATATATGATCATGCCCACCATCCATCGCTTTGTGATTTTCTTCTTGCCCGATTCTTACTCTTACAATAATTCAAAGAAAAGAACTTGAAAGTCATATATGATCAGGCCCACCATCCATCGCTTTGTGATTTTCTTCTTGCTATGTGCTTGGAGTTTAAGTAGCACTTAATCTGTCAAATTAATGAGTTGTTTACAAAGCCCACAGAAAAGGGGAAGCCAGAGAAAATTTTGCCCGATCACCATCGGGAAGCCCAGTTTGAATAAGCTAATGAATCGATGAATTACTTTCGAAATTCTTCAAAAATCTGAATTTATTATCATCCAAATAACTAAAAGAGAATCCGATGAATTGGAACGGAAATCCATTCACGGGTCTTCTTCATTAGTGGACTTGCATCAACTATGAGCAAGACGAAGACACACGACTAGACCTTGATTATTTGGTTGAAAAATATCCGCACTCAAATCGACCATTTTCCACAAAATTGGTTGGCATGTCAATTTCAATGAAGACTTGGAGAAGTGAGTCAAGCATGCCTGTCTTAATACCAAAATACACGTTAAACTGACTGAAAAAGGAAATGATATATTGTTTTAATGAAAACTTGCTTAGAAGTATTAATTTTGAAACCTACCGTTGATTTTAGTCCTCTCACTTGGGACTAATTATTCATGGAATTATTACTCATCTAAGTCTTCTTTATATATTACCGTCTTGATTTCTCCGTGAATTCAATTTCCACGGAACTTGTCTCAATACTATGATACAATGAAGTGAAGTTTGACATGGGATTATATGTCTTTTTCACATAACAGTAGGATATCAGCAAATCGATAAATTGTTTAGGCACAAACAACCATAAGTGGGTGAGTTCGCGATCTAAGGAAACTTCACAAATTTTCTAGTGAAGAGCTGGTGCTGTAGAGACAATCGGGCATATACAAACAAGTTACCTCCTATCAATGAAATATAAGGGACTTTAAGATATAGAACAATTGCAAATCATATTTATAGTGCTTTGGCCTATCCACTTGGCTTACTTCACTCCCCCAGTTCTAACAGCCCAAACAAATACTGGAATCCACCATTTGATCTTTGAGATTTTTTTGCATCTGAAGATGCTTCCTTCTACTTGTAGCCTTGCTTTTACATATAATTTGTAGAACTTATTGAAAGTTTCTCGACAAATCTTGTCACCAGTTTGTGTGCCTACAATTACTCTCAGATATTTAAAGATTATTACATCGTCATGTTCAAGATTATAGCACGAGGATAATGTTTTTGGCAGTTTGGCATAGCAGCTCAACAACAATAAATTTGCATGATGGTCATTGATTGATGACCGGATGGTTCTTGCCTTTTGTGCGGCCAAAAGCAAGTTGGAAGTTTGGAAACGCGGGTCGAGAGCACCTACTAATTTTTTTTTTCCAGAATAGACGTCAATCTTTGCTAGGCAAGTTCGACATGAGGTAATCTCGCAGTGTACTCGGATTGATACATCAATCGCCCATGGCCACGACCATCCAACAAGAACGTCGACCATATAGGGATAGGTCTACACATATTAATATTAAGTAACAATCAGAATACGCTCCTTGAACTGCTGCCCTGGTAAGGGAGAGAAGGTACTACGGTCTGGAATGAGAGAAAAGGCAAGCTAAAATGCGTGGTCCATACTTGTGCATCATCATTTCTCCGACAGTATCGGCTATCACTCTCGTAGACTCGCGTGGATTGAAGATTTGAGCAAATCAATAACTTGTGGTTTGAGTATATCAACACTTAAGTTGATCATTTTTCCGCAGATTTGCTTGACTAGCTAGGTCAATTTTAATGAAGACTTGAAAAATGATCAAGATCCCATAAAATGCCCTCTCAGTCTGAAGAGCAAGATAACTACTATGATTGAAATTCATCATTTTGTACTGTTTACTCATCATCTACATACGTTTGAATGTGTGCTAAAATTTCTTTTATAAAAAAAAGTACAGATTTGATCTTGCAATGTATTGTCAATATAAAAGAAATCTTCACAACAAGGCCCCATTTACTCCTTCATTCGATGGCACGTGTAGCCCATAGGTGAAGTAACTTTTTGCAAGCAACATGGATGACAGATTCACTAGAGAAAATCTGATTGCACCCCTCACATAAAAAGAGAATGTAAAAATAAAACGGATTAAACATGTTTAATGCTTTCGATTATTAAAATATTAATTGTGTACGTCACGAAGATAGTCAATGCATTATAATCTGCAATATTTTATTATTTTGTTACTTAACAAGTGCCCCATGGAAATTGTTCAAGTAAAATCCAAGTAAAACTTATTCTTGTGTAAGAAGAGCATCAACCTAGCATAAAAGTAGGTAAAACTCATGAGAAGTTGAGCCAATAGCACGTTTATGTATGAAACTCTCGGTAATTTGTTTTTGATTATCACTTTAGCAAATCTTTAATCCTAACATATCTCTATCTCTACATCTCTTGTCTTATGCAAATTTTGATAAATAAATTTAAAAAAAAAAAAAAAAGATCTATTGTTGCTATACAAACACTAACACGAATTGTCAAGCTTAGATGATGTAGAATCTACATCGACAACTGCATGTAGTAAAGTGAATTTAAATTAAAGATTTTGCCGATATTCTTTTTAGAAAGGATTTTCACGAGGGAAACAAAACTTTACATACGAAATGATGGATCGCATAACCCATTAAAGTGGGTGGCATTAGAAAAAGGATAGAGGCTGCGTAGTTAAGATGAATTGGGAATATTCGTGACAAGCACTCCATATTAAACTGTTTCAAAACAACAGCGATATATGCATTGACCATGATTGAGACTTCATTTAATAATGATTAGCCATCTATAAATATCTTACCAATCTTGTTGTGGAGAACATGCGAACCTGGACAATCTCACATCCTCAAAACCACCCCCAACATCATGGCTTCTTCCTTATTTCTACGGAAACCGTCTTCTTTAGGATACTTCTTGTTCTACTCGCTCTTCTTCGAACACAATATCACCATCTTTGTTTCCACTCAAATTCATGTCACAGTCATTTCTGCTTCCTCCACTTCTTTCTCTCACAATGCGACCAGCCATAAGGATGAAGCAGAGCATCTCCTGAAATGGAAATCTAGTCTCGAAGACCATAGTCAGTCTCTCCTATCTTCATGGCATGGTAACAACTCTTGCCACTTCACAGGTATCACTTGCGACAACTACGGATTCACCACCCATCTCAATCTTTCTGATCTTGGCCTGAGAGGAACTTTAAATGCTCTCGACTTCTCACACTTAACAAAAGTGGTTAGCCTTAACTTTTCCAACAACTCGATCTACGGTCCAATATCCTCGAGTATTGGTAACCTTTCCAAATTGAACTATCTTAATTTTTGTTACAATAAACTCTCCGGAAACATTCCTCCATGTATAGGCATGCTAAAGAGTCTTCGCTTTTTGTTCCTATTTGGAAATTCTTTGAGTGGACACATTCCTAGGGAGATTGGATTGTTAGATTCTCTTTTGGAAGTGTATTTTAATGAAAACAATCTGACAGGTCCTATCCCTACTTCACTAGAAAACCTAAGCAACCTAAATATTCTTGATCTTTCTCAAAACCAATTTTCAGGTTCCATTCCTCCTTCTCTTGGAAAATTAGGCAACTTAACAGAATTGAGTGTCGCAAAAAATGACCTTTCTGGTCCCATTCCGAGAGAGATGGGCGACCTAAGAAGATTGAAATTATTTTACTTATGGAAGAATAAACTTTCAAGATCCATACCTTCAGAGATTGGGAGGCTAACTGCTCTTGTTGAGTTAGATTTTTCTGAAAATGATTTGGTTGGGCGTATCCCTTCATCTATTCAAAATTTGAGCAATCTAAATGTCTTATACCTATTCTCAAATTATCTTTCAGGTTTGATACCTAAAGAGATAGGGAAACTAACATCTCTTGTAGATTTAGATTTGAATAACAACACTTTGACTGGTTCAATCCCTGCATCAATTGGAACCATGGCCAATTTAACTTTTTTACGCCTTCGTGACAACAACTTTCTCGGTTCCTTGCCTCCTGAAATTAATAAGCTAGTTCATTTGAAAGCATTGGAACTCTCTAATAATGAACTCGAAGGGCAGCTACCAGAAAATGTATGCCTTGGGGGGTCATTACAACATTTCAGTGTCAGGAATAATCATTTCATAGGTCATATCCCTAAAAGTTTGAGGAATTGTACTTCATTAGTTAGAGCGAGGCTAGAAGGAAACAAACTTACTGGGAATATAATGGAAGCTTTTGGAGTGTATCCACAGTTGAATTTTATAGACTTAAGCAACAATTATTTGCAAGGCGAACTTTCAAGGAAATGGGAACAGTGCCGCAATTTGACAAGCTTAAGGATTTCAAACAATGACATTTCCGGTAGGATACCGCCAATATTTGGAAGGATGGCTCAGCTACAGGTACTTGACCTTTCTTCAAATAATATAAGCGGAAAGATTCCAAGGGAATTGGGAAGCTTGCAATTACTGCTAGATCTTAACCTCAACAACAATGGGATCACAGGTGATATTCCTGATGAATTTGGATTTTTATCTCGACTGGCACATCTCAACATAGCATCAAACAATTTGAGCGGAGCCATTCCGCTGCAGCTCAGCCAATGCACCAACTTATTGATCTTGAACTTGAGCCAAAATAAAATTGAGAGAAGCATTCCTCCTGAGATAGGCAATGTGCGATTCCTACTTGTTCTTGATTTGAGTCAGAATCTATTGACTGGAAGCATACCACCAGATCTAGGAAAACTGAGAGTGCTAGAAACCCTAAACATCTCCCACAATAACCTCTCTGGTACCATCCCACATAGTTTTGCTGACTTATTGGCATTAACTTCTGTTGACGTGTCCTACAATGATTTGGAAGGTCCACTCCCAAATGTCAAAGCTTTTAAGGAGGCTACATTTGGGGCAGTTCAGCACAACAAGGGGCTGTGTGGGAACGTGGCTGGATTACAGAAATGCAATATTTCTATCATGAGCAAGAAACACAATCGACACAGTAGAGCTAGAATTTTGATTATCCTCGTTTTCTCATTCTTGGGATTCCTCTTTCTCTCTTCCTTCTTGATCGTCCTCGTAATAGTTAACGGCCGTCAAAGAAATGTTATCAAGATAGAGAGGAATGCACAGACAGAGACTAATGATTTAGATTTCTTGCACATTCTGAATTTTGATGGCAAAATTTTCTACGAGCGAATTGTGGAGGTCACGCAAGGATTTGACTCTAAGTACTATTTAGGAGAAGGGGCCTATGGCGTTGTTTACAGAGCGGATCTACCCACAGGTAAACCTGTTGCAGTCAAGAAAATACCATCGTCGCAAGAAGATGAGACCGTCAACATCGTTCCTTTTGAAAGGGAAATTGAAGCCTTACAAAATATTCGCCACCGCAACATTGTGAAGTTTTACGGGTTCTGCTCTCATGCACGACATCGTTTTCTGGTGTACGAGTACATTGAAAGAGGGAGCTTGAGAATGATTTTGAATGATGATGAAAGAGCATCAGAGCTTGGCTGGGACAAAAGGATAAGCATGGTTCGAGCAGTTGCGGATGCGCTGTCGTATATGCATCATGACTGTGTTCCTCCATTGATCCATCGAGACTTGACCAGCAACAACATCTTGTTGGATGCTGATTATGAGGCTCATGTCTCAGACTTTGGCACCGCAAGATTATTGAGGCCAGATTCCACCAACTGACTGCTAGCGCTGGCACTATTGGATACATCGCTCCAGGTGATGTTTTTAGTAGAATCATATTAATTTGCTGTCCCAACTCGTGTTGTCATTAGAAATTACTTAATTATGTGAAAGCAAATGTCCAAGTCTTTAATTACAGCTAACAAGATTATCAACGGACTTTGAATTCTTCAATCGCAGAGCTAGCTTATACCAACATTCCAACCGAAAAATGTGATGTATATAGCTTTGGAGTTGTAGTGCTGGAGATAATCATGGGAAAGCATCCAGGAAATTATGTCACATCAGTATTTGCATCCACTCAATCCGAGTCGCAAACACCATTGAAGGATGTGCTGGACCAACGCCTCTTGCGTCCGACAAATCGGGATGCGCAACACATAATCTCTGTCGTGGCACTAGCACTCGCGTGCTTGCGGGGCAATCCTCGACTTCGACCGACCATGACACAAGTCTCGCGAGAGCTTCGAGTTCGAGCACCACCGGTTTTGCCGTTCTTTGGAGTCACCTTAGAACAACTCTGTGACCTCGATGGCAGGAACTTTTAGACCGTATTCGGGAGGTTGCAAGTTTCTGATCGGGTTACTGTCGTGTGTTCACCTTTTCTGGCTTCTGTGTTTGGCAGTAAGATGTCGATTAGTTAGTTATAAAACTTGGAAGATGCGTAGTGTAAATGTTTTCTTTTTGTAAGAGTAGAATGGTAGTTAATTTTCCTCCTTTCGTGTAAGCAAGCATCTATCCAAAGTTAATATAAACACTTGTTTCTTAGACAAATCGTTTGAACTTGTTTAAAATACCACCTCACATATCATATTACAAAGTCTTGTCTGTGCAATTGTTCTGGGATACTTTGCAGTTTTGTGAT
This sequence comes from Eucalyptus curtisii, assembly GCA_017140595.1. NCBI lineage: Eukaryota > Viridiplantae > Streptophyta > Magnoliopsida > Myrtales > Myrtaceae > Eucalyptus > Eucalyptus curtisii. The sequence goes on along the minus strand of CM029504.1, from coordinate 12,196 downwards.
CATTATGTTCGGCGAAACGAGTATGGTAGAAAGCAATCAGGCACACACAACGCGAGGATAATGTTTTCGACATAATAGCTCATCAAAAATGAATCTGCAGGGCGGTTCTTGCCTTTTGAGCAGCCAAAACCGATATTGGAAGTTTGGAACGTCCGGAACTGACATCAATACTTGCAGGGGGAGTTCTTCATGGGGCTAAATCAATTACTAAATGGAATTTGTGTGCTCTAATTAGCAAAAGCTATTATTTCTCAATTAACAACTTCTTACTTGAACTCGGCAAAAATCAATGAATCAATCTCAGGTATTTCACGAGTAGATTGTTTAGTTTCTATCCTTCAGTGCAACCTCTTCGTTATGAGTACCTCGGAAAGATTATTACTTCATTTTTACTATCTAAAAGTAGGCATTAGCTTCACATGAACAAGGTGCGTCCATTGACTTTGAGAGGGAATGGGCGACTCCGAATGGGCGACCCAGATTTCCCTTTTTTCCCCGTGAATGACACGAGAAGAAACCTATGAACACGCCAGTTGGATTGGCGGCTTTCTGAGGTAACTAGAAATGGCACGCTCATTCTCGTTCCTGGGAAAAAAATTAAAATTTTGTAAGGAATAAGACGACATTGTTCATACTAAGTGAGTGGTTTTGTCCTGGTTTGGAAGCTTTTCTTGACACTAGGTAGAATTCTTGTGCGCTGCATGGGTTCTAACTATCAATGTCACACCCCAAACCCTAAGCGCAAACATCCCACGACAGTCGATTAAATTGCAACGTCCCGCAATGTGTTGCCAACCCATTCTTTTTTTTTTTTTTCAAATAAACACATGCAGAAGATCACAAAACCCATAAAGTCAGGTGAAATCAGAGAACGAACATTTCACGGAGAAAATTCCCTTTAACTCCATAGAAAATTCATTTTCGATTTTTTGCCTAAAATACTCCGACGGTTGGAAATTGCTAGGAAAAATGGGTTCCAAAAGCTTTATTTCCGTACGATTTATCATTTTGGAGATCACAACCCCCATAAAATCTGGGGAAATAAGAGAACAAAGATTTGTCGTAGAAAATTCCCTTTTGCTCCATAGAAAATTCTTTTTCAATATTTTGCCTAAAATCTCCGACAGCTTGGAAATTTGCTTGGAAAAATGGGTTCCAAAAGCTTTATTTCCTTGGGATTTATCATTTTGGAGATCACAAAACCCATAGAGTCTGGTGAAATAAGAGAACGAATATTTCTCGTGAGAAAATTCCTTTGCTCCATAGAAAATTCATTTTCGATATATTGCCTAAAATACTCTGACAGTTGGAAATTTGCTAGGAAAAATGGGTTCCAACAGCTTTATTTCCGTATGATTTATCATTTTGGAGATCACAAGACCCTTAAAGTCAAGTGAAATCAGAGAATGAAGATTTGTCGAAGAAAATTTATTTTTGCTCCATAGAAAATTCATTTTCAATATTTTGCCTAAAACATTCCGACACTTAGAAATCTGTCGGAAAAATGGGTTCCAAAAGCTTTATTTCCGTATGATTTATCATTTTGGAGATCACCATACCCTTAAAGTCATGTGAAATTAGAGAACGAAGATTTGTCAGAGAAAATTTCCTTTTACTCCATAGAAAATTCATTTTTGATATTTGCCAAAAATACTCCGGCAGTTGGAAATCTGCTGGGAAAAGTGGGTTGCAAAAGCTTTATTTCCTACCGATTTATCATTTTGGAGATCACAAGACCCTTAAAGTTTGGTAAAATCAGAGAACAAAGATTTGTCGAGAAAATTCCCTTTTGCTCCATAGAAAATTCATTTTTGATATTTTGCCTAAAAACTCCGACAGTTGGAAATTTACTCGGGAAAAATGGGTTCCAAAAGCTTTATTTCCTTCTGATTTATCATTTTGGAGATCACAGCTCTCCTTAAAGTCAGGTGAAATTAGAGAACGAAGATTTGTCGTGAGAAAATTCCCTTTTTTGCTCCATAGAAAACTCAGCTTCAAGTATTTTTGCCTAAAATACTCCGACGCTTGGAAATCTTCTTGGAAAAATGGCTTCCAAAAGCTTTATTTCCGTACGATTTATCATTTTGGATATCACAGCAACCTTAACGCATGCGAAATCAGAGAACGAAGATTTGACAGAGAAAATTCCCTTTTTCTCCATAGAAAATTCATTTTCATATTTTGCCTAAAAACTCCGACAATTGGAAATTTACGGGAAAAATGGGTTCCAAAAGCTTTATTTCCTCCCGAATTATCGTTTTGGAGATCACAGCTCCCCTTAAAGTCAGGTGAAATTAGAGAACGAAGATTTATCGTGAGAAAATTCCCTTTGCTCCATAGAAAACTCATTTTCAATAATTTTCCCTAAAAACTCCGGGTACAGCTAGAAACATGCTAGGAAAAATGGCTTCCAAAACCTTTATTTCCGTACGATTTATCATTTTGGATATCACAGCACCCTTAAGATCATGCGAAATCGAGAACGAAGATTTGACAAGGAAAATTCCCTTTTTCTCCATAGAAACTTCATTTTCAATATTTTGCCTAAAAACTCCGACAATGGAAATTTGCTGGGAAAAATGGGTTCCAAAAGCTTTATTTGAGTACGATTTATCATTTTGGAGATCACAAGACCCTTAAAGTCTGGTGAAATCGTAGAACGAAGATTTGTCGAGAAAATTCCCTTTTGCTCCATGGAAAATTCATTTTCGATATTTTGCCTAAAAACTCGACCGTTAGAAATTTGCCGGGAAAAATGGGTTCCAAAACTTTATTTCCATGATATTTACTATTTTGGAGATCATAAGACACTTAAAGTAAGGTGAAATCGTGAGAACGAAAATTTGACAGAGAAAAATTCCCTTTTGCTCCATAGAAAATTCTTTTGATATTTTGCCTAAAATACTCCGATGTAGCTGGAAATTTGCTAAAAAAATGGGCTCCAAAAGCTTTATTTCTGTACGATTTATCATTTTCGAGATCACAAGCCCCTTAAAGTCGTAAATCGTAGAGCTTAAGATTTGGCAGAAAATTCCCCTTTTACCTCATGTAAAATTCATTTTTGATATTTTGCCTAAAAAACTCCGGACAAATAGAAATCTACCGGGAAAATGGCTTCCAAAAGCTTTATTTCCGTACGATTTATTATTTTGGAGATCACGGTACCCTTAAAGTGAGGGGAAATTAGAGAACGAAAGTTTGACAGAGAAAATTCCCTTTATCTCCATTGAAAAATCCTTTTCGATATTTTGCCTAGAAAACTCCGACGTTGAAATCTGTTTTAAAAATGGCTTCCAAAAGCTTTATTTCCGTATTTTATCATTTTGGAGAGCACAAAGACTTAAAGTGAGGAGAAATCAGAGAACTAAGATTTGACAAGAGAAAATTCCATTTTTCTCTCATTACAAAATTCCTTTCGATATTTTGCCTAAAAAATCCAACAAGGAAATCTACTAGAAAAATGGCTTCCAAAAGCTTTATTTCCATACAATTTATCATTTTTGGAGATCACAAAGACTTCTTAAAGTGAGGGGAAATCAAAGAACAAAGATTTGACAAGAGAAAATTCCCTTTTTCTCCATAGAAAATTCCTTTCGATATTTTGCCTAAAATACTCCGACAATTGGAAATCATGGGAAAATTGCTTCCAAAAGCTTTATTTCCATACGATTTATCATTTTGGATATCACAGACCCTTTAAGGTCATGCGAAACTGAGAACGAAGATTTGGACAGGAATTTCCCTTTTTCTCCATAGAAAATTCATTTCGATATTTTGTCTAAAAAACTCCGACAGTTGGAAATTTGCTGGGAAAAATGGGTTCCAAAAGCTTTATTTGAGTACAATTTATCATTTTGGAGATCACAAGACCCTTAAAGTCCGGTGAAATCAGTAGAACGAAGATTTGTCGAGAAAATTCTTTGTTCCATCGAAAATTCCTTTTCGATATTTTGCCTAAAAACTCCGACTCGTTGGAAATTTGCTGGTAAAAATGGTTTCCAAAACTTTATTTCTGTGAGATTTATCATTTTGGAGATCAAAAGACACTTAAAGTCAGGTGAAATTAGAGAACGAAAATTTGACAGAAAAATTCCCTTTGCTCCATAGAAAATTCCGTTTTGATATTTTGCCTAAAATACTCCAACGGTTGGAAATTTGCTAAACAAATGGGGTCCAAAAGCTTTATTTCCGTACGATTTATCATTTTCGAGATCACAAGACCCTTTAAGTCAAGTGAAATCAGAGAGCAAAGATTTGGCAGAGAAAATTCCCTTTGCTCCATAGAAAATTCTTTCGATATTTTGCCTAAAAACTCCGACGATTAGAAATTTTCTGGGAAAAATGGGTTCCAAAAGCTTTATTTCCGTATGATTTATCATTTTGGAGATCACAAGACTCATAAAGTCAAGTGAAATAAGAGAACGAAGATTTGTTAGAGAAAATTTCCTTTTGTTCCATAAAAATTCATTTTCGATATTTTGTCTAAAAACTCCGACAAAAAAATTTGCCGGGAAAAATGGGTTCCAAAAGCTTTATTTCCATACAATTTATCATTTGGAGATCACAAGACCTAAAGTCAAGTGAAATAAGAGAACGAAGATTTATCAAAGAAAATTCCCTTTTGCTCCGTAGAAAATTCATTTTCGATATTTTGCCTTAAAAACTCCGACAGCTGGAAATTTGCTGGGAAAAAATGGGTTCCAAAAACTTTATTTCCGTGGATTTATCATTTTGGAGATCACAAGACCCTTAAAGTCGTGAAATAGCAGATCGAAGATTTGTCGTGAGAAAATTCCCTTTTGCTCCATAGAAAATTCATTTTCATATTTTGCCTAAAAACTCCAACAACTTGGAAATTTGCTGGGAAAAATGGGTTCCAAAAGCTTTATTTCCATACGATTTATCATTTTGGAGATCACAAGACCCTTAAAGTCATGTGAAATCGCACAGCCAAGATTTGGCAAAGAAAATTCCTTTGCTCCATAGAAAATTCATTTTCGATATTTTGCCTAAAAACTCGATTGATAGAAATTCGCTAGGAAAAAATGAGTTCCAAAAGCTTTATTTCCATACGATTTATCATTTTGAGATCACAAGACCCGTAAAGTCGTGTGAAATAAAAAGAACGAAGATTTGGTAGAGAAAATTTCCTTTTGCTCCATAGAAAATTCCTCTTCGATATTTTGCCTAAAAACTCGACAGTTGGAAATTTGCTAGGAAAATGGGTTCCAAAAGCTTTACTTTCGTACAATTTATTATTTTGGAGATCACAAGACCCTTAAAGTCGTGTTGGGAGAAAATTCCTTTACTATTTTGAAGTTGACAAAACCTTTCCATAGTCTAGTCTCGAAGACTCCTGATCGAAATGTCATAGTCCAAGACCACCGTACTTTAAGTTCAAAGTCTACTCACATTGACAGATTCTAGACTCGAATGCCACTAAAGAATGAAGACCTATTCAGATGCGAAATTATCTTTATTTCTTCAAGGATTCGATCCGTATGATTTATGGATGACCTTATGGCTGGATATAAAGATCACATGATTGATTATCCTTAATGGAATCAATTTCGTTAATCAAATATTTTGGAAGGCAAAAACTTGGAAAGTTCTACTTATGGATGTTAGAGAAGACTTCTTATTGTTTTGAAGTCGACAAAGCCTTTCCAAAAAGTCTAGTCCAAAGGTTGCGACTCAAGTGTTATAGTCTAAAGATCTCAAGACTCTTCTATCAAAGTCCGAAGACCGGGTTCAAAGTCCGACCTCACTAATGTTCCGCACCGAAGAAAAGATTTACCAGATGCGAGTTTATCTTTAAGGATTCATTTTGCACGGTTTGTGGATGATCTTACGTCTAGAGAAAGCACCTATGATCAATTATTCTTATTGAAATCAATTTGATAAACGGATCTTTTGAAAGCGAAGTTTACTTGGAAGGTTCTACTTATGGAAACCAAGATCCCGATTGTATGGGCGAACAAGATTGATGGGCTATCAACACATTCCTTAAATGACTCAAGATCTCCTTTGATTGATTCTATCCAACGGTTAGATTGGAAGAACTCCTTTGGAAAGTGCCAACGGTTGTAAAGGCATGGAGGAGTATATAAGGATGACTCTCAAGTTGTTCAAGTGAGTGTGAAAGAAAATTCCAAAGTCCAAGCTCTTAGTTCTTTGCTATTTCAATCGTTGAGCCAATCTTGTACTCAAAAATAGAGAACAAACACTCGAGAGACTTTGAAAGAGTGTAGTAGAGTTTCTACACTGTGAAGTCGTGACGTGAGACTATAAAATCTCTTTTGATTCTTAAGTGAAATCCCAGCCAAAGGGATGTCAATGCGGAGAGTGACGTAAGCTTAATCCAAGCCGAACCACTATAAACCTTGTGTCTCAATTCTCTTTCCTTGATCTCCTTACTGTAATACGTAGCTTTATATAATTGCTTGTTGTTATTTACATATTCAGCCTATTATCTTGAAAAAGGAATTCGACTTTTTAAATCTTGTGAAAATTTCTTAACACCTATTCACCCCCTCTAGGTGTTCTCAATAGCCCTTACAATGGAAACTAAAGATCCTAATTGTGTGGGCAAACGGGATTGACGGGCTTTTATCTCAATTATCAAAACGGCTCAAGATCTCCTTGATTGATTCTATCCAACGGGTAGATTGGAAGAATTCTTTTGGAAAGTGCCAACGGGTGTGAAGGCATGAAGGAGTATTTAAGGTGGACTTTTAGCTATTTGAGTGTGAGCATGAAAGAAAATTTTCAAAGTCCGAAGCTTTCTAATTCCTTACTATTTCATTCATCGAGCTCAAAGTTGTACAAATGTAAGAGAAAATTCTTGTGAGACTTTGTGAGAGACCAAGAGAGACTCTTCACCGTGAAGTCAAGATCACACTGCTGTAAAATCTCTTTGATTCCTAGAGAAATCCAGCCAGGGGGCTGTCGCAGGGAGAGTGAACGTAGGCTTGATATGCCTTCGAACCACTATAAACATTGTGTTCTTATTCTCTTCCCCAACTCCTTTATTTTGACTCGTAGCTTTATTCATTTGTTAAGTTTAAACTCTGTTTTTGTTCATAGTTTCATCTAACTGCTTAAGGTTTGAATTCGTTTAAAGTCCATCTCATCATAAAGCAAATTATTTCACCGACTTTTGCGAAAATTTTTATTTTCACCTATTCACCCTTCTAGGTGTCTTTACTAGTCCTTTCAAGGTTAAATCAGAGAACGAAGATTTGTCGAAGAAAATTCCCTTTTTGCTCCATAGAAAATTCCTTTCGATATTTTGCCTAAAACATTCCGACAAAGAAATCATTTGGAAAAATGGGTTCCAAAAGCTTTATTTCCATACGATTTATCATTTCGGGAGATCACCAGACCTTAAAGTCATGTGAAATCAAAGAACGAGATTTGTCGCAGAAAATTTCATTTTGCTCCATAGAAAATTCATTTTCGATATTTACAAAAAATACTTTCGGTCAGCTTGAAATCATTGAAAAGTGGGTTGCAAAAGCTTTATTTCCTACCGATTTATCATTTTGGAGATCACAAGACCCTTAAAGTTTGGTGAAATTAGAGAACGAAAATTTGTCGTAGAAAATTCATTTTTGCTCCATAGAAAATATTTTGCCTAAAAACTCCGGACAATGGAAATCTCATCGAAAAATGGGTTCCCAAAACTTTATTTCCTTCCGATTTATTGTTTTAGAAATCACAACTCCCTTAAAGTCAGTGAAATTAGAGAACGAAGATTTGTCAAAGAAAATTTTTTTTGCTCCATAGAAAACTCATTTTCTATATTTTGCCTAAAATACTCCGACAAATTGGAAATCTATTAGGAAAATGGGTTCCAAAAGTTTTATTTCCGTACGATTTATCATTTTCAGATAACAAGACCTCTTAAAGTCGTGAAATTAGAGAACCAAGATTTGTCGTAGAAAATTCCCTTTTGCTCCATAGGAAATTTTCGATATTTTGCCTAAAATACCCGACTGCCGCTTGGAAATCTCACGAAAAAATGGTTTCCAAAAGCTTTATTTTCTACCGATTCCTCATTTTCGAGATCACAACACTCTTAAAGTCAGGTTAAATTAGAGAACCAAGATTTGTTAGAGAGAATTCCCTTTTTGCTCCATAGAAAATTCATTTTCAATATTTTGCCTAAAATATCCGACAAGCTTGAAATCATTAGGAAAAAATGGGTTCCAAAAGCTTTATTTCGTACAATTTATCATTTTGGAAATCACAAGACCCTTAAAGTCATGTGAAATTAGAGAACGAAGATTGGTTAGAGAAAATTTCTCGGCTCCATAAAAAATTCAGTTTCGATATTTTGCCTAAAAACATCCGAGCTTGGAAATCACTGAGAAAAAATGGGTTCCAAAAGCTTTATTTCAGTACGATTTATCATTTTGGAGATCACAAGACCTTTAAAGTCTCGGTGAAATCAGAGAATGAAGATTTGTCAGAGACAATTCCCCCTCATTCCATAGAAAATTCATTTTCGATTTTTGCCTAAATACTCCCGGCAACTAAATCTGCTGGGAAAATGGGTTCAAAAAGCTTTATTTCCTACCGATTTATCATTTTGGAGATCACAAGGCCCTTAAAGTCGGTGAAATCGTAGAGAGAAAATTCCCTTTTGCTCCATAGAAAATTCCTTTTCGATATTTTGCCTAAAATACTCCGACGCTGGAAATCTGTTGGGAAAAATAGGTTCCAAAAGCTTTATTTCCTACCAATTTATCATTTTGAAGATCACAAGACCCTTAAAATCAGGTGCAATCAGAGAACGAAGATTTGTCTTCAGATCTCAGATCCTCGCTATCAAGTATTCTTGGTCAGCTATAGATGTCTTGCTTTATTAAGACTTACAAAAGATAGAAAATATTAGTAGCACAAATCATTTATTACATCATACCCGCCAAGAAGTATCATCTGCTTCCAGAATAGAAAGTTCCTGCATATACGTTGGCAACAGAAATAAAAACTTGTGTCAAAGCTCTCCAATACCCAAACTTATTAGTGGAAAAGAGTCAATACATATGTGTGCTTCTCTTGATCTTATTAAACAACAAGGAAGCATTATGCACTAGGCAATGCATCAAAGACTCCAAGGTAGTAATGCCAAGTAGATAAGGCAAAAGAAAGAATACTCCAAGGAGAGAAACTCTACGCCAAGGATAAGGAACTCGTGATTGGTGATGCAAAAATAAGATGAACAATGTGCCAAGACGAACTACTTATGCTCGAGCTAGCAACTTTGCAGCATAGAAATCAGAGGCATGTGGCATCCTAGATTTCTGATCCTGTCTTCTACCGAATAAATCGGGCATTTCATTGACGGGCCTATAGGGCTATTCTAAAGCTAGTCACTCTCGAGATAACTAGACTATCCTAAAACCATTAAGGATTTTAAGGCAAATAGACTTGAGAATTTAACTAGGAATCGGCTGCTCACCGTTCATCTGCTGAGATCATTACGGCCCACGCAAATTGATTAGAGACGAGATAGGTCGGTTCGATGAGATGTGTGGCTAATCGAAAATCTTCACGGGCCGACACTAAACTGATTTTCTTATTGTTTTGGTACTGTGGGTCCGTATTTGATCTTCGAGATTTTCACGACAGCCGAGAGTCACCAATGAGTCAAGTGGGTTCATAGTGGCTCGACAAATCGACCACGGGTCATTTACACTAAAATATTTGAAAGTTACCTGGTAGCGTAGTCACACTAAAAACGCGCCAAGTTGAAATTAATCGTGAATTCAAGTCCGATTTCGAATCAAGATCCCCGTCATGTCACAATAAATTCTATGAGTGTCGACTGGGGCTTCTAAGATTTTTCGTAATTCGACACTTTTTGGGAAAAAAAAAGTTTGCCAGTCGTTTTTGTGCGTGCCGAATATCACTTTTGATAGCAAAATTGGGAAGCATGAGGGATACATGGGTGAGGAAAAAATGCCGGGGTAATCGGCGGATGACCACCGAAATTATTGGAGGCCAATTGAGGTGAATTGAAGTGGACCGCTTTCACCAATTGAAGTCAATTTCGTGCAAAATTCAGCTCTCCCTCCTACTAGCCATTTTGGACCAATTTAAGTCTTCGAGAGTGTACGGTGGATCATTTGAGTGCCATGGATTTTTGCTTCGCCTAAAGGATTGCTGAAGATATTTTTGGGAAAAACAAGCCAAGATGGCCCACTCCTATCCCTTCATCTCTCTCTCTCTCTCCCTCATTCCTTTTCCATTGTTGCCGCTCCACCCTTCCCTCTCCTCTCCATTTCGTACGCCACTGCAGCAGAGGAACTGGAGCAACCGCCACACGCTAGCTCCTCGCCGGAAACCGCCGTCACGCCATTGGCCTCACGCACACCTAGGTGCACCGCCCGCCTTTCGCTTTCAACCGCGTCCGGCTCCAACCATCTCGGGCCCAGCTGTGCTCCATTTGAAGTTCGTTCTTGGTCGCTTCTTCACCGATAAACCTCCCTCTAGGCCTGGCCCGGCTTATTCTATCTTTCCCGAAAGCCACCGTGCCAAACCGAGCTGATTTCCTCCGTTTGTAGCCAAGAACAAAGCAACTCCGGGGAAGGGATTTCACAACCACTTGTAGGCTCGATTCGTGGTGCTTGTCAGGGCCCCGTACCATAGGCCTCGCTTTGAGAAAAACGCCCCGCGACGTTTCCCGACAAACTCTTCGATCCGAGCGGATCGTTAAACGGGAGTTTAACCCACTAAACCCCGCTTAGTTTACTAATGATGCTTAAGGGTTGATTATTGTTAATTAAGTATGATTGTGTGGTTAGATTAGTTTAGATTAATTAAATTAGTGACTTAATGATGCATGTTAGGTGGTTAGACTTAGTCATTAGCAAGTAGAGAGTTCTAATATTTATTGAGCGGGTCTCGGGATTTTCCCAAATTGCCTCCAATCGTGCATTACAGCCTAAATTGGATTTTTAGTATTTATTTATTTTTCGAAATTATTTAATTTTTTTTTCAAAATTCAACCTAGATGGCCGGTGACTGGATTTTATGTTGATTGTCGCGGTGCAGTCCGTTTGTTTAATTGAGCTTTATTTTGTGCTGAAATGATTTATTTGTGAATTTAGGATTTAATTCCTAAATTAAATAATTGTGGAAAATCAATTGAAAAATAACCGGGCATCGGTTGATAATGCCAAAAATGTTTTGTGGACTACAAAAAATGATGGGAATTATGGAAAAGAAATTATAGTATTTTGGCTAAGGCCGACCGCGGTACCCACACACGCTATTTTTATCGCGTATGATAAAAAAATAATAGAAACATTGGATGATGGAGATGGTGTATATCAGCCACGGGTGATATGTCACTTTCTGGGTGAAAGAAAAGATACCTTATTATCAGCTTTAGAAGCAAATTATTATCAGCTTTTGGCGAAAAATTATTATCAGCTTTGGGTGAGCATATATAGTATACTAAATCGCACGCCCTAATCTATCGGCTGGTAGCATACATAGTATACTATATTATCACTGGAGCTTATACTATCTATTTGTCAGCTTTGGGTGAGCAGTTCTGATTTGATAGGACTTTATAGATAGTATGGAATGTACCGACCAGGAAAGATCGTAGGTGACATGTAATCGACTAGGTCGACGATCGATAGTTCGATCCGTGATTAAATGGGTGCCTATTATGAATTGTATTGATTGGCAGGTGTGGGATCCTGAGGCTAAGGTAAGTCCTTCCACCCGTGTGTGCTTAGTGCTTATAGTGTATTGCTTACTAATCGTATCTTAGTGGGGTAGAACTCGGCCGAGACGTTGTCTCATTGGTTATTGTATAACCATCTCAGCTCCTAGATGGCAGCACTCTCCACCTCCTCATCCTCTCGATGCATTTTGGTATCCCTCAAGAACTCACCGAGTTAGAGATCCACTTCCACATTCACCCTCACCCGGAAGGATAGGAGCACACGTAGTTAAGTCGACCGGCCCGGGTTAACGTGGGACAATGACCCGAGGCCCCATGAGTATCGGTCGTGGTACCGTGAGTATTTTGATAGGTGAAGAGAAGGTCCCATACCCGAAAGGGTGACATGTTCCCGTATACGGTCAGAAGAAGCATTCGGAGAAGAAACGGCCGATCATAAGGATGGATCGCAGTGGATGTTATGGACCCAAACTTGAGGCCGAAGCGCATACT
>CM029503.1:39405269-39440269 GCA_017140595.1 Eucalyptus curtisii | reverse complement strand
CTAAACCCTAAACCCTAAACCCTAAACCCTAAACCCTAAACCCTAAACCCTAAACCCTAAACCCTAAACCCTAAACCCTAAACCCTAAACCCTAAACCCTAAACCCTAAACCCTAAACCCTAAACCCTAAACCCTAAACCCTAAACCCTAAACCCTAAACCCTAAACCCTAAACCCTAAACCCTAAACCCTAAACCCTAAACCCTAAACCCTAAACCCTAAACCCTAAACCCTAAACCCTAAACCCTAAACCCTAAACCCTAAACCCTAAACCCTAAACCCTAAACCCTAAACCCTAAACCCTAAACCCTAAACCCTAAACCCTAAACCCTAAACCCTAAACCCTAAACCCTAAACCCTAAACCCTAAACCCTAAACCCTAAACCCTAAACCCTAAACCCTAAACCCTAAACCCTAAACCCTAAACCCTAAACCCTAAACCCTAAACCCTAAACCCTAAACCCTAAACCCTAAACCCTAAACCCTAAACCCTAAACCCTAAACCCTAAACCCTAAACCCTAAACCCTAAACCCTAAACCCTAAACCCTAAACCCTAAACCCTAAACCCTAAACCCTAAACCCTAAACCCTAAACCCTAAACCCTAAACCCTAAACCCTAAACCCTAAACCCTAAACCCTAAACCCTAAACCCTAAACCCTAAACCCTAAACCCTAAACCCTAAACCCTAAACCCTAAACCCTAAACCCTAAACCCTAAACCCTAAACCCTAAACCCTAAACCCTAAACCCTAAACCCTAAACCCTAAACCCTAAACCCTAAACCCTAAACCCTAAACCCTAAACCCTAAACCCTAAACCCTAAACCCTAAACCCTAAACCCTAAACCCTAAACCCTAAACCCTAAACCCTAAACCCTAAACCCTAAACCCTAAACCCTAAACCCTAAACCCTAAACCCTAAACCCTAAACCCTAAACCCTAAACCCTAAACCCTAAACCCTAAACCCTAAACCCTAAACCCTAAACCCTAAACCCTAAACCCTAAACCCTAAACCCTAAACCCTAAACCCTAAACCCTAAACCCTAAACCCTAAACCCTAAACCCTAAACCCTAAACCCTAAACCCTAAACCCTAAACCCTAAACCCTAAACCCTAAACCCTAAACCCTAAACCCTAAACCCTAAACCCTAAACCCTAAACCCTAAACCCTAAACCCTAAACCCTAAACCCTAAACCCTAAACCCTAAACCCTAAACCCTAAACCCTAAACCCTAAACCCTAAACCCTAAACCCTAAACCCTAAACCCTAAACCCTAAACCCTAAACCCTAAACCCTAAACCCTAAACCCTAAACCCTAAACCCTAAACCCTAAACCCTAAACCCTAAACCCTAAACCCTAAACCCTAAACCCTAAACCCTAAACCCTAAACCCTAAACCCTAAACCCTAAACCCTAAACCCTAAACCCTAAACCCTAAACCCTAAACCCTAAACCCTAAACCCTAAACCCTAAACCCTAAACCCTAAACCCTAAACCCTAAACCCTAAACCCTAAACCCTAAACCCTAAACCCTAAACCCTAAACCCTAAACCCTAAACCCTAAACCCTAAACCCTAAACCCTAAACCCTAAACCCTAAACCCTAAACCCTAAACCCTAAACCCTAAACCCTAAACCCTAAACCCTAAACCCTAAACCCTAAACCCTAAACCCTAAACCCTAAACCCTAAACCCTAAACCCTAAACCCTAAACCCTAAACCCTAAACCCTAAACCCTAAACCCTAAACCCTAAACCCTAAACCCTAAACCCTAAACCCTAAACCCTAAACCCTAAACCCTAAACCCTAAACCCTAAACCCTAAACCCTAAACCCTAAACCCTAAACCCTAAACCCTAAACCCTAAACCCTAAACCCTAAACCCTAAACCCTAAACCCTAAACCCTAAACCCTAAACCCTAAACCCTAAACCCTAAACCCTAAACCCTAAACCCTAAACCCTAAACCCTAAACCCTAAACCCTAAACCCTAAACCCTAAACCCTAAACCCTAAACCCTAAACCCTAAACCCTAAACCCTAAACCCTAAACCCTAAACCCTAACCCCTAAACCCCGAACCCTAAACCCCGAACCCTAAACCCGCATCCCAGAAACCCCGAAACCCCGAACCCGAAAAACCCTAAACCCTAACACCTAAACCCTAAACCCTAGCACCCTAGCACCCTAGCACCCTAACACCTAGCACCCTAAACCCTAACACCCTAGCACCCTAAACCCTAACACCCTAAACCCTAGCACCCTAAACCCTAACACCCTAACACCCTAAACTCTAACGCCCTAACCCCTAAACCCTAAACCCTAAACCCTAATACCCTAACACCCTAAACCCTAACACCCTAAACCCTAAACCCTAACACCCTAAACCCCAACACCCTACACCCTACACCCTAACACCCTAAACCCTAACACCCTAAAGCCTAAACCCTAAAACCCTAAACCCTAAACCCTAAACCCTAAGCCTTCAACCCCGAAAACCAAACCCTGAGCCCTAACACCATGAGTCGTGGGCCCTGAAATGCTGAGCCCTGGTCTTTGAATTATTAGCCCTAAAATCTTATCCCTAAGCTCTAGAACCCGAAACCCTCAGCCTTAGGCCTTGTGCCTAGAGGCATAAACCCTAAGCTCTGAAACATCATTTTCTTGTTATTTCCACTTGCAAGAATGATACATTGTATTAGTCGTACAAAAAAAAAAAAAAAAAATTGAAGATTGCACTCAAAAAGTCCTATTGCGTGCACAAAGACTTCAATTTCGCTCTTTTGCGTTATAAAACTTGTTGCAAAAAGCAAGCTGTTGGGGCAAGGCATTTTTAATAGCTTTGTTTTTGTGTGATTTCCTATGCAGGAGGTGATTACAAAGGAAAGTCATGCAAAATCAACAAACAAAGATTTGCCCGAAAGAATTCATTTTCCTTTCAAAGCATTTTTGCTTTATAAAATTTGCTATAGAAGGAAAACTATCAAGACAAATGTGTTCAAGAAGCTTTATTTTCATATTATTTAATATTTACGTGATTATTATGCTAGTAAAATGATACAAAATCAAAAAACCACATAATCATCTGAAAAAATTCCCTTTGGGTCATAAAAAATTCCCTTTCAAAGTTGGTGGGCGGTGGGTGAGCAAGGCCGAGAGAGGAAGAGGGGGCGATGGCGAGAGGGCATGAGAGAAAACAAGAGAGTAAGTGAGGGAGAAGTGGGGTGGTGTGGTGTCGTAATGCTAGGATTGCCTCTATTTATAGGCAAATCTCTCATCACTACCCTTTCAAATGGACTAATAAGATTTGTTTGGGTGACAAGCCTAGGTTGATAAGGTGGCAAGGCTAAAGAGATGAGTGGCAAGTCTAGTTCTTAAGGGGAACACTTGCTCATCTTTCCATTGGTCCACCTAAGGGATTGAGTCATCATGGAATAATTACATGTAATTATTATCGGGACACCTAAACCGTATGACTCACCTCTTCATTAAATACATGCAATCGTTAGGCTTAGATGTGTTCACATTACCCAACTTGCTCTCCAAGTTTTAGGTTAGATGTCATTATGACCTATTCTTTTTGTGGACACTTAAGCTTATGACTCATCTCTTGCATTAATGCACTAAGGGCCAAAGTATTTAATGCATCCTTACCCTAATCCAAGAAGACTCTAGATGGGCTTGCTTGTCAAGTTGGGCGTGCAACCCCTTTCCCTCCAAGTTTGGGGCATGTAGCTCTCCATTTCAAGGTGAAAATAGTTTTGAGCAACTTTCGATATAAATGTCATTAACCTATCAAATGGGCTTGAAAAATTATGAAATTTTAACATATTTTAGAGAAGACCTTAATAAAAATTTTCAAGAGCAAACCAAACCCAATTCGTCCCGTGAAAAGAGCAGCAAACCACTGGACACAACCCAACAATTTGCTCATCGAACAAACCCAACAACCGCAAAAAAGGACCCATTTTGAAATCCAAATCTTTACAAAACTCTTTCAAATTTTAATATGTTATAGAAATTGATGTCTTCTAAAACCTTTATGAAGGAAGCATATCCATATTTGAAAAAGAAAATTTTATAAAAATTCGAGAAGACTACACTAGGCAAGTTCTACATGGTAAATGATTGGGCCTTTGTTCCAACCATTTCACTTCATAAAAATATGAAATTTAAGTACGTTGTGCATTAGGATATTTTGAACAACTTACATATAGAAAGTTTCTCCAAATTCAAGCCACAAAGAGCTCTATAAAATTGGAAAGCAGGAATGGTCCAGCAATTTCGAAAAACTAGGAAGTCAAAACCTATGAAACTCAAGGCGGCAAATTAGTAGCGACAAAAAGTTTATGGTGCTCATCTACTTAAGGTGGCAAATTGGAGGAGAGGTGGGGAACTACTAGCCTTGCAAGATCACTTGATATCATTTTTTTTAGGCCATGAGTCATCCCCTTTCATTAATTACTTAAGACACCTAAGCCTCCGATCGATTACTCCCTTTTAATGCATTTGACTCTTGATCTAAGAGAAGATTAGCCCATCTAGCTTAAACTCTAAGTCTTCTTACTAGGCTTATGACTCACCCTCTCTTAATGTACAAAAATCCAAAGTTTCATGATTACCTCCCAAGGGAAAGACCATTTGTGCCAAGTGTCCTAATTAGTCAACAAGCATTAATTAAGTACCTTCCAAGAGCATTAAATGCATCAAAGGAAACATCTAAGTTTAAAGGTCATTTCATTAAGTAGGAGTTAATCTAGTCTAACCGCGACCGACTACCTTATTTGGCCGAGGTTCACGCGTAAGCCATGACCAAATGGAGCCGGATGCAACCGAGCTCAGTCGGCAAAACTGAGCTCAAGCTCCCTTTTACCAAGTCAAGGGGCCTCATGACTAGGTCCACTGGCCAATCCTTGGGCCAGCCAACTGGTCCTGTAGTCGGTTTTGTGGCCTACTAGTGGCTATCAAAATAAGGGTTGAAATCAAGGATGTTACAACTTGCCCCCTAAAAAAATTTTGTCCTCGAAATTTAAATGCATACCTGGTCGTCCAAAAAGATGTGGGTGCTAGGGCTTCATACTTTCCCCGACTTTCCCATATTGCCTCTTTCATTCATGGTGTCACCATAGGATCTTAATTAAGGGAATCGCCTTATTTCGCAAGACTTGTTGTTTCCTATCCTTAATCCGCACCAACTCCTCAACATATGCCACTCTATCATCTACTTCAATATTTTCAAAGTTCAACACGTATTCCAAATCGGGCTCATACTTTCTCAACATTGATACATGAAACACATTATGTAGTTGAGCAAGTCCCGGCAGTAAAGTTAGTCGGTAGGCCAAATTCCCTATTCTTTCAAGAATTTCAAAAGGCCCAACGTACCTTGGGCTTTGGTTTCCTTCGTCTTTCCACTGCGCACTCTGATTATTATACTTTTTACCATTATACCAAAATGGCATATAGCCAACATGGCTAGATCTATTATTTCCTCTCATGGTCACTTGGTCATGAGTACATCAGTTATAATTGCAAGCCTTTTTGTCACAAGCCATTATATTTACAATCACTATACGTTATATGCTCAAAAGGCCGAGGTAAACCTTAGCTCGTCTAGCAAGACTACAACTTCTCCATACCTACAATTCTAAAAAACAACGGGGTGAGTCATGGACTCAGTAAGTAAAACCCATATTTCTCTACTATGAGGATCTATTATCATCAAAATCTAGCAGGTACAACACCTGCAATACAATATTTATGGCAAATCAAGGGCAAACCTATTGCTACACCTCAACTACATGCAGATGTCCATTACTGCATATTTCAATGCATGCTTACCTTCTGCATATCAATGAACACATCAACATATCATGCTTATGCATATACCGGCACTCATAACACAATTCTTTTATCATCGTCTTGGCTCAACTAAGCCCTCTCGGCTCGACCGGGGCTTCCAGCTTCATACTGGGCTTCCTGGCTCAACCAAGGCATCTCGGCTCAACCGAAGTATCCTGATGCTAGCTCACCAAGGCATCCAGGCTCAACCTACGCATCCTGGTTCAACCAGGGCATCTCGTTCAATTTATGAGGCATCGCCGCCAACGCTTATGTATCGACAGGCGCTTTTTCCTCTTTAAGTGCATAATAAAAGTGCATCACACAACCCGATTCTTACCTTTCTTCTTAGTTGACTCATATATGGTCCGAAGGCGTGCTAATTCAAGTGAGTGTGCCATGGCTCTTAACATTATACTATATGATATGCCGGGCACAATTCTTGGTTCGTGGCTTGAGCCACATGCCTAGGCTGATGCCCACACCAAGCAAGACTTGGAATCGGCACACTTCAATACCGATCTAAGGCCTCATGGCTTAGGCCATCGCAATTTAACGTCAATTCCAAACCAAGCGAACATTAACCTTGTCCCGGAGTGTGAACATATTCAAGCATACAAACATGAGCAAACCATATAAAAGAACATTACAACATACACACAGCTTACACAAGTGAGCACACCACTAAATTTGACGATGTAGGCTATCACCCTAGCCAAGAGTTAGAGATTCTACTTACCTTCAATAAACGTCGATAAACTATAGGTGGTTTTACCAAGAGAGAGCCATCCCGTGAGGCGGTGGGCAAACAAAGCCGAGAGAGGGAAAGGGGGCAATGGTGAGAGGGCGTGAGAGAAAAAGAGAGTAAATGAGGGAGAAGTGGGGTGGTGTGGTGTGGTAATGCTAGGATTACCTCTATTTATAGGCAAACCTCTCATCATTACCCTTCCAAATTGACCAATAATATTTCTTTGGGTGGCAAGGCTAGGTTGATAAGATGGCAAGGCTAAAGAGATGAGTGGCAAATCTAGTTCCTAATGGGAAAAAATGCTCATCTTTTCATTGGTCCACATAAGGGATTGAGTCATCATGGAATATTTACATATAATTATTATCGGGACACCTAAATCATATGACTCACCTCTTCATTAAACTCATGCAATCATTAGGCTTAGATATATTCACATTACCCAACTTGCTCTCTAAGTTTTAGGTTGGATGTCATTATGGCATATTCTTTTAAGGGACACTTAAGCATATGACTCATATCTTGCGTTAATGCACTAAGGTCCAAAAGTATTTAATGCATCCTTATCTCAATCCAAGAAGACTCTAGATGGGCTTACTTGTCAAGTTGGGCGTGCAGCCCCTTCCCCTCTAAGTTTGGGGCATATGGCTCTCCATTCCAAGGTGAAAATAATCTTGAGCAACTTTCGATATAAATGTCATTACCCTATTAAATGGGCTCGAAAATTTATGAAACCACGTCCAATTCGTGGGGAATACCTTAAATAACATTTTTCATGGGGAAACCACGTCCAATTTGTCTTGTGAAAAGAGTAGCAAGCCACTAGACATAACCCAACAATCTACTAGTCAAGCAAACCCAATGACCACAAAAAAAGACCCATTTTGAAATACAAATCTTTACAAAACTCTTTGAAATTTTAATATGTTATAGAAATGGATGTCTTCTAAAACCTTTATGAAGGAAGCATATCCATATTTGAAAAGAAAAATTTTATAAAAATTCGAGAAGACAACCCAATCACTATTTTCACTAGGCAAGTTCTACACCGTGAATGATTGGGCCTTCATTCTAAACATTTCACTTCAAAAAATATGAAATTTAAATATGTTGTAGATTAAAATGTTTTGAATAACTTACATGAATGCAGTTTTCTCCAAATTTGAATCACAAAGAGCTTTATAAAATTGGAAAGCAAGAAAAGTCTAGCAGTTTCGAAAAACTAATAAGTCAAAACCTATGAAACTCAAGGTGGCAAGTTTATGGAGGAGAGGTGGCGCCCTACTAGGCTTGCAAGATCACTTGCTATCATTCTTTTAAGCCATGAGTCACCCCCTTTCATTAATTACTTGAAACACCTAAGCCTCAATACCAATTACCCCCAATTAATGCATTTAACCCTTGATCTAAGAGATGAATTGGTCTATCTAGCTTAAAACTAAGTCTTCTTACTAGGCTTATGACTCACCCTCTCTTAATATACAAAAATCCAAAATTTCATGATTACCTCCCAAGGGTAAGACCATTTATGTCAAGTGTCCTACTTAGTCAACAAGCATTAATTAACTACCTTCCAAGAGTATTAAATGCATCGAAGGAAACATCTAAGTTTGAGGGTCGTTTCATTGGATGGGAGTTAATCGAGTCTAACCGCGACCGACCACCTTATTTGGCCTGAGGTTCACGTGTAAGTCATGACCAAATGGAGCCGGATGCAACCGGGCTCAGTCGGCAAAACCGAGCTCGATCTCCCCTTTACCGAGTCAAAAGGGCTCGTGACTGGGTCCACTGGCCAGTCCTTAGGCCAGTCAACCGATCCTATAGCCGATTTTGTGGCCTACTAGTCGAGATCAAAATCAGGGTTGAAATCGAGAATGTTACAACTATGTTCTAATCACTTTATTTTCGCTCTTCTAACCTATAAGACTTCTTGCAGATCAAAAACTGTTAGGCCGGAGGATTTTTAATAACTTTTTTGTGTGATTTCCTATACAAGAGTTGATCACACTGGAAAAGTCATGCGAATTCTGAAAACAAAGATTTACCAGAAAAAATTACTTTTGCTTCATGAACAATTTCCTTTCGACGTGTTGCCTTATAAAACTTCTCACAGTAGGAAAACTGTCAAGACAAATGCACTCAAAAAGCTTTACTTTCATATTATTTGATATGTACGACATTATTACACTGGTAAAGTCATGCGAAACCAAAAAACCCAGAACCGTTTGTAAAAATTCCCTTTGCGCAATGAAAAATTCCCTTTCAGGGTCGTGCCCTAGAAAACGTCTTGTAAATGGAAACTAGTGGGGACGACTGTGTTTTAATCGCTTTATTTTCTTCTTGTATCCTACATGCAAGGTAAATACGTTGGAGTAGTCATATGGAATAAAAACAAAAAACAAAGAATTGCAATCAAAAATTCATTGCGTATACAAAGACTACAATTTCGCTTTTCTGCCCCATAAAACTTCTTACAAAAAGAAAACTATTGGGGCGAGGGATTTTTAATAGCTTTATTTTCATGTGTTCCCATGGAGGAGGTGATTACACCAAAAAAGCCATGCGAAATCAGAAAACGAAGATAAGCCCGAAAAAATTCCTTTTGCTTCATGAAAGATTTCCTTTCAACATGTTGCCTTATAAAACTTCCTCCTATAGGAAAATCAATAAACAAAGATCTGCCCGAAAAAATTCCTTTTGCTTCATGAAGGATTTCCTTTCGGTATTTTTGCCTTATAAAATTTGCCACATAAGGAAAATTACCCTGACAAATGTGCTCCAAAAAATTTATTTTCATACCATTTTATATATATGAGATTATTACGCTCGTAAAGTCATGCGAAACCAAAAAACACAGAGTTGCCCGAAAAAAATTCCCTATGCGCCACGAAAAATTCCCTCTTAGAGTTGTGCCCTAGAAAATGTCATGTAGATGGAAACTAGTGGGGACAACTGTGTTCTAATCGCTTTATTTTGTTGTTATTTCCTACATGCGAGACGCATATGTTGGATTAGTCATACAAAGTCAAAAAAGCAAAGAATTGTGATGAAAAATTCCTATTGCGTACACAAAGACTACAAATTCGCTTTTCTACCCTAAAAACTTCTTGCAAACAGAAAACTATTGGGGCGGAGGATTTTTAATAGCTTTATGTTTGCGTAATTTCCTCTGCCGGAGGTGATCACACCGGAAAAGTCATACAAAATCAGAAAATAAAGACTTGCTAGAACAAATTCTTTTTGCTTCTTGAACGATTTCTTTTCGACGTGTTGCCTTATAAAACTTCTCACTATAGGAAAACTATCAAGACAAATGTGTTCAAAAAGCTTCATTTCCATATTATTTAATTCATATGAGATTATTACACTTGTAACGTCATACAAAATCAAAAGACATAGAATCGTCCGAAAAAATTCCCCTTCAGAGTTGTGCCCTAAAAAACGTCTTGTAGATGGAAACTAGCGGGGACAACTGTGTTCTAATCACTTTATTTTCTTGTTATTTCTTACATGCAAGACACATATGTTGGATTAGTCATACAAAGTCAAAAAAGCAAAGAATTGCGATCAAAAATTCTTATTGCGTGTACAAAGACTACAATTTCTCTCTTTTGCCCTATAAAACTTCTTGCTGATAGAAAACTGTTGGGATGGGGATTTTTAATAGCTTTATTCTTGCATAATTTCCTATGCAGGAGGTGATGACACTGGAAAGGTCACGCGAAATCAAAAAGCAAAGATTTGCAAGAAAAAATTCCTTTTGCTTCATGAACGATTTCCTTTTAAAGTGTTGCCTATAAAACTTCCCATAGTAGGAAAACTATCAAGACAAATGTGTTCAAAAAAATTTATTTTTATATTATTTAATATGTACGAGATTATTACGCTAGTAAAGTCATGGGAAATCAAAAAACACGGAATCGCCCGAAAAAATTCCCTTTACGCCATGAGAAATTCCCTTTCAGAGTTGTGCCCTAGAAAACGTCTTGTAGATGCAAATTAGTGCGGACAACTGTGTTTTAATCGCTTTATTTTCTTGTTATCTCTCACATGCGAGATGAATACGTTGGAGTAGTCATATGAAATCAAAAAAACGAAGAATTGCAATCAAAAATTCCTATTGCGTACACAAAGACCACAATTTCACTCTTTAGCCCCATAAAACTTCTTGGAGAAAGAAAATTGTTAGGGTAGGGGATTTTTAACAACTTTATTTTTCACGTAATTTCCTATGCAGGAGGTAATTACACCAGAAAAGTCATGCGAAATCAGAAAAAAAGATTTGCCCAAAAAATTCATTTTGATTCATGAAAGATTTCCTTTCGACGTGCTGCCTTGTAAAACTTCCTACTAGGAAAACTGTCACGACAAATGTGTTCAAAAAGCTTCATTTTAAGATTATTTAATATGTACGAGACTATTATGCTTGTAAAGTCTTGCGAAATCATAAAATAGAGAATTGCCCGGAAAAATTCCCTTTGCGCCATGAAAAATTCCCTTTCAGAGTTGTACCCTAGAAAATGTCTTGTAGATGGAAACAAGTGGGAGCAACTGTGTTCTAATCGCATGATTTTCTTGTTATTTCCTACATGCAAGAAGAATACGTTGGATTTGTCACGCCCCGAACCCCGAGCACGCGAACATCCCTCGATGGTCGATTAAATATGCGACGTCCTAGGACGCGTCGCCGACCCATTCTTTTTATCTTTCAATTAAATGCATGCAGAAGCAAATTAAATAAACACCCGGCCAACAAACAAACATAAGGATAGTAAAACACGGCAAACATTGCCGAAAACAACATATTCATTTATCAACTGTTAACCCTAGGAAGTTTAATACTAACAAGCCTTTCCTATGGCCACTTCCTATCGACCCTCTCAAAAATCTTCGGGACTAGGGTCAACCTAAACTTCACTAGTGATAGAGCCAGCCAAAAGGTGTCGCATCTCGCAACCACCAAATCCGCACTCAGCAAATCTCCACGCTACAGCCCTAAAAAAGTTTAACCACGACGAGGTGAGATAAAATCTCGGCAAGTCAAAACCCTAAGCCTCGACTAGGATGAAAATTCTTCTCAGAGGCAGCCTAAACAGGCACCACAAACAGACTCACCTCGCCTCGACACACCCCTGCAGGTTAGCACATCATATATGCCGTTATAAATACAACAAGTGTAATCAATAATCATAACACATAATTCTCACTCTCCAAACATTCACATAGGTCCCCATCATAAAGTAAAACCGTTTTGACACGTCCCATATCATGCCAAACAATTTTGCCCCATAATTGAGCACAATACAGCACAATCATACACACGTGTTCCGATTATTACGACCCATCGGCCACAGCCAACAAAAAAGTCGGCGGTCATCCGGCGTAACCGGGCATCGTCTCGCCCCATCGGGCATGGCATCATCACATGTATGCATATGCCTCAGAACAACATTCCATAAAGGAGCATCGGTCCAGCCTCAACCGCGACTCGACATCCCGTTTACGTGGGGGCAACCGAACTTAATCGAGTATCATCCCACATAATCATATGCATCAGGACGGGTTCAATTATGTGACCATGCAAGCACGTCATCAATCAAACCAGCTTTTATTTCCGTTATTTAGCCAAGAACACCAAAATCCCTTTTCAAATAATAAACCTTGCAACTATTTTTTTTTTTTCAAAACTTTCCAAAATAAATTCGTACGGGGTCACGCACTTGAAATCAACCCGTCAAACTTTGCACACATCTAATTTGAAATCTCACGGTTTTATTGAGCACATAAAACTTGGCATCCAAACCCGACACCATATTTCTTTTCTATTTCTTTGTCCAATCACCCTTTTTGGAAACAATTTCGAGTAACCCCTTTTTTTTCTTTAACTTTTGGAAAGAAATTCGTGCGTGCTCATGTACTCAAAATTAGCCCGTCAAACTTTGTATGCACCTAGTTTAAAACTTCATTGTTTTATTGAGCAAGTAAGTTTTGGTGTCCAAACCCGACAACTAAATTTTCTTTCTATTTAAATGCCCATAAAACCATCTTTTGCAATAATAATAGATAATTATCAAAGAAAAACCAATCACATAATATTGTACGTGGAGCACTCAAAGTCACGCATAATTTCTCAGCATGCTAAAAATCAATTAAATCACAAAATATACATTTTCCAGCAAGCAAGACACCAAGAATAACCACAAGACCACAACCAGTGGAAACCGAGTCCACTCACACGTTTCCAAAATTAATTCCATAAACATAACCAAACGAGTTCGGAAAATCCTCAAATTTAAATATGTTATAAAAGACACTTAAATGAATATTTTTTTTTTATGAAGACACCTTGACCCAGATCTTTCTAGAATAAGAGTAGTAATTCGCTCAAATCGTTACCAAAACTGTGTCTGTGTCCAGAAATTATGTTTTCCAAAACCAGCTTGGTTCGAGGTCTAAAACTCCTCCATTTGCTCTTAAATTTTACTGTGTTAAACTTCAAGATGTGATGAAAAACTTATGTGAAGAAACTCTTTGGAAAATCGAACCCTAAGAGTTGATAAAAATCCTTTAAACACCAAAAGGTCACGGGTTCCAGCACAAAACGAGATTTTGTTTTGCATTTAACGAAGCTGAAATCTTGTTCTTTTAAATTCATAAAATCTTGAGTAAAATATATGTCATAAATGAAGATGTTCAGAACATTTTTCAAGAAGGAGACAACCTCAAAATCATAGCACATTTTAACCCACGAAAATAGCAACCAACAAATGTCCAGTAAACATATCTAAAGAGAAATCCACTAGATTGAGCTAAACCAACTTAATTAACCTAACCATGGTTAATTAACCTAATCATGATTAATTAACCTAATTATGATTAATTAACATAACCATGGTTACTTAGCCTAACCATGGTTAACTAACCTAACCAAGCTTAGTTAACACTAATCTAGGATTAACTAAATTAATCCTCATTAGCACTAATCTAACCATGATTAGCACTAATCTAAACACACCCTAAGTGCAATTAATGGCCTAATCAAATATTAGGAAGTTAACTCACGGTCTTGGCGGCGGGCTCACGGCGACGGCAATGCGACAGCGACGAAAACTCGAGACAACCACAGCTTGCTCGGAGGCTCGACGGTGGCTGTTACGATACCCTCAAGCTCTCGCCCAAGGAGGATAGGTTGGCTGGACAGTGGAGCTGTGGCTGTTGAGGTGGGAAGCTGGCGGTGCTGGGTTGAGATGTTGGAGTTGGCGTCGTGGTGTTGGCGCGGTGGGACGATGGGCGAGTGCTGGTGAGACGGTGGGTGGAGCTGGAATGGTGGGCGTGTGGCAACAAAAGAAGGAAGAAAGCTGAAGGTAAGGTGGTGGAGGCGTGCGGTGATGTGTGGATCAAGATGGAGCAACGACCAGGAAGATGATGGGGTGATGCTGGTAGGGTGGTGATGGGTTGACGGCAAGGAAAGGAAAAAGGGAATGAAGGGGAGGGGATGTAGGCGTGAGGGAAAAGCAAGGACGTGGGGAAGATTCATGGAATGATTTGTGGAAATATCAAGCCCATCATCACCTAAGCCTCCAAAGTCTTCATGCCCCCAAAGTCCTTTGATCATCCAATCACAAAATTACCTTAATTTCCCACAATTAAGCCATTGTTGAGTAGAAAAACCTATTTTCTCTACCCATCCGAATTTCCTTTATTTTCCTTTTGTCTGAAAATCGTTTTTCCACAAAAATTTTGGACTTGACAAAAATTCGCCGAAAGATGAGACGACGTCCAATAAATGAATCGTGACACGCTCAAAAGTCCGATTCCCAAAACCGAATTAAATTTCATGGTTAAAATCGACCGAACATGACTTTAGGACGACCTAACCTATCGGGTAGCTTTTAGGGGTTTTAGCGCGTTTGACCCGTGTTTGATAATTTTTTATCCACGTTTGTGCATCTTCGAACCGTAGACGACCTTCGGTTGTCACATAATCACGAGATTTCAATTACGTGTTCCGAATATAATATCGATAGAAAATCGGGTTATTGCCGTTCGACGCGAATATTGTAATTGTACAGAACCACCCGCAATTTCCATCGAATCGACTCATATCCGTTCGCTAATTGATTTATAACGGTGTCATATTGACCTTTGCTGATTATTATGGTTAAGCGCTCGATTTCTGATCAAATTCTTTAGTTTGTCCCGCTTTAAATCCCTTAACGGCATCATCTAATAGATTAATTAACTTGCGAGTGATCAATTCCGAGTAAATTAACCATAAGCGCGTCGACGAAACAACCATTTCATATATCCGAATCGAGGCCAAATTTCGGGATGTCACAAGATTAGTCATACAAAATCTTAAAAACAAAGAATTGCACCCAAAAACTCCTATTGCGTACATAAAGACTACAATTTCGCTCTTCTGCCCTATAAAACTTCTTGCAGAAAGAAAACTGTTGGGCTAGGACATTTTCAATAGCTTTATTTTCACGTAATTTCCTATGCAGGAGGTGAGTATACCAGAAAAGTCATGCGAAATCAACATATAAAGATTTACCCAAAAAAAAATTCCTTTTGCTTCATGAAGGATTTCCTTTCGGCGTTTTTGCCTCATAAAATTTGTTGCAGAAGGAAAAATATTAGGACAAATGTGTTCAAAAAGCTATATTTTCATATTATTTTATATATACGAGATTATTACACTAGTAAAATCATGCAAAATCAAAAAACACATGGTTGCCCGAAAAAATTCCCTTTGCGCAAAAGAAAATTCCCTTCTAGAGTTGTGCCCTAGAAAACTTCTTGTAGATGGAAACTAGTGAGGACAACTATGTTCTAATCGCTTTATTTTGTTGTTATTTCCTACATGTGAGACGCATATGTTGGATTAGTCATACAAAGTCAAAAAAGCGAAGAATTGCAATGAAATATTCCTATTACGTACACAAAGATTACAATTTCGCTCTTCTACCCTATAAAACTTCTTGCAGAAAGAAAACTGTTGGGGCGGGAGATTTTTAATAGCTTTATTTTCGCGTAATTTCCTATGTAGGAGGTGATCACACCAGAAAAGTCATGCTAAATCAGAAAATAAAGATTTGCCAGAAAAAATCCTGTTACTTCATGAACGATTTCCTTCCGACATGTTGCCTCATAAAACTTCCCACAGTAGGAAAACTGTCAGGACAAATGTGTTCAAAAAGCTTTATTTTCATATTATTTTATACATACGAGATTATTATACTGGTAAAGTCATGTGAAATAAAAAAACACATAATCGCCGAAAAAATTCCCTTTGCGCCATGAGGAATTCCCTTTCAGAGTTGTGTCCTAGAAATCGTCTTGTGGGTGGAAACTAGTGGAGACAACTGCGTTTTCATCGCTTTATCTTCTTGTTATTTCCTACATGCGAGACGAATACGTTGGAGTTATCCTATGAAATCAAAAAAAAAATGAAGAATTGCAATAAAAAAATTCCAATTGCATACACACAGACTACAATTTCGCTCTTCTGCCCCATAAAACTTCTTGCAAAAAGAAAACTGTTGGGGCAAGGGATCTTTAATAGTTTTATTTTCACGTAATTTCCTATGTTGGAGATGATTACACCAGAGAGGTCATGCAAAATCAACAAACAAAGATTTGCCCAAAAAACATTCCTTTTGCTTCATGAAACATTTCCTTTAGGCGTTTTTGCCTTAGAAATTTGCTATAGTAGGAAAGCTATCGAGACAAATGTGTTCAAAAATTTTTATTTCAATATTATTTTATATATACGAGATTATTGTGCTCGTAAAGTTATGCGAAATCCAAAAACACAGAGTTACCCGAAAAAATTCCCTTTCGGAGTTGTACCCTAGAAAACGTCTTTGTAGATGGACACTAGTGGGGACAACTGTGTTCTAATCACTTTATTTTCTTGTTATTTCTGTCATGTGGGATGCACACGTTGGATTAGTCGTACAAAAGCAAAAAAGCGAAGAATTGCAATAAAAAATTACTATTGTGTACACAAAGGGTACAACTTCGCCGATGTCAGGAAACCTTAAAAGAATCACACCATGACCTTCGAATAAATTAAGTTTATAGCTAACGAGTGTTGTTTATTCATTTTGCCTTATAGTTTTTAATTCTTAATCAAAACAAATGGCTCGTAATTCAACCCAAATATAAGGCCGAACAAGCTTTGTAGGATTGGGGATCAATTCCATGAATCCACTCGTGAATCAAAAGGATCAACAAATTGTTCTTAGGTGGGTCTATGGAATCAATGGGCAAATCTCGATTCCAATTTCATAACCGATTCTTAGTGAACAGTTTTCAATTCCAAAGTGGAATCGCTCATCCAGACCTTGCTTATCCCTAGCTCTCATCAATCATAACAAGGAAAGAAGCAAGTTATGGGGGCATGGCAAGGAGTGAATATGACTAGTTTGACGCGATTGGAAATCGACTTTGTTATTTTATACTAATAAAAAAGTATTTTCAAAATCTATTGGGTTAATGTTATTAAAAATTACAAACTAATATACTTGTGATAAATTTATCCCAAATTCATTTTTTTACTTTAACAAACTCCAAACCGGCATATTTGGGATAAATTTATTTTAAATTTATTTTTTACCACAAAAAACTTTAAATTAGTATATTGATAATAAACTTACGTTTCATTAATTTTTGTTAAATTTTATCACCACTAATTATGTATTGAATAGATATTAGAAAAAGAAGTCAGAGTGGGCCCCTTTAATCTTTAGGCCGACAGGCGTCTCTTTAGGGGTAGTTCTGTCTTATCATTCCAAAAGCCGTGGATTCAGCCATTACATTTTTATTTATATTTTCATATCCAAAAAGAATGATGCAAATTTCCGTAGGCGAAACAGTCCCAAGTAAGTGCCGTTGATAGCCAGAATTCGCGATCCATCTCCCCGTCCGTTTCCGTTACATTGCTTCGACAGGATTCAATCAATCCCTCAGCATGGAATTCTGGAGAAGGAGAAGGAATGCAGTGGTTGGGGCATGAAAAACCTGAGGTACTCAGGACGATGGTGTTGGGCGTGTCCAACAACACGGAGGTGAGGATTCTGGGCGGTCTTTTTCCTCCTGCGGCCATCGCCAGACGCTTCCTTTCGCGGTAGTCGCCTGGTCCGCTGCTGTCAGGATCGTCGACATGGTCAATAAGTGAACGCCCAAGAAACCATGGCCATGACCGCTCTCGAGTCTTCTGAGAGCGCACTGGTCGATGCCGATCGGAGTCGGGTATTCCTTCATTCTGTCTCTCAATTTGTCCGCCTCACCAGCAAATTGATCGTCATTGGGTACTCGAATTAGGCTTCATTTGCTCGGAAACTCTTTTCTCGTCTACCTCGTAGGTTCCTTCCTCTCTTTTTGTTTTCTGTCTCACTTTGTTTGAAAAAGAAGAGCATTTTGGAAGATTAGTGGACGAATTGCTCTCGACTTGATATTCTTCTCTAGTGGAGAGATATTTAAGACCATTCATTGTGACAGATGACATATGCTGACTAGTTTTTCGAGGTCTTCCTGGTCTCAATTGATTAGATAGATTGAATTTCGAGGAATGCTGTTACTTTCGGATATGCATGCTTGAATCTCATGGACTTGCTTCCAGGAGCCCGTTATAAAGCGAGGGAATTTAAACTTGATTTGCAGGAGTGTACTGGAGCCTGTTATAAAGCAAGGACCACTGTACAGTGTACTCTACTCTTTAGTAGAAATTTTTGTCTCTAATGGACTTCTTTCTATTGGAATGGCTTGTGAGATGCGATATGAGTAAGGGCCCGTTTGGTTCGGCTTTGAATGCATTTGCCGAAATACAAATATCTTTGGGTGAAGGGAGTTTTTCGAAATGCAAATATCATTTGGTAAAATTTGCATTGAGATACAACTTTGGCCAAAATACCGTTTTGAAAATTTGCATCTATAATTGACTTTTATTAAATTAAAAAAGAAAAAATATATTTATATATTTTTTTTTAAGTCCAAATGCCCACCGGACAACTCGAACCGGGTGGCCGAACCGCGAGAGGCGGTGGCCGGACCGCCGATCCGGCGCCAGTGGCTCGGGCAACCCCAAGCGACGGCCGCCGAGGTCGCGCAACCCTGTAACGCCACCTAAGGTCGCGCGACCCGGCATCGCCCGAGGTCCGCGACGGCCGCGGACTCGAGCGACCCTTAGGTGGCGCCACCGCATCGCGACGCGCGATCCCTTGGCCGCGGTCGTCGGCCTCCGATCGGCTTCTCCAAAGAAGATGAACAAGAACCCTAAACTTGCATTCCCAAAATGCAACTTGCCAAAGCACCTCTGGACCTGCTTTGGGCTAAGGGCCCTTAGAGCCACTTGGAGACGCACCGCATCTTGCTAAAGCCGCCCAAAAAAGCCGAACCAAACGCGTTTGCATTTGGCCAAGGGACTTTATAGGTCCGAAAGCCCATTTGGAAAGCCCAAACCAAACAGGGCCTAAGTGGAAACTACTGCATCCAGATGTTCTTGCAGATTTCTTCGAGATCTGGTTGTGCATGTCTGGAACTCTATTGTGAAGAGGATTTATCTAAAGACACCCAATAACCCATTCCCTGAGTGTCTGATTTCATGTCCTTGGCAATTCAAGTTAGACCCGCCTGTTTTGCCTTCAAGTCTGGACATGCCAGTTTTGGGGAGATTTCCTGACTGCGGGGCACATTCCATACAATTCTAAATTGTTCTTTTCTTTTCTGCCTGGATAGATGAGGAATAAAAAAGATGGATTTGGGGTACCCGATCTGCAACAGCTGTCAAGATGGGCCAAGTTGCGGGTGCAACTATTCTTGTGCTCCTGTTACTTAAGTCCATTTCCCACAATGAAGTGAGTGGGTCTTAGGTGGAGTATCTTGCACTCTTGCACGAATCTTCGATGGTTGAGTTGTCTGTTTTCACAATTCTATAGTTAAAAGTGTCTTTTAGCGCTGTTGCGCACTAGACTGAAGAAATATTGTCTGCTTAGGGTACAATGTTCCTTTCCTTTGTTTGACGTCTTGGTAATAGTTTTAATCTATGAATCAACTTGTGCAGTATAATTGCGTATTGCTTTTTGCCATTATGATTATGAGAGAAAAGACTGTAAAATCTAAATGGAATCATTCTGTTTGACCTTTGCTTGAAGTATGACTAAGAAAGGGTATCTGGGCATCATTGTCTTTGCGTTCATCTGACTATTTTCTACGGAAAGTTATTTAAAAATTTCTTCTTTGCATATCCAAGAATCTTCACTTAATCTCTAAGGCTATTTAAAATACAGGGTTATTCTCAAGAGCAAGCATGTGGAAGCGGAATACGCTGGCTTTGTTCGTTGTTATGGTGTGTTTTGTTGCACTAGTTAGTGTTTTACGGGCTCCGATGTTCTAAGGTGGAGATCATTTTATGCAACCGAGGACAATGCATGAAAGGCCCACTGTAAGGAGTTATTTGATCATGGCATGCACGAGACACTTAGGGGGTGAATGATAACCATTATGTTCCATAAATAGGTTCTGAAAGACAAATAAATTTTTCTATTTCTATTTCTAGAAGAGTTTTTAAGCAAAATAACCGTTTTGATAACGACACAAAATTTCTACTCTAAAAATAGAAATTCGTTTGATAACGACACAAAATTTTTTCTTTTCGGAAGGCGGTGGGCGACAAGAATCCCGGCGACCCGACCCACGACGGTGGTAGACGGCGACATTTGAAGGACCCGTTGATTTAACGATTTACAAAAATTTTTATTTCTTATTTTTATTCCGAAATAGAAAATTAAAAAATTTTTGCTTTTGATTTCTTTTCCAAACATATTTCTAGAACAATAATCTATTTCAGAAATAAAAAAATTGAATAGGTCTGGAATAGAAATAGGCAGTTGTCATGCACCCCTTATTAGGACCACTGTAATTGAACACTCTAATCTCATTGTGACCAGAAACAAAGTTGAGCTACTATTTTTGTTAAAGATGGAGTGTTCGAACGCGATAACAAGTTTAATTGAAAAAAATTTAGGGTGTGTTTGTTTAAATTGTCTTTGTTTCCTAACACAAATTTTTGTTCTTTTGTTCCCTAGAATAAAAAAAAGAATGTAAATGCGTTTGTTTACACTTTTGTTCCAAGGAACAGATTTGTAACAAAAAATAAGAAATAAAAAAACTTGTTTTTGCTCCCGAATACTTCCGAAAAACACTTTTGTTTTTCTTCTCATTTTTCTTCTTCTTTTTCTCTTTCTTTTCTTCTTCTTTCCTATTTCTTCTTCTTCCTTTTAATGGTCACCGACCTTGACCATGGCCGACGCCCGACCGCCGTACAAGGGCCAAGAACCTTGCCGTGAGCATCACCGGCCTCTGGAGAGGGTGAGCCACGGCGAGGCTCATCAACCGAGCCTCGTCGTGGCTCGTCGTGGCAACGACCAGCCACCGGTGAGGCTCGGCCTCGTCGGGCCACCGCCAAGCAACGCCATCCTAGAGGTGGCCGGCGAGGCCGAGGCTCGCTAGTGGTTGGGCGAGGTCGGCCTCGCCCAGCCCGGGCGAGGCCGAGCTCGCACGGCCACGGCAAGGCTCGGCCTCCCCGGCATTAGCGCGAGCCTCGCCGGGCTAGGCTGGCCTTTGGCGAGCTCGGCTGGACATAGCCCAACCGGTCACCGGCCACGGCGATGGCCGGCAATCAACCAAAGAGAAAAAGAAAAAAAGAAAAAAAAAAAAGAAAATAAAAATATTAAAAAATTAAAAGAAACAAAAAAATTATACAAGTTTAAGAAACGTGTTTCTGTTTTTTTCTATTCCAAGAACAAAAAATTTGTGCGCTTACCAACCAAACGCGTTCTTTTATTCAAAAATTGTTTCCGAATAGAAATAGTTTTTTCTACTTTTATTCCTAGAAACAATTTTTGAACATAAATGTTACCAAACGTGCCCTTAACGACCGGGAAGTGGAATTTTTTTCCTTTTTTTTTTTTTAAGAAACTCCTTAATATGTATTCGTGATGAGTTCAAAAGTTATTTCCCGTCCTGAAAATATAAATCACAACTATGGTGTTTCACTTATGCGAACATATTGCAAGTTTGATGCATCATTTGCTTAGGACAAATCTCTCAATTTGGTAACTAAGGGAAGCAGGCCACACGCCTCGTTACATTTCTATATCTACCGCAAAGAGTGATGGATTAAGTTGTGTCTAGTGAGCATAGTCTGGTTGGGCCGTTCACCCTTACCCTAGACCAACCTACGTAGACCGGTCCTTAATTTTTGGAATTGAGGATCGACTCTATTGAGCTTGGAGACAGAGGATCGGACCGACCTCAGGGGTTCGGCCCCGTTCCAGGGTCAACCCGAACCAACCGATAATTTATTTATTTCATTTTTTGTACTATCTAAAAAGGCAATCAAGGACCGAACCGACTAATGGGTTTGGTCCGGTTCCCGGTCAATCCGAACCAACCGGTAATTTTTTATTTCATTTTTTGTACTCCCGAAAAAGCGATTGAGGACCGGACCAACCCAATAGGTTTAGTGATGAGCGAGGTCCGCTAGAGAGGCGAGCGACGAGCGTCGAGTGGGGTGAGCATCAAGCATCAAGTAAGGAGCAACAAGCCGGTGAGCATCGAGCGACGAGCAAAGACGAGTGACCCAAAGCAAGTGAGGTGAGTGTCAAGTGGTGAACAAAGAAGTTGTTTCTTTCGATTTTGGTAAATTGAAGACTAAGAGGACAAATAAGATGTGTAAGCGAACGAGTTGAGAGGATGCCGTGAGGAACTATTTATGCCATTTTGAACGCCATGAGAACTCCTCACAAAAACATTTTTCTCCTTTGTAAATTATGGTTGTTGACGCCGTAAAAGACATTAAAATATCTAAATTATTTAAAAAAATAGTGTAAAATTACTTGAATTCATCACTAAATAGTTATTTAATGTTGTTGACGTCGTTTATTTTAGGATTCTCTCTATATAAAAATTATAAATAATATATTAGATATATAATATACATAGAATCGAGTTGATCGGGCCGACCAACCCTAAACTCCTGACCGGGACTAACCCGCACAACGCTTGGCCCGGAATCCTAAGACGGATCGGCGATCGACTCTGCCTCCCTGAACCGACTGGTGACCGGGCAGGCCTGGCCTGAGTTAGTTTAGGAGTGACTCCTGGTCGATCGACGTCACCCCCCTAACGGTGTCGCCATCTGATAAGGAAGAAGCACAAACTCAAGTCTTATTTGTCAACACCAAGTCTATCATACTTAGTGAGACACTCACGTTCGGAGGACGTGTTCCAATTTACGAATTAAAATGCTTGAAAAAGTAACTTGGATAGCTGCAATATTCTCTCCAGTAATAAATTTTCTTGCTGCTAAGCAAAGGTCAGCCATTTCTTATAAGGTTTTGTTTTCCACCAGCAGCTAAAGTCCATACAGAGGCTCATTACCATGCGTATGATGTTAACACAAATTGCAATTTCCTCCATAACTGGACAGTAAGGGATGGGCATTGAGGCTGGGACTGCAGCTGCCGTCCTAGCCTTGAGGAGAAAACCATGCTCCATCACCGTCCCCATCTCTGCCGGCATAGCTTCTTCGCACGCACAAAGTTGGAGTTTCTCCGCAAATCAGAGGTGGAGAGAGAGAGAGAGAGAGAGAGAGAGAGAGAGAGATGGTGGGGCTGTGGCGATGGGGGACTGGCATAATTGGTGGTGATAGAGGTAATTGTAGTACCAGCAAAAGCAAATGCATATCCAATCTATTTTTTGGATGACCGCAAAGAAGGTGAGGGAGCAACGTAGATTGTGGAGAGAGATAGAGAGAGAGAGAGAGAGAGAGAGAGAGAGAGGATGGTGGGGCTGTGGCGATGGGGGGACTGGCATAATTGGTGGTGATGGAGGTAATTGTAGTACCAGCAAAGTCCAAGCAAAGTCCAAGCAAATGCATATCCAATCTATTTTTTTTTGGATAACCGCGAAGAAGGTGAGGGAGCAACGTAGATTGTGGAGGGTGGGAGAGAGAGAGAGAGACAGAGACAGAGAGACAGGCTGGAGGAGTTACAGAGGCGGCCATGAGCAGAGTTGCGGCCCAGCTTGCCCACAGATTTTGCTTTCTCAGTCCCTCGGCGCACAAGGGCAGATTGGGTTGGGATCAGCAGGTCACGGGTGACACGCACCCTGTGCCCACAATAATTGTCAAGAGTTCCTCGTGAAACTAATAATAGAAGTGGTTTCCCAGTTGATCGACATTGTTATTGTAATACCAAGGGAAAATAATAATAATAAATCGTTAAAGAAACTACTTTTATAGAAAAATTACCTTGCTAATTTGCAACGTAAAAAAATTCATTGAAACTAATGTATTTAAATGAGATAAACACTTGGGAGAAAAAGGAAATCCCAATTGAAGACAAGACGTGAGGAAGAATCTAAATAAATTCCTCCTTAAAAGAAGAATAAACTTTTACGCTTGCATCTTAGAAGCCCAAGTGGCATTCTATATTTAATAATTCTAAAGGGCAACGCTCTGTAAGAACATATATTATATAGATAAATAGATTAGATTTCGTTTTCTCGTTTGTTGGGGTCAAGATAGAGAAATAGATTTGATAAATAGCTAGCTATTCTTGGAAATGTTTTTCCAAAACGGAATTACACGCGAAAAAGAAAAGAGAATTTGTTTCATTATGGAGACATAAATAAATAAATAGTCCGAACCGGGCTGAGTTTAGGTTAAAAGAGGACACGCATCATGGGCATCGTCATTTGTCCCAATCCATATCCATCCCCCTTCATACACCCTCTGGCTCTTCCCAGCCTCTCCAGCCACACTCCCGCCGCCGCCGCCGCCGCCGCTGTCGCTGTCGACGCCTCTGCTTCTTCTCAACGCAAAGTCCAGTGAGTCGGCGTCCTCCTCCTCATCTTCCCTCCTACTTCTTTTCACTGTCCAGCTTGCTGTTGACAAATTTTCGCACACAAGGCCCTACTCTTCTTACACAGGAAGCTGGATGATGTTTTAGTATCCGAGTGAAACAGCTGTTGACATCACCTTGTAGAAAACGGTAGCAGCAAGCAACGAGTAGAATTTGGTAAAATCGAAGTTATTGTGAAATGAGATTGTTATCGCAGCATGACAGAGCTGATGAGGGATTTTGCTTTGTGCAAGTAAACGCCTCTAATGAATCGCCTTTCAATCCGATTCTCAAAGAAATGCTTTGTTTTGCCTGCTTAGAGAGACCGAGAGACAACCGTTTCTTATATTCGTTTAGCTAACTCCGCTGAAATAGTGAAGGTACCAAATAAGCATTTCTTATTTCGGTTTCATTCTAAGTTTTTTACGCCTTAAGAAGGTATTTGATGTTTTGGCGGTGACAATGATTATCTGATGTTGGACAATCTGGAGATAAATTTCCAGCCTCATAGTCTTTATGAGTCTCACCCAAAGCTTCCTAAGCATCACACTTGGGTTCTTAAGCATCACTCCAAAGAGAGAATTGCATCATGCACCTCAATAACAAAAGAATTGCTGAAATGTTTATTTACTCGGTCAATTGATGAATCAACAAATAATACGTACCAGCTGCACGGTAACTTGAAAGATTCTACTAAACCTACTGTTAAGTCGTAAGAGGAAACTCTTACATAGAAAACTTAAAAGCCTAATTCAACCGAAACCCGACATGTTACTCGATGTTAATTAGTGAAAGAAAACTAATAGAATCCTACTAGTACTCCTAGAAGATGAAGCTACTTATTAAATTTAAAGATGAATCATTATCCTTTTAGGACTCTTATTTGAGTTTCAGATTAATGCAATAGTCTGCTTCACAAGAACTTGACATTAATGAAAACATTATGATAATTATTGACTTGTTTAATCTTGTGGGCTGCATCATTATCCTTTGGTGACAGAGAGTCTGGTTGGGCGAGGCATGGGCTTAGGGGTGATCAGAATATAAGAGAACGTGACATTTAGTCAAAGCAGGAATGTCTTGATTGGAATGGATCAACACAGATTTTCAGATCCTTGCTTGCTATTGTGGAGTGAAATCAAATTGTTAGGTTAGTTCTAGACTGAAAAGCCAGGAGAGTTTTCAGCAGGTCAAAATGCAGATCCACGATTCTAATTGACAGCAATAATTTTCAACAGCAGTTTAAGTTTTGTCATTGTGGATCATCTACTTTCACTGAGGCCAAGCTCATTCTTTTAAGGAAAAAACACATTATTCTCTCAATGGTACTAGCAGCACACTTTGTTTTTGCCATCTAAACTCACAAGGAAATATTTTTGACAGCAGAAATGCAAGGAATCCAATCGTTTTCATTGAAAGCAAGCTTGATCAAAAGTGCAGTTCTGAAACACATCCGTCTGGCAAATCCTCAGATTGTTTCATTTTCACGCTTCATGTCTGTTTCATCTGCACGAATCGAAGAGCATGGCTTTGAAAGCACAACGATTGCTGATGTACTGAAAGCCAAAGGCAAAAGTGCAGATGGCTCCTGGCTTTGGTGCACTACAGATGATACTGTGTATGAGGCTGTCAAGTCGGTATGTATTCCCTGGTAAATTGTGCTATTATTATTGGTATGACTGGTATTATTTGATACGTATCTACAATGTGGACCACATCTGTTACTGTCCCTATAGATGACACAACATAATGTTGGGGCCTTGGTTGTTGTGAAGCCCGGAGAACAGAAATCTATTGCTGGAATTATCACAGAGAGAGGTAAATAATTTCAATTATTTCATCTGTAAGAACGTATGTGACATGAATGTTAGTCATTGAACCATTCTTGATTGTAGGAAGTTCTACTTTCTTTGCTTAAATAAGAATTTAAAATTCTAAGTATTATAAACATCAAACAAGAATCTTAAATATTTCTAAAAGGTGGGGTGCATAGTCGTTGAGCAGTTTAGGTCAAAGTGATGCCAATGAGAGTTTCAAAGTTCTGGACTATTTCAGGTGAGAAAAGTGTCTTGGATTCATTCTAATGAAACTTAGTTTATAAAGATTGGTGTAATATAAGAAGTATGGTTTCCGGTAAACAACTAATCAAAGTACTCTGGCATTTTTATTGCCATACTGTTGCATGAGAAAAGCATGAAATTACCTCTTTGATGCTATACACACATTGAGATAAATTATGGGTTAAAAGGGGCAAGCACAAAGGGAATTTTTTTCTTTTATAAGTCAGTTCTGGCTTATAGTTTCATTCATCTGCATTCACTTAAGGTTCTTGATTGATTGGCCTTTCGCTGTTAAGCATCATAATTTCGTGAAAGAACGAGAGGACTATGCACGTGTGTGGAAGTGTGTGGTATGTGTAGATTGATTGTGTCCTGATACAAAGTACAAAAATTGTAGGGGAACCCTCATCTTGGCAAGTCAGGCATCATCAGTAGATGAATTTTTATTGTATTTCTGTACTCACATAGCAATTTATTCGCCTCTTTACCTCCTTAACATGCTGGTCATGTGTTGACTGTCCTAATAAAGTGGCTGAGATATATTACTCTTGCCAAGAGGAGAGTGATTGGTTAGGATATGCCATTGACAGTCTTGCGTGATACATTCTAGCTAGGTGTAATTCCCCCATTGAAGACTTTGCAGGGGATTTTGCTGAGAAAACTTTTATAAGGAGCAACTCTTGCTATGATGTTTCACATATTCTTATCTGTATTGTGCATTGGTAATAAAGCATGGAACTCTTATATTTCAATCACTTAGGCGTCCATACCTGTACAACGTTTTTGTTCATTATCTGGTCTGTTTCCAGATTACCTCAGGAAGATTATCGTACAGGGAAGATCATCAAAATCGACCAAGGTTGGAGACATCATGACTGAGGAGGTAATTACAGCATCTCTCTTGTAGGAGTTCATACCATAGGTTAAGATTTCTACTGCTGAATGCGAAGCTACAATCTGATTTTTTATTTTTTATTTTTTTGCAGAACAAGCTGATCACTGTTACACCTGACACAAAGGTTCTGAAGGCAATGCAGCTGATGACTGGTACTGTTGATTTTGGTAGTAATATTCATATGTTTGTTGCTGCCATTAATGTGGTTATTAATGGCACCAATTCAAGCACCGCATGCTTCATCAAATATGATTGTGGAAGAACCATGGATTTATTTCATTGCCTACAGTTTTGTCACTGATCTTCCAATGCTTGATTGTCAGAAATTTTAATTGACCCAGTCGAGTTATTGATTTCTCTGAAATACTAAGTTGAGATGAATGATGGTTGACAGATAATCGTATAAGGCACATTCCAGTGATCAACGAAGCTGGGATGGCGGGCATGGTTTCCATTGGAGATGTGGTTCGTGCTGTTGTCAGCGAGCATCGTGAGGAGCTGGACCGCTTAAATGCTTTCATACAGGGCGGTTATTAGGTGATGATGGAGTATCAGATGTGGGTTGTCGTGAAGGAGTGCCTTGGTTGAATTATGAAGGAGTGCTTGTAAATACGGCTTGTTGTGTGCACCTGCTTGGACTTATTTGTATGGATCTCCTAACTTGTCTAACTACCTGCCAGGACAGGCAGGTTCATAATAACTACGCAATAAGAAAAAGGCAACTGCAGAGTATAATCTCATCCAATTT
The DNA here is from genome assembly GCA_017140595.1 of Eucalyptus curtisii. Lineage (NCBI taxonomy): Eukaryota > Viridiplantae > Streptophyta > Magnoliopsida > Myrtales > Myrtaceae > Eucalyptus > Eucalyptus curtisii. The sequence goes on along the minus strand of CM029503.1, from coordinate 39,412,069 downwards.
TCATCTCTTGCAATGGCATGCCGAAATGATATTGCACTTAGCTTCGTCTCTGGATGATGATTGATACCTGATGGTTGCTTTCGCAGTAGTTTTTATACAAATGACCTTGCCGAGAAACTTCCATGCGGCTACGTTGCGTCTCTTGCTTGTAAGAATGGGCTTTGCTAATGTTCAAGTGATCAATTATATGTTGGTTACAATCCATAGTTGCCTGAACTAGCTCTTATTTTCTTATGTATATAGTGAAGTGCACGCAGGAAGTTGCAAGACGTGCTTACGCTTAATAGTTAGGTAATTTATATGATAATCATGTCATACTCAGTTTAAACATACACGAGATAACACCATAATCCCACACTAAAAAACGTCGCCCGTTTAGAGAGATATATTTAGCAAAAGATTAGGAGAATGTGCCTTGGTCAGAATAACCATTGTATCTGATGTGCAAAACAGATGAGCTTTAAACGAACGTCGCATGTTCCCGCTCAATATCTTTTAATAGTCAACGAATCTCACATATATCTCACTACCGTAAGCAAGTGAAAGTCAACAGAAAATTTCCGTCGCTGGGTTAGGCTAAAATCATGCCAAGGAGCATTTAATCTGCATATCAGGTTAAGAGAGAGCGGAGGTTATCACCCATCATCATCCAGTCTCTGGAAACACATGCTGATAAGAGTATTGTTGCTGTCAATCTAACTTCACCGATTTAAGGTGACATCTTGTCTAAAGTCATACAATTCTTATTTTCTTTTCCTTTCGGCGAGTGGTTAATTCATATAACTTCGAGCTCTCGGGTTCCACGTGTGCTGAATATTTTCTTTTGCTATGATCGGTCACATGAAGAAGATGTTGTCGGGCTACTTGCAATATATTTCACCAGCATTGTTGATTTAACTATTCCTTGATAAATGGGCAAGCATTTCCTACGCCAAATTTAATTAATCGAATATAACCGGACAAATCTTTTGTGAGGAGTATAACCTGACAAATAAACACTCATTTTTTTCAATATGCAAATTACTAATTGCAATGACTTCGTGTGATTGATAAATTTTCCTGTGATGAACAATCATCTCACGATTGATAAGTTTTCCTATGATGAACAATCATCCTTATTAAATATAAAACTTTGAGCAAATATCACAAAAAGCTCCAAACTATGCTTACTGTAGTACAAAATTCCTAAATTTTATTTATCTCAAAAAATCCTAAATTTGTCCAATGTGATACCAATACCCGTAATTTTTTTTGTCACAAAAAAATCTAAATTTTTAGATATGTAACATATATACCCTCTATTTTAGTTCCATCAAATGTATATTTATCATATTTATATAAGTTTAGACTTTTTCATAATGCAAAAAATGTTTGTAATATTAATATCACAATAGACAAGCTTCAAACTTTTATTAACACTAAAAAAGTTTGATATTTTTATCATTATGGGCATAATTTAAGATTTTTTTATTAACTCTAAAAATTTATTAGAATGAGGTGTGATTTTCGGTATATTGCTTTTATTCGATAATAATAACATCTCTAAAGTCTAAATAAGTATCGGTCAGAATAATAAGACTACTTTACCCATCAGCGATGGTTTGTCCTCTAAATCACGTGGCGGGAATCAATTGGACTTGCCATCATATCCTGAACAGCCGGAACTTGGGGATATGAAATGCGGGAGAGTTTAATTTAACTTATCCTTCGTACGTGATGGTCAAGGCAAGTTCCCAGATTCCATTTTAATCATGGCTTGGCCGGACTGATGTGGATAGGAATTGCCAAGAAAATTAAAGGGCTCACAATAATTTGACTGGTGGACCCCTCCAATTATGAATCCTCAGGCGCGTTTAAATACAGCATATTAGATTAGATTTGTGATTGCATATTATATTAGATTTGTGATTTAATCAGTCATCTGTCATATTATATAGAATGGCCGACAACCACGTAAATTGATCGAAAAGACTACATTAACAAATCGCTAAAGAAAATTTATGCTTAAACTGACTAAATTAAAAAATTTAAGGCTGAGGAAGCAAAAGTGTGACACGGTAATCATAATCACTATAGACTTTTTTAACAATACAGATGAATTATATGTATGGCCAATTTTCTAATTCGAAGTGAATAACCAATATTTAAAGGATTTCTATCAATGATTCATTTTTTTATGTGCATATCTATTGGATGATATCACTCTATCACAAATCAGTGATTCATTTTTTGTATGACATCACTCTTATCTTATTTATGTGTACGATAAAGCTAAAAAAACGTAACTAAAGCCTTTAATTTAAACAAGCTAAGCAATCTAGAGATAAAGCTTAAAAAAATGTTAACCAAATCCTTTATATCCTAGCCAGTATTTTAAAGTTCTGCGCCTCATGGAGAATTTCTACCTTAGAGGCTAACCAGATAAAATATTTATAATTTATATTTGAATGTAATTTTTATATGATAAATAAATATGAAATTATATCTTCTTCTACATAAGAATGAGCATATGTACTTGAAATTGAAATTTCTTTTCCGTAAATCATAAATCTGAGGCAAAATTTTTAAATAGAAATTGCACATAATTTTGAATTAATTTTAGGGAAATAGGGATTCTCGATTCATTCACAAATTTAAACTATTGCCTAAACAAAATCGATTTAACAAGGAGGGTCGTAATGTGAATGACGCAGAAGATATGTTACCAAAGAAGCCGTAAAAGGATGCGAAGATAAACCTTCATTTTGGAAAGGCAAAAAGAACAGGAATTAAAAAAGAAGCAGGCAGAAAAGGCCGACGGAAGTAGGAAAATATCAAAGCTTGGAGGAAGGGAGGAGGTAGAGGAGAGAACCTCAACCTCATCGACAGCATCATCCACCAAGCGAGAGGCGTGGCAGGGGAGAGGATGGGGAAGATGTCCACCAAAAGCTGCTTCAGCTGGTGCAGCGGCCCCAATGCACCGATCCTCTCCACCGCCTCCTGGGAGACAGAGACACCGTTCATGGCTCTCAGCTTCTCCAAGACCCTCTTTTATCTTGTCATCCTTAGTCTGACTCTTCTTCTTCATCTTCTCATCTCCCGTCGTCACTTTTGGATGGCATGTTCCGGGGCGTACAGCTCTCTTGTACCTTCCCACCATCCTCCTCATCCTCCCTGCTTCTCTCTGCTCTCCCTCGTGTCATCCTCTCGACTCTGTGAATAACCAAACTGATCAACTCGTCATCGGATGGCGTTTTTGATATTATAAGATACGTGTCCCCTCGCGGTGACATGCTAGCATCTACCGGGCTCCCTCCTGAGTAGCCCACGTATGCAAAAGGTCTTTTAGACTAATTCCTGGTTCTTTGACACGTACGTGTGAGCATCAGATTAGATGGGGTGAGGTGGGAGTGATGAAATATATGAATAATCCTTGCAGTGGAAGATTCCAGCCAAACGAAAGGTCTGTGACTATCGCGCGGGGGCCTTTTGTAGCTGGAACAGTTTTACTTTCTGGATTTAATTTACCAGTTGGGGTCTGTAAATGTTCTACTGCTGCAACCACTATCCCAGAATGGCTGCTCAAATTTGTAATCCATAATAACATTCTCGTTTCTCTTGCATGCACAATGGACATGTGCATCCTAGCATTTCTCAATCGGAAACCACTTCATTAACCCCTTGAACGTGTATATACTCTCTCTCTCTCTCTCATAGGCGTGAATTGACGTCCTCCGCGCTCTGCTCAGTAGACGCGAGGAGATGATGATTCACGATGGCTGTACCGTCGTGTCGGTGCGGGTCAAAGGATGGGACCACTGACTTACTGGTTCCCTAACGCCCCAAAACGATGCCACTGGGGCACTTCATATTTGATCAGATTTGTGATATAATCAGTCCCCCCAAATGACGAATACGATCCATGGAATCCTTCGCAAAATAAAATTTGGGCTACACGATCATATTCACAACAAAAGGTCTAGACAATAATGACTTCGTGCATCAAGCTCCAACAAATCTTTCTACGGGTACGATTTGTCGGTATAAACACTTCTCCTCAATATATGGTGCTGATCTAAATAGGAAGCAAACTGATCGAAAAATGCACATCCCAAGTTATCCGAAGAGCCAAGGGTTACGTTGCATATATAGACAACCGAATCGGATAAAATAGTCGGAAGAAAGAAAATAAATCAAATACCGGTTTACGTAGTTTAGTCCAATATGATTCACATCCATGGGGAGAGGAACACAAATTCCATTATAGAAATAAGTAATACAACAGATATTACAATCACTCGAAATTTCCGAACACTGCCTCTCAATGTTTTCTAACTTCAATTATATCCAATAACTCACGTAATATTTAGCCTCTTCATAATTTCTAGTGAAATCTCACTCAATGAATTATAAAAATTTTAATTACAATAATTTAATTAGTTAAACCACTCAGACGTAATTCACAATAAATAAACCCTCACGAGGAGAACTTTCTGCCCCTTTCTATAGTCTTAGAGCTCTCTCTTAGCCAACGAAGGAACTCGCACGACTTCTACCCTGATGGCTCTTCTCTATTTATAACCAGGAGAGTCTCATCATTTATGGCAGCATGAGAAAGCCTTCTTCACTTTTCTCTCTTCGCGATGGTCCCTTTTCTTCTGACTTTGATGCACGAACAACCCTTAGCTCCTGATTTCTTCTCCTTGGCCCTTTCCGCATTTATTGACAAAAAACAAATAAAGTCGACAAAAAAGATGACCAAAAGAAGGAAGAGATATTCGGCACTCACAATCTTCTATGGGCATGCATGCGCATCCATGTGCATGCATTAACGAGGAAGAAGAAAATTGGAAACACGCACAAAAGCCATGTGTAAAAATTTTGTCCATCTTCATTTAACGTGCCCTCTTTTCTTCTTTTTCACTTTCACTTTCACGTGATCAAATATCCGCACAACACATCGAGTCGGATTATATTCAGCTCAAACTCAAAACATATTTTCAACAATCTCTACCTTAGCTTAAAGTTTGAGCCAACTCACAATTGCTTCAACAAAACCTCACCATACTCTTCCACAACTCCAATGGGCTCAATCGCACCCAGTGTTTCCAAGTCCAAAGCCGTGCTTAAACTTCGCCATAACCATGGATTTCATTAAGATTCAAACTTCGACCTCCACACAATTAGCTATTCCACAAGAATTTTTAGACATAACCTTATGTATCACATAAAGCAAAATCATCATTGCATTCATATAAATTGAGTAGTTATAGCAACTATTGGCTCTACATCGGCTCCACCTTGCTACAAGTATCATACATATTGATTATTACTCTAGTACCCGCTCTAGAACTTCTAATTGCAACCCCACTTTGAAAGAACACCATCTAGATCCATATTAACATTGCCACACTTAGCTAGAAGTACTAAAGATTGGTCAAAAGTAATTTCTCTACTATCTACCGGGTCAATTTATATCGAAGCACCACAACCGATCACCCTTACTCATCTTGTGCATACCAATGGAATATGCATCATGCCCTCCCCATTGAGCTTACCATCACTCACTTGGAAATAATATGGGCAACCAAACATTCTAAGAATAGTATAACTAGCAACGTTACCCCACCACATTACCCTCGAGAGTCCGCCATTCAATTACAACTGATGGGGGATATATTCACCGGGTAGCTTACCGTACTAAACACATCACCAGATTCTCCTAACAACACCAGACTAGAGATCTTTTTACGGTCATCCCTAGTAATATTTAGCTCATTAATTCTGTAAATTGTCGTGGTTTACTAGTAGGGCGTGGTTTTCTCTATGTCTCCTTCATACATAATTTATTTACTAGCTCCTGCGTAACTCATACTATTGTCACCCACATATGCTCGATCAACTTACTAGTCTCCATCTCAATCAAAGCTTTCGACCACAATTTCAACAACAAGATCAAACTTGTGTATTGCCACAAACACCTAGGGTCTTCCTTGAGCAAAATGATAGGCTCTCAAACAAGATGTGTCTAACGTCTCCGAGGCTAAACTTGTCACTGCCTCACCTTGAAGTTCGTATAGCCACCGTGCTTGATTCCTTTCATTATCACTGGGACCTCTAATGTACTTCAAAGCTCCACATTATGAAGAATACCTACAACTAGCTGAATTTAGGACACCCAACGAAATTAAGTTCTTTTTCAATTCTAGAACATGTCTTGCTCCAAAGAATGTTCTCACAATACCATCATGCATTATGATTTTAACATCACCAACACCTACATCATCGCACTTAGCATTTTTCTCTCACAATACCATCATGCATTTCGATAAGTGATAAACCATCTTATTTGGTGTAGCATGAAATAAACAACCGAATCCATTATCCATCGGCCAAATGACAAATCCTCATTGACAAACAAGACGTAATCGACATCATCGTAATTATTCTCATTTATAGCCGTAACATTATTTATAGACTCGACTCTAAATCCCTAACCCTTTGCATTTTTCAGCGTAAAACACTCTCTTCTATAGTACCCACTCTTACCACAATTCCAACGCACAACTCCACTAATCCTACAATGACTATGTCTACAAGTGTTTATACTACTCTACTAACACGATTACTAATTCTTCATCTACTTTCACTAACTAAAATAGCAGGTACATGTTCACCAAATTCTTTCCTACGCATGTCTTCACTAAGAATAAAATTGCAAATCTCATCAAATGTCAAGCTTCTTGACCTAGAAAAATTACTAACAGCAAGAATGGTAGTATTCCAACTATCGTAATGAGGATAATAGAGTCAAAGCACAT
>CM029503.1:39393601-39398601 GCA_017140595.1 Eucalyptus curtisii | reverse complement strand
GGGCCTGGGCCTGGGCCTGGGCCTGGGCCTGGGCCTGGGCCTGGGCCTGGGCCTGGGCCTGGGCCTGGGCCTGGGCCTGGGCCTGGGCCTGGGCCTGGGCCTGGGCCTGGGCCTGGGCCTGGGCCTGGGCCTGGGCCTGGGCCTGGGCCTGGGCCTGGGCCTGGGCCTGGGCCTGGGCCTGGGCCTGGGCCTGGGCCTGGGCCTGGGCCTGGGCCTGGGCCTGGGCCTGGGCCTGGGCCTGGGCCTGGGCCTGGGCCTGGGCCTGGGCCTGGGCCTGGGCCTGGGCCTGGGCCTGGGCCTGGGCCTGGGCCTGGGCCTGGGCCTGGGCCTGGGCCTGGGCCTGGGCCTGGGCCTGGGCCTGGGCCTGGGCCTGGGCCTGGGCCTGGGCCTGGGCCTGGGCCTGGGCCTGGGCCTGGGCCTGGGCCTGGGCCTGGGCCTGGGCCTGGGCCTGGGCCTGGGCCTGGGCCTGGGCCTGGGCCTGGGCCTGGGCCTGGGCCTGGGCCTGGGCCTGGGCCTGGGCCTGGGCCTGGGCCTGGGCCTGGGCCTGGGCCTGGGCCTGGGCCTGGGCCTGGGCCTGGGCCTGGGCCTGGGCCTGGGCCTGGGCCTGGGCCTGGGCCTGGCCTGGGCCTGGGCCTGGGCCTGGGCCTGGGCCTGGGCCTGGGCCTGGGCCTGGGCCTGGGCCTGGGCCTGGGCCTGGGCCCTGGGCCTGGGCCTGGGCCTGGGCCTGGGCCTGGGCCTGGGCCTGGGCCTGGGCCTGGGCCTGGGCCTGGGCCTGGGCCTGGGCCTGGGCCTGGGCCTGGGCCTGGGCCTGGGCCTGGGCCTGGGCCTGGGCCTGGGCCTGGGCCCTGGGCCTGGGCCTGGGCCTGGGCCTGGGCCTGGGCCTGGGCCTGGGCCTGGGCCTGGGCCTGGGCCTGGGCCTGGGCCTGGGCCTGGGCCTGGGCCTGGGCCTGGCCTGGCCTGGCCTGGGCCTGGGCCTGGGCCTGGGCCTGGGCCTGGGCCTGGGCCTGGGCCTGGGCCTGGGCCTGGGCCTGGGCCTGGGCCTGGGCCTGGGCCTGGGCCTGGGCCTGGGCCTGGGCCTGGGCCTGGGCCTGGGCCTGGGCCTGGGCCTGGGCCTGGGCCTGGGCCTGGGCCTGGGCCTGGGCCTGGGCCTGGGCCTGGGCCTGGGCCTGGGCCTGGGCCTGGGCCTGGGCCTGGGCCTGGGCCTGGGCCTGGGCCTGGGCCTGGGCCTGGGCCTGGGCCTGGGCCTGGGCCTGGGCCTGGGCCTGGGCCTGGGCCTGGGCCTGGGCCTGGGCCTGGGCCTGGGCCTGGGCCTGGGCCTGGGCCTGGGCCTGGGCCTGGGCCTGGGCCTGGGCCTGGGCCTGGGCCTGGGCCTGGGCCTGGGCCTGGGCCTGGGCCTGGGCCTGGGCCTGGGCCTGGGCCTGGGCCTGGGCCTGGGCCTGGGCCTGGGCCTGGGCCTGGGCCTGGGCCTGGGCCTGGGCCTGGCCTGGGCCTGGGCCTGGGCCTGGGCCTGGGCCTGGGCCTGGGCCTGGGCCTGGGCCTGGGCCTGGGCCTGGGCCTGGGCCTGGGCCTGGGCCTGGGCCTGGGCCTGGGCCTGGGCCTGGGCCTGGGCCTGGGCCTGGGCCTGGGCCTGGGCCTGGGCCTGGGCCTGGGCCTGGGCCTGGGCCTGGGCCTGGGCCTGGGCCTGGGCCTGGGCCTGGGCCTGGGCCTGGGCCTGGGCCTGGGCCTGGGCCTGGGCCTGGGCCTGGGCCTGGGCCTGGGCCTGGGCCTGGGCCTGGGCCTGGGCCTGGGCCTGGGCCTGGGCCTGGGCCTGGGCCTGGGCCTGGGCCTGGGCCTGGGCCTGGGCCTGGGCCTGGGCCTGGGCCTGGGCCTGGGCCTGGGCCTGGGCCTGGGCCTGGGCCTGGGCCTGGGCCTGGGCCTGGGCCTGGGCCTGGGCCTGGGCCTGGGCCTGGGCCTGGGCCTGGGCCTGGGCCTGGGCCTGGGCCTGGGCCTGGGCCTGGGCCTGGGCCTGGGCCTGGGCCTGGGCCTGGGCCTGGGCCTGGGCCTGGGCCTGGGCCTGGGCCTGGGCCTGGGCCTGGGCCTGGGCCTGGGCCTGGGCCTGGGCCTGGGCCTGGGCCTGGGCCTGGGCCTGGGCCTGGGCCTGGGCCTGGGCCTGGGCCTGGGCCTGGGCCTGGGCCTGGGCCTGGGCCTGGGCCTGGGCCTGGGCCTGGGCCTGGGCCTGGGCCTGGGCCTGGGCCTGGGCCTGGGCCTGGGCCTGGGCCTGGGCCTGGGCCTGGGCCTGGGCCTGGGCCTGGGCCTGGGCCTGGGCCTGGGCCTGGGCCTGGGCCTGGGCCTGGGCCTGGGCCTGGGCCTGGGCCTGGGCCTGGGCCTGGGCCTGGGCCTGGGCCCTGGGCCTGGGCCTGGGCCTGGGCCTGGGCCTGGGCCTGGGCCTGGGCCTGGCCTGGGCCTGGGCCTGGGCCTGGGCCTGGGCCTGGGCCTGGGCCTGGGCCTGGGCCTGGGCCTGGGCCTGGGCCTGGGCCTGGGCCTGGGCCTGGGCCTGGGCCTGGGCCTGGGCCTGGGCCTGGGCCTGGGCCTGGGCCTGGGCCTGGGCCTGGGCCTGGGCCTGGGCCTGGGCCTGGGCCTGGGCCTGGGCCTGGGCCTGGGCCTGGGCCTGGGCCTGGGCCTGGGCCTGGGCCTGGGCCTGGGCCTGGGCCTGGGCCTGGGCCTGGGCCTGGGCCTGGGCCTGGGCCTGGGCCTGGGCCTGGGCCTGGGCCTGGGCCTGGGCCTGGGCCTGGGCCTGGGCCTGGGCCTGGGCCTGGGCCTGGGCCTGGGCCTGGGCCTGGGCCTGGGCCTGGGCCTGGGCCTGGGCCTGGGCCTGGGCCTGGGCCTGGGCCTGGGCCTGGGCCTGGGCCTGGGCCTGGGCCTGGGCCTGGGCCTGGGCCCTGGGCCTGGGCCTGGGCCTGGGCCTGGGCCCTGGGCCTGGGCCTGGGCCTGGGCCTGGGCCTGGGCCTGGGCCTGGGCCTGGGCCTGGGCCTGGGCCTGGGCCTGGGCCTGGGCCTGGGCCTGGGCCTGGGCCTGGGCCTGGGCCTGGGCCTGGGCCTGGGCCTGGGCCTGGGCCTGGGCCTGGGCCTGGGCCTGGGCCTGGGCCTGGGCCTGGGCCTGGGCCTGGGCCTGGGCCTGGGCCTGGGCCTGGGCCTGGGCCTGGGCCTGGGCCTGGGCCTGGGCCTGGGCCTGGGCCTGGGCCTGGGCCTGGGCCTGGGCCTGGGCCTGGGCCTGGGCCTGGGCCTGGGCCTGGGCCTGGGCCTGGGCCTGGGCCTGGGCCTGGGCCTGGGCCTGGGCCTGGGCCTGGGCCTGGGCCTGGGCCTGGGCCTGGGCCTGGGCCTGGGCCTGGGCCTGGGCCTGGGCCTGGGCCTGGGCCTGGGCCTGGGCCTGGGCCTGGGCCTGGGCCTGGGCCTGGGCCTGGGCCTGGGCCTGGGCCTGGGCCTGGGCCTGGGCCTGGGCCTGGGCCTGGGCCTGGGCCTGGGCCTGGGCCTGGGCCTGGGCCTGGGCCTGGGCCTGGGCCTGGGCCTGGGCCTGGGCCTGGGCCTGGGCCTGGGCCTGGGCCTGGGCCTGGGCCTGGGCCTGGGCCTGGGCCTGGGCCTGGGCCTGGGCCTGGGCCTGGGCCTGGGCCTGGGCCTGGGCCTGGGCCTGGGCCTGGGCCTGGGCCTGGGCCTGGGCCTGGGCCTGGGCCTGGGCCTGGGCCTGGGCCTGGGCCTGGGCCTGGGCCTGGGCCTGGGCCTGGGCCTGGGCCTGGGCCTGGGCCTGGGCCTGGGCCTGGGCCTGGGCCTGGGCCTGGGCCCTGGGCCTGGGCCTGGGCCTGGGCCTGGGCCTGGGCCTGGGCCTGGGCCTGGGCCTGGGCCTGGGCCTGGGCCTGGGCCTGGGCCTGGGCCTGGGCCTGGGCCTGGGCCTGGGCCTGGGCCTGGGCCTGGGCCTGGGCCTGGGCCTGGGCCTGGGCCTGGGCCTGGGCCTGGGCCTGGGCCTGGGCCTGGGCCTGGGCCTGGGCCTGGGCCTGGGCCTGGGCCTGGGCCTGGGCCTGGGCCTGGGCCTGGGCCTGGGCCTGGGCCTGGGCCTGGGCCTGGGCCTGGGCCTGGGCCTGGGCCTGGGCCTGGGCCTGGGCCTGGGCCTGGGCCTGGGCCTGGGCCTGGGCCTGGGCCTGGGCCTGGGCCTGGGCCTGGGCCTGGGCCTGGGCCTGGGCCTGGGCCTGGGCCTGGGCCTGGGCCTGGGCCTGGGCCTGGGCCTGGGCCTGGGCCTGGGCCTGGGCCTGGGCCTGGGCCTGGGCCTGGGCCTGGGCCTGGGCCTGGGCCTGGGCCTGGGCCTGGGCCTGGGGCCTGGGCCTGGGCCTGGGCCCTGGGCCTGGGCCTGGGCCTGGGCCTGGGCCTGGGCCTGGGCCTGGGCCTGGGCCTGGGCCTGGGCCTGGGCCTGGGCCTGGGCCTGGCCTGGGCCTGGGCCTGGGCCTGGGCCTGGGCCTGGGCCTGGGCCTGGGCCTGGGCCTGGGCCTGGGCCTGGGCCTGGGCCTGGGCCTGGGCCTGGGCCTGGGCCTGGGCCTGGGCCTGGGCCTGGGCCTGGGCCTGGGCCTGGGCCTGGGCCTGGGCCTGGGCCTGGGCCTGGGCCTGGGCCTGGGCCTGGGCCTGGGCCTGGGCCTGGGCCTGGGCCTGGGCCTGGGCCTGGGCCTGGGCCTGGGCCTGGGCCTGGGCCTGGGCCTGGGCCTGGGCCTGGGCCTGGGCCTGGGCCTGGGCCTGGGCCTGGGCCTGGGCCTGGGCCTGGGCCTGGGCCTGGGCCTGGGCCTGGGCCTGGGCCTGGGCCTGGGCCTGGGCCTGGGCCTGGGCCTGGGCCTGGGCCTGGGCCTGGGCCTGGGCCTGGGCCTGGGCCTGGGCCTGGGCCTGGGCCTGGGCCTGGGCCTGGGCCTGGGCCTGGGCCTGGGCCTGGGCCTGGGCCTGGGCCTGGGCCTGGGCCTGGGCCTGGGCCTGGGCCTGGGCCTGGGCCTG
>CM029503.1:39091101-39388601 GCA_017140595.1 Eucalyptus curtisii | reverse complement strand
TATTTTAGAGAAGACCTTAATAAAAATTTTCAAGAGCAAACCAAACCCAATTCGTCCTGTGAAAAGAGCAGCAAACCACTGGACACAACCCAACAATTTGCTCATCGAACAAACCCAACAACCGCAAAAAAGGACCCATTTTGAAATCCAAATCTTTACAAAACTCTTTCAAATTTTAATATGTTATAGAAATTGATGTCTTCTAAAACCTTTATGAAGGAAGCATATCCATATTTGAAAAAGAAAATTTTATAAAAATTCGAGAAGACTACACTAGGCAAGTTCTACATGGTAAATGATTGGGCCTTTGTTCCAACCATTTCACTTCATAAAAATATGAAATTTAAGTACGTTGTGCATTAGGATATTTTGAACAACTTACATATAGAAAGTTTCTCCAAATTCAAGCCACAAAGAGCTCTATAAAATTGGAAAGCAGGAATGGTCCAGCAATTTCGAAAAACTAGGAAGTCAAAACCTATGAAACTCAAGGCGGAAAATTAGTAGCGACAAAAAGTTTATGGTGCTCATCTACTTAAGGTGGCAAATTGGAGGAGAGGTGGGGAACTACTAGCCTTGCAAGATCACTTGATATCATTTTTTTTAGGCCATGAGTCATCCCCTTTCATTAATTACTTAAGACACCTAAGCCTCCAGATCGATTACTCCCTTTTAATGCATTTGACTCTTGATCTAAGAGAAGATTAGCCCATCTAGCTTAAACTCTAAGTCTTCTTACTAGGCTTATGACTCACCCTCTCTTAATGTACAAAAATCCAAAGTTTCATGATTACCTCCCAAGGGAAAGACCATTTGTGCCAAGTGTCCTAATTAGTCAACAAGCATTAATTAAGTACCTTCCAAGAGCATTAAATGCATCAAAGGAAACATCTAAGTTTAAAGGTCATTTCATTAAGTAGGAGTTAATCTAGTCTAACCGCGACCGACTACCTTATTTGGCCAGAGGTTCACGCGTAAGCCATGACCAAATGGAGCCGGATGCAACCGAGCTCGATCGGCAAAGCGAGCTCAAGCTCCCTTTTACCAAGTCAAGGGGCCTCATGACTAGGTCCACTGGCCAATCCTTGGGCCACCCAACTGGTCCTGTAGTCGGTTTTGTGGCCTACTAGTGGCTATCAAAATAAGGGTTGAAATCAAGGATGTTACAACTTGCCCCCTAAAAAATTTTGTCCTCGAAATTTAAATGCATACACAGTCGTCCAAAAAGATGTGGGTGCTAGGGCTTCATACTTTCCTGACTTTCCCATATTGCCTCTTTCATTCATGGTGTCACCATAGGATCTTAATTAAGGGAATCGCCTTATTTCGCAAGACTTGTTGTTTCCTATCCTTAATCCGCACCAACTCCTCAACATATGCCACTCTATCATCTACTTCAATCTTTTCAAAGTTCAACACGTATTCCAAATCGGGCTCATACTTTCTCAACATTGATTCATGAAACACATTATGTAGTTGAGCAAGTCCCGGCAGTAAAGTTAGTCGGTAGGCCAAATTCCCTATTCTTTCAAGAATTTCAAAAGGCCCAACGTACCTTGGGCTTTGGTTTCCTTCGTCTTTCCACTTTGCGCACTCGATTATTATACTTTTTACCATTATACCAAAATGGCATATAGCCAACATGGCTAGATCTATTATTTCCTCTCATGGTCACTTGGTCATGAGTACATCAGTTATAATTGCAAGCCTTTTTGTCACAAGCCATTATATTTACAATCACTATACGTTATATGCTCAAAAGGCCGAGGTAAACCTTAGCTCGTCTAGCAAGACTACAACTTCTCCATACCTACAATTCTAAAAAACAACGGGGTGAGTCATGGACTCGATAAGTAAAACCCATATTTCTCTACTATGAGGATATATTATCATCAAAATCTAGCGGGTACAACACACCTGCAATACAATATTTATGGCAAATCAAGGGCAAACCTATTGCTACACCTCAACTACATGCAGATGTCCATTACTGCATATTTCAATGCATGCTTACCTTCTGCATATCAATGAACACATCAACATATCATGCTTATGCATATACCGGCACTCATAACACAATTCTTTTATCATCGTCTTGGCTCAACTAAGCCCTCTCGGCTCGGCCAGGGGCTTCCAGCTTCATCTTGGGCTTCTGGCTCAACCAAGGCATCTCGGCTCAACCGAAGTATCCACGATGCTAGCTCACCAAGGCATCCGGGCTCAACCTACGCATCTGGTTCAACCAGGGCATCTCGTTCAATTAATGAGGCATCGCTGCCAACGCTTATGTATCGACAGGCGCTTTTTCCTCTTTAAGTGCATCATAAAAGTGCATCATACAAACCGGTTATTACTTTCTTCTTAGTTGACTCATACATGGCCCGAAGGCATGCTCATTCAAGTAAGTGTGCCATGACTTTTAACATCGTGCTATATAACATGTCGGCACAATTCTTGGTTTGTGACTTGAGCCACACGCCTAGGCTGATGCCCACACCAAGCAAGACTTGGAATCGGCACACTTCAATACCGATCTAAGGCCTCATGGCTTAGGCCATCGCAATTTAACGTCAATTCCAAACCGAGCGAACATTAACCTTGTCCCGGAGTGTGAACATATTCAAGCATACAAACATGAGCAAACCATATAAAAGAACATTACAACATACACACAGCTTACACAAGTGAGCACACCACTAAATTTGACGATGTAGGCTATCACCCTAGCCAAGAGTTAGAGATTCTACTTACCTTCAATAAACGTCGATAAACTATAGGTGGTTTTACCAAGAGAGAGCCATCCCGTGAGGCGGTGGGCAAACAAAGCCGAGAGAGGGAAAGGGGGCAATGGTGAGAGGGCGTGAGAGAAAAAGAGAGTAAATGAGGGAGAAGTGGGGTGGTGTGGTGTGGTAATGCTAGGATTACCTCTATTTATAGGCAAACCTCTCATCATTACCCTTCCAAATTGACCAATAATATTTCTTTGGGTGGCAAGGCTAGGTTGATAAGATGGCAAGGCTAAAGAGATGAGTGGCAAATCTAGTTCCTAATGGGAAAAAATGCTCATCTTTTCATTGGTCCACATAAGGGATTGAGTCATCATGGAATATTTACATATAATTATTATCGGGACACCTAAATCATATGACTCACCTCTTCATTAAACTCATGCAATCATTAGGCTTAGATATATTCACATTACCCAAGTTGCTCTCTAAGTTTTAGGTTGGATGTCATTATGGCATATTCTTTTAAGGGACACTTAAGCATATGACTCATATCTTGCGTTAATGCACTAAGGTCCAAAAGTATTTAATGCATCCTTATCTCAATCCAAGAAGACTCTAGATGGGCTTACTTGTCAAGTTGGGCGTGCAGCCCCTTCCCCTCTAAGTTTGGGGCATATGGCTCTCCATTCCAAGGTGAAAATAATCTTGAGCAACTTTCGATATAAATGTCATTACCCTATTAAATGGGCTCGAAAATTTATGAAACCACGTCCAATTCGTGGGGAATACCTTAAATAACATTTTTCATGGGGAAACCACGTCCAATTTGTCTTGTGAAAAGAGTAGCAAGCCACTAGACATAACCCAACAATCTACTAGTCAAGCAAACCCAATGACCACAAAAAAAGACCCATTTTGAAATACAAATCTTTACAAAACTCTTTGAAATTTTAATATGTTATAGAAATGGATGTCTTCTAAAACCTTTATGAAGGAAGCATATCCATATTTGAAAAGAAAAATTTTATAAAAATTCGAGAAGACAACCCAATCACTATTTTCACTAGGCAAGTTCTACACTGTGAATGATTGGGCCTTCATTCTAAACATTTCACTTCAAAAAATATGAAATTTAAATATGTTGTAGATTAAAATGTTTTGAATAACTTACATGAATGCAGTTTTCTCCAAATTTGAATCACAAAGAGCTTTATAAAATTGGAAAGTAAGAAAAGTCTAGCAGTTTCGAAAAACTAATAAGTCAAAACCTATGAAACTCAAGGTGGCAAGTTTATGGAGGAGAGGTGGCGCCCTACTAGGCTTGCAAGATCACTTGCTATCATTCTTTTAAGCCATGAGTCACCCCCTTTCATTAATTACTTGAAACACCTAAGCCTCAATACCAATTACCCCCAATTAATGCATTTAACCCTTGATCTAAGAGATGAATTGGTCTATCTAGCTTAAAACTAAGTCTTCTTACTAGGCTTATGACTCACCCTCTCTTAATATACAAAAATCCAAAATTTCATGATTACCTCCCAAGGGTAAGACCATTTATGTCAAGTGTCCTACTTAGTCAACAAGCATTAATTAACTACCTTCCAAGAGTATTAAATGCATCGAAGGAAACATCTAAGTTTGAGGGTCGTTTCATTGGATGGGAGTTAATCGAGTCTAACCGCGACCGACCACCTTATTTGGCCTGAGGTTCACGTGTAAGTCATGACCAAATGGAGCCGGATGCAACCGGGCTCAGTCGGCAAAACCAAGCTCGATCTCCCCTTTACCGAGTCAAAAGGGCTCGTGACTGGGTCCACTGGCCAGTCCTTAGGCCAGTCAACCGATCCTATAGCCGATTTTGTGGCCTACTAGTCGAGATCAAAATCAGGGTTGAAATCGAGAATGTTACAACTATGTTCTAATCACTTTATTTTCGCTCTTCTAACCTATAAGACTTCTTGCAGATCAAAAACTGTTAGGCCGGAGGATTTTTAATAACTTTTTTGTGTGATTTCCTATACAAGAGTTGATCACACTGGAAAAGTCATGCGAATTCTGAAAACAAAGATTTACCAGAAAAAATTACTTTTGCTTCATGAACAATTTCCTTTCGACGTGTTGCCTTATAAAACTTCTCACAGTAGGAAAACTGTCAAGACAAATGCACTCAAAAAGCTTTACTTTCATATTATTTGATATGTACGACATTATTACACTGGTAAAGTCATGCGAAACCAAAAAACCCAGAACCGTTTGTAAAAATTCCCTTTGCGCAATGAAAAATTCCCTTTCAGGGTCGTGCCCTAGAAAACGTCTTGTAAATGGAAACTAGTGGGGACGACTGTGTTTTAATCGCTTTATTTTCTTCTTGTATCCTACATGCAAGGTAAATACGTTGGAGTAGTCATATGGAATAAAAACAAAAAACAAAGAATTGCAATCAAAAATTCATTGCGTATACAAAGACTACAATTTCGCTTTTCTGCCCCATAAAACTTCTTACAAAAAGAAAACTATTGGGGCGAGGGATTTTTAATAGCTTTATTTTCATGTGTTCCCATGGAGGAGGTGATTACACCAAAAAAGCCATGCGAAATCAGAAAACGAAGATAAGCCCGAAAAAATTCCTTTTGCTTCATGAAAGATTTCCTTTCAACATGTTGCCTTATAAAACTTCCTCCTATAGGAAAATCAATAAACAAAGATCTGCCCGAAAAAATTCCTTTTGCTTCATGAAGGATTTCCTTTCGGTATTTTTGCCTTATAAAATTTGCCACATAAGGAAAATTACCCTGACAAATGTGCTCCAAAAAATTTATTTTCATACCATTTTATATATATGAGATTATTACGCTCGTAAAGTCATGCGAAACCAAAAAACACAGAGTTGCCCGAAAAAAATTCCCTATGCGCCACGAAAAATTCCCTCTTAGAGTTGTGCCCTAGAAAATGTCATGTAGATGGAAACTAGTGGGGACAACTGTGTTCTAATCGCTTTATTTTGTTGTTATTTCCTACATGCGAGACGCATATGTTGGATTAGTCATACAAAGTCAAAAAAGCAAAGAATTGTGATGAAAAATTCCTATTGCGTACACAAAGACTACAAATTCGCTTTTCTACCCTAAAAACTTCTTGCAAACAGAAAACTATTGGGGCGGAGGATTTTTAATAGCTTTATGTTTGCGTAATTTCCTCTGCCGGAGGTGATCACACCGGAAAAGTCATACAAAATCAGAAAATAAAGACTTGCTAGAACAAATTCTTTTTGCTTCTTGAACGATTTCTTTTCGACGTGTTGCCTTATAAAACTTCTCACTATAGGAAAACTATCAAGACAAATGTGTTCAAAAAGCTTCATTTCCATATTATTTAATTCATATGAGATTATTACACTTGTAACGTCATACAAAATCAAAAGACATAGAATCGTCCGAAAAAATTCCCCTTCAGAGTTGTGCCCTAAAAAACGTCTTGTAGATGGAAACTAGCGGGGACAACTGTGTTCTAATCACTTTATTTTCTTGTTATTTCTTACATGCAAGACACATATGTTGGATTAGTCATACAAAGTCAAAAAAGCAAAGAATTGCGATCAAAAATTCTTATTGCGTGTACAAAGACTACAATTTCTCTCTTTTGCCCTATAAAACTTCTTGCTGATAGAAAACTGTTGGGATGGGGATTTTTAATAGCTTTATTCTTGCATAATTTCCTATGCAGGAGGTGATGACACTGGAAAGGTCACGCGAAATCAAAAAGCAAAGATTTGCAAGAAAAAATTCCTTTTGCTTCATGAACGATTTCCTTTTAAAGTGTTGCCTATAAAACTTCCCATAGTAGGAAAACTATCAAGACAAATGTGTTCAAAAAAATTTATTTTTATATTATTTAATATGTACGAGATTATTACGCTAGTAAAGTCATGGGAAATCAAAAAACACGGAATCGCCCGAAAAAATTCCCTTTACGCCATGAGAAATTCCCTTTCAGAGTTGTGCCCTAGAAAACGTCTTGTAGATGCAAATTAGTGCGGACAACTGTGTTTTAATCGCTTTATTTTCTTGTTATCTCTCACATGCGAGATGAATACGTTGGAGTAGTCATATGAAATCAAAAAAACGAAGAATTGCAATCAAAAATTCCTATTGCGTACACAAAGACCACAATTTCACTCTTTAGCCCCATAAAACTTCTTGGAGAAAGAAAATTGTTAGGGTAGGGGATTTTTAACAACTTTATTTTTCACGTAATTTCCTATGCAGGAGGTAATTACACCAGAAAAGTCATGCGAAATCAGAAAAAAAGATTTGCCCAAAAATTCATTTTGATTCATGAAAGATTTCCTTTCGACGTGCTGCCTTGTAAAACTTCCTACTAGGAAAACTGTCACGACAAATGTGTTCAAAAAGCTTCATTTTAAGATTATTTAATATGTACGAGACTATTATGCTTGTAAAGTCTTGCGAAATCATAAAATAGAGAATTGCCCGGAAAAATTCCCTTTGCGCCATGAAAAATTCCCTTTCAGAGTTGTACCCTAGAAAATGTCTTGTAGATGGAAACAAGTGGGAGCAACTGTGTTCTAATCGCATGATTTTCTTGTTATTTCCTACATGCAAGAAGAATACGTTGGATTTGTCACGCCCGAACCCCGAGCACGCGAACATCCCTCGATGGTCGATTAAAAATGCGACGTCCTAGGACGCGTCGCCGACCCATTCTTTTTATCTTTCAATTAAATGCATGCAGAAGCAAATTAAATAAACACCCGGCCAACAAACAAACACAAGGATAGTAAAACACGGCAAACATTGCCGAAAACAACATATTCATTTATCAACTGTTAACCCTAGGAAGTTTAATACTAACAAGCCTTTCCTATGGCCACTTCCTATCGACCCTCTCAAAAATCTTCAGGGACTAGGGTCAACCTAAACTTCACTAGTGATAGAGCCAGCCAAAAGGTGTCGCATCTCGCAACCACCAAATCCGCACTCAGCAAATCTCCACGCTACAGCCCTAAAAAGTTTAACCACGACGAGGTGAGATAAAATCTCGGCAAGTCAAAACCCTAAGCCTCGACTAGGATGAAAATTCTTCTCAGAGGCAGCCTAAACAGGCACCACAAACAGACTCACCTCGCCTCGACACACCCCTGCAGGTTAGCACATCATATATGCCGTTATAAATACAACAAGTGTAATCAATAATCATAACACATAATTCTCACTCTCCAAACATTCACATAGGTCCCCATCATAAAGTAAAACCGTTTTGACACGTCCCATATCATGCCAAACAATTTTGCCCCATAATTGAGCACAATACAGCACAATCATACACACGTGTTCCGATTATTACGACCCATCGGCCACAGCCAACAAAAAAGTCGGCGGTCATCTGGCGTAACCGGGCATCGTCTCGCCCCATCGGGCATGGCATCATCACATGTATGCATATGCCTCAGAACAACATTCCATAAAGGAGCATCGGTCCAGCCTCAACCGCGACTCGACATCCCGTTTACGTGGGGGCAACCGAACTTAATCGAGTATCATCCCACATAATCATATGCATCAGGACGGGTTCAATTATGTGACCATGCAAGCACGTCATCAATCAAACCACTTTTTATTGCCGTTATTTAGCCACGAAAACCAAAATCCCTTTTCAAATAATAAACCTTGCAACTATTTTTTTTTTTTTTTGTTCAAACTTTCCGAAATAAATTTGTACTGGGTCACGTATTTGAAATCAACCCGTCAAACTTTGCACACGTCTAATTTGAAATCTCACGGTTTTATTGAGCACATAAAACTTGGCATCCAAACCCGACACCATATTTCTTTTCTATTTCTTTGTCCAATCACCCTTTTTGGAAACAATTTCGAGTAACCCCTTTTTTTCTTTAACTTTTGGAAAGAAATTCGTGCGTGCTCATGTACTCAAAATTAGCCCGTCAAACTTTGTATCCACCTAGTTTAAAACTTCATTGTTTTATTGAGCAAGTAAGTTTTGGTGTCCAAACCCGACAACTAAATTTTCTTTCTATTTAAATGCCCATAAAACCATCTTTTGCAATAATAATAGATAATTATCAAAGAACAACCAATCACATAATATTGTACGTGGAGCACTCAAAGTCACGCATAATTTCTCAGCATGCTAAAAATCAATTAAATCACAAAATATACATTTTCCAGCAAGCAAGACACCAAGAATAACCACAAGACCACAACCAGTGGAAACCGAGTCCACTCACACGTTTCCAAAATTAATTCCATAAACATAACCAAACGAGTTCGGAAAATCCTCAAATTTAAATATGTTATAAAAGACACTTAAATGAATATTTTTTTTTATGAAGACACCTTGACCCAGATCTTTCTAGAATAAGAGTAGTAATTCGCTCAAATCGTTACCAAAACTGTGTCTGTGTCCAGAAATTATGTTTTCCAAAACCAGCTTGGTTCGAGGTCTAAAACTCCTCCATTTGCTCTTAAATTTTACTGTGTTAAACTTCAAGATGTGATGAAAAACTTATGTGAAGAAACTCTTTGGAAAATCGAACCCTAAGAGTTGATAAAAATCCTTTAAACACCAAAAGGTCACGGGTTCCAGCACAAAACGAGATTTTGTTTTGCATTTAACGAAGCTGAAATCTTGTTCTTTTAAATTCATAAAATCTTGAGTAAAATATATGTCATAAATGAAGATGTTCAGAACATTTTTCAAGAAGGAGACAACCTCAAAATCATAGCACATTTTAACCCGCGAAAATAGCAACCAACAAATGTCCAGTAAACATATCTAAAGAGAAATCCACTAGATTGAGCTAAACCAACTTAATTAACCTAACCATGGTTAATTAACCTAATCATGATTAATTAACCTAATTATGATTAATTAACATAACCATGGTTACTTAGCCTAACCATGGTTAACTAACCTAACCAAGCTTAGTTAACACTAATCTAGGATTAACTAAATTAATCCTCATTAGCACTAATCTAACCATGATTAGCACTAATCTAAACACACCCTAAGTGCAATTAATGGCCTAATCAAATATTAGGAAGTTAACTCACGGTCTTGGCGGCGGGCTCACGGCGACGGCAATGCGACAGCGACGAAAACTCGAGACAACCACAGCTTGCTCGGAGGCTCGACGGTGGCTGTTACGATACCCTCAAGCTCTCGGCCCAAGGAGGATAGGTTGGCTGGACAGTGGAGCTGTGGCTGTTGAGGTGGGAAGCTGGCGGTGCTGGGTTGAGATGTTGGAGTTGGCGTCGTGGTGTTGGCGCGGTGGGACGATGGGCGAGTGCTGGTGAGACGGTGGGTGGAGCTGGAATGGTGGGCGTGTGGCAACAAAAGAAGGAAGAAAGCTGAAGGTAAGGTGGTGGAGGCGTGCGGTGATGTGTGGATCAAGATGGAGCAACGACCAGGAAGATGATGGGGTGATGCTGGTAGGGTGGTGATGGGTTGACGGCAAGGAAAGGAAAAAAGGGAATGAAGGGGAGGGGATGTAGGCGTGAGGGAAAAGCAAGGACGTGGGGAAGATTCATGGAATGATTTGTGGAAATATCAAGCCCATCATCACCTAAGCCTCCAAAGTCTTCATGCCCCCAAAGTCCTTTGATCATCCAATCACAAAATTACCTTAATTTCCCACAATTAAGCCATTGTTGAGTAGAAAAACCTATTTTCTCTACCCATCCGAATTTCCTTTATTTTCCTTTTGTCTGAAAATCGTTTTTCCACAAAAATTTTGGACTTGACAAAAATTCGCCGAAAGATGAGACGACGTCCAATAAATGAATCGTGACACGCTCAAAAGTCCGATTCCCAAAACCGAATTAAATTTCATGGTTAAAATCGACCGAACATGACTTTAGGACGACCTAACCTATCGGGTAGCTTTTAGGGGTTTTAGCGTTTGACCCGTGTTTGATAATTTTTTATCCACGTTTGTGCATCTTCGAACCGTAGACGACCTTCGGTTGTCACATAATCACGAGATTTCAATTACGTGTTCCGAATATAATATCGATAGAAAATCGGGTTATTGCCGTTCGACGCGAATATTGTAATTGTACAGAACCACCCGCAATTTCCATCGAATCGACTCATATCCGTTCGCTAATTGATTTATAACGGTGTCATATTGACCTTTGCTGATTATTATGGTCAAGCGCTCGATTTCTGATCAAATTCTTTAGTCTGTCCCGTTTAAATCCCTTAACGGCATCATCTAATAGATTAATTAACTTGCGAGTGATCAATTCCGAGTAAATTAACCATAAGCGCGTCGACGAAACAACCATTTCATATATCCGAATCAGAGGCCAAATTTCGGGATGTCACAAGATTAGTCATACAAAATCTTAAAAACAAAGAATTGCACCCAAAAACTCCTATTGCGTACATAAAGACTACAATTTCGCTCTTCTGCCCTATAAAACTTCTTGCAGAAAGAAAACTGTTGGGCTAGGACATTTTCAATAGCTTTATTTTCACGTAATTTCCTATGCAGGAGGTGAGTATACCAGAAAAGTCATGCGAAATCAACATATAAAGATTTACCCAAAAAAAAATTCCTTTTGCTTCATGAAGGATTTCCTTTGGGTGTTTTTGCCTCATAAAATTTGTTGCAGAAGGAAAAATATTAGGACAAATGTGTTCAAAAAGCTATATTTTCATATTATTTTATATATACGAGATTATTACACTAGTAAAATCATGCAAAATCAAAAAACACATGGTTGCCCGAAAAAATTCCCTTTGCGCAAAAGAAAATTCCCTTCTAGAGTTGTGCCCTAGAAAACTTCTTGTAGATGGAAACTAGTGAGGACAACTATGTTCTAATCGCTTTATTTTGTTGTTATTTCCTACATGTGAGACGCATATGTTGGATTAGTCATACAAAGTCAAAAAAGCGAAGAATTGCAATGAAATATTCCTATTACGTACACAAAGATTACAATTTCGCTCTTCTACCCTATAAAACTTCTTGCAGAAAGAAAACTGTTGGGGCGGGAGATTTTTAATAGCTTTATTTTCGCGTAATTTCCTATGTAGGAGGTGATCACACCAGAAAAGTCATGCTAAATCAGAAAATAAAGATTTGCCAGAAAAAATCCTGTTACTTCATGAACGATTTCCTTCCGACATGTTGCCTCATAAAACTTCCCACAGTAGGAAAACTGTCAGGACAAATGTGTTCAAAAAGCTTTATTTTCATATTATTTTATACATACGAGATTATTATACTGGTAAAGTCATGTGAAATAAAAAAACACATAATCGCCGAAAAAATTCCCTTTGCGCCATGAGGAATTCCCTTTCAGAGTTGTGTCCTAGAAATCGTCTTGTGGGTGGAAACTAGTGGAGACAACTGCGTTTTCATCGCTTTATCTTCTTGTTATTTCCTACATGCGAGACGAATACGTTGGAGTTATCATATGAAATCAAAAAAAAAAAAAATGAAGAATTGCAATAAAAAAATTCCAATTGCATACACACAGACTACAATTTCGCTCTTCTGCCCCATAAAACTTCTTGCAAAAAGAAAACTGTTGGGGCAAGGGATCTTTAATAGTTTTATTTTCACGTAATTTCCTATGTTGGAGATGATTACACCAGAGAGGTCATGCAAAATCAACAAACAAAGATTTGCCCAAAAACATTCCTTTTGCTTCATGAAACATTTCCTTTAGGCGTTTTTGCCTTAGAAATTTGCTATAGTAGGAAAGCTATCGAGACAAATGTGTTCAAAAATTTTTATTTCAATATTATTTTATATATACGAGATTATTGTGCTCGTAAAGTTATGCGAAATCCAAAAACACAGAGTTACCCGAAAAAATTCCCTTTCGGAGTTGTACCCTAGAAAACGTCTTTGTAGATGGACACTAGTGGGGACAACTGTGTTCTAATCACTTTATTTTCTTGTTATTTCTGTCATGTGGGATGCACACGTTGGATTAGTCGTACAAAAGCAAAAAAGCGAAGAATTGCAATAAAAAATTACTATTGTGTACACAAAGGGTACAACTTCGCTGATGTCAGGAAACCTTAAGAGAATCACACCATGGCCTTCGAATAAATTAAGTTTATAGCTAACGAGTGTTGTTTATTCATTTTGCCTTATAGTTTTTAATTCTTAATCAAAACAAATGGCTCGTAATTCAACCCAAATATAAGGCCGAACAAGCTTTGTAGGGATTGGGGATCAATTCCATGAATCCACTCAGGAATCAAAAGGGATCAACAGTCTTGTTCTTAGGTGGGTCTATGGAATCAATGGGCAAATCTCGATTCCAATTTCATAACCGATTCTTAGTGAACAGTTTTCAATTCCAAAGTGGAATCGCTCATCCAGACCTTGCTTATCCCTAGCTCTCATCAATCATAACAAGGAAAGAAGCAAGTTATGGGGGCATGGCAAGGAGTGAATATGACTAGTTTGACGCGATTGGAAATCGACTTTGTTATTTTATACTAATAAAAAAGTATTTTCAAAATCTATTGGGTTAATGTTATTAAAAATTACAAACTAATATACTTTTGTGATAAATTTATCCCAAATTCATTTTTTTACTTTAACAAACTCCAAACCGGCATATTTGGGATAAATTTATTTTAAATTTATTTTTTACCACAAAAAACTTTAAATTAGTATATTGATAATAAACTTACGTTTCATTAATTTTTGTTAAATTTTATCACCACTAATTATGTATTGAATAGATATTAGAAAAAGAAGTCAGAGTGGGCCCCTTTAATCTTTAGGCCGACAGGCGTCTCTTTAGGGGTAGTTCTGTCTTATCATTCCAAAAGCCGTGGATTCAGCCATTACATTTTTATTTATATTTTCATATCCAAAAAGAATGATGCAAATTTCCGTAGGCGAAACAGTCCCAAGTAAGGGCCGTTGATAGCCAGAATTCGCGATCCATCTCCCCGTCCGTTTCCGTTACATTGCTTCGACAGGATTCAATCAATCCCTCAGCATGGAATTCTGGAGAAGGAGAAGGAATGCAGTGGTTGGGGCATGAAAAACCTGAGGTACTCAGGACGATGGTGTTGGGCGTGTCCAACAACACGGAGGTGAGGATTCTGGGCGGTCTTTTTCCCTCCTGCGGCCATCGCCAGACGCTTCCTTTCGCGGTAGTCGCCTGGTCCGCTGCTGTCAGGATCGTCGACATGGTCAATAAGTGAACGCCCAAGAAACCATGGCCATGACCGCTCTCGAGTCTTCTGAGAGCGCACTGGTCGATGCCGATCGGAGTCGGGTATTCCTTCATTCTGTCTCTCAATTTGTCCGCCTCACCAGCAAATTGATCGTCATTGGGTACTCGAATTCGGCTTCATTTGCTCGGAAACTCTTTTCTCGTCTACCTCGTAGGTTCCTTCCTCTCTTTTTGTTTTCTGTCTCACTTTGTTTGAAAAAGAAGAGCATTTTGGAAGATTAGTGGACGAATTGCTCTCGACTTGATATTCTTCTCTAGTGGAGAGATATTTAAGACCATTCATTGTGACAGATGACATATGCTGACTAGTTTTTCGAGGTCTTCCCTGGTCTCAATTGATTAGATAGATTGAATTACGAGGAATGCTGTTACTTTCGGATATGCATGCTTGAATCTCATGGACTTGCTTCCAGGAGCCCGTTATAAAGCGAGGGAATTTAAACTTGATTTGCAGGAGTGTACTGGAGCCTGTTATAAAGCAAGGACCACTGTACAGTGTACTCTACTCTTTAGTAGAAATTTTTGTCTCTAATGGACTTCTTTCTATTGGAATGGCTTGTGAGATGCGATATGAGTAAGGGCCCGTTTGGTTCGAGAACTTTTGGGGAATCGTTGCCGAAATACAAATATCTTTGGGTGAAGGGAGTTTTTCGAAATGCAAATATCATTTGGTAAAATTTGCATTGAGATACAACTTTGGCCAAAATACCGTTCGGTAAAATTTGCATCTATAATTGACTTTTATTAAATTAAAAAAGAAAAAATATATTTATATTTTTTTTTTAAGTCTAGCCACCGGACAGCCGAATCCGGTGGCCGAACCGCCAGAGGCGGTGGCCGGACCGCCAGATCCGGCGCCGTGGTCGGGCAACCCCAAGCGACGGCCGCCTGAGGTCGCGCAACCCCAGGCAACGCCACCTAAGGTCGCGCGACCCAGGCATCGCCTGAGGTCCGGCGACGGTCGCCGGACTCGAGCGACCCTTAGGTGGCAGTCACCAGCGCATCGCCAGCACGCGCGATCCCTTGGCCGGCGGTCGTCGGCCTCCGATCGGCTTCTCCAAAGAAGATGAACAGTAACCCTAAACTTGCATTCCCAAAATGCAACTTGCCAAAGCACCTCTGGACCTGCTTTGGGCTAAGGGCCCTTAGAGCCACTTGGAGATGCAATTGCATCTTGCTAAAGTCGCCCAAAAAGCCGAACCAAACGAGTTTGCATTTGGCCAAGGGACTTTAAGGTCCGAAAGCCCATTTGGAAAGCCAAACCAAACAGGGCCTAAGTGGAAACTACTGCATCCAGATGTTCTTGCAGATTTCTTCGAGATCTGGTTGTGCATGTCTGGAACTCTATTGTGAAGAGGATTTATCTAAAGACACCCAATAACCCATTCCCTGAGTGTCTGATTTCATGTCCTTGGCAATTCAAGTTAGACCCGCCTGTTTTGCCTTCAAGTTTGGACATGCCAGTTTTGGGGAGATTTCCTGACTGCGAGGCACATTCCATACAATTCTAAATTGTTCTTTTCTTTTCTGCCTGGATAGATGAGGAATAAAAAAGATGGATTTGGGGTACCCGATCTGCAACAGCTGTCAAGATGGGCCAAGTTGCGGGTGCAACTATTCTTGTGCTCCTGTTACTTAAGTCCATTTCCCACAATGAAGTGAGTGGGTCTTAGGTGGAGTATCTTGCACTCTTGCACGAATCTTCGATGGTTGAGTTGTCTGTTTTCACAATTCTATAGTTAAAAGTGTCTTTTAGCGCTGTTGCGCACTAGACTGAAGAAATATTGTCTGCTTAGGGTACAATGTTCCTTTCCTTTGTTTGACGTCTTGGTAATAGTTTTAATCTATGAATCAACTTGTGCAGTATAATTGCGTATTGCTTTTTGCCATTATGATTATGAGAGAAAAGACTGTAAAATCTAAATGGAATCATTCTGTTTGACCTTTGCTTGAAGTATGACTAAGAAAGGGTATCTGGGCATCATTGTCTTTGCGTTCATCTGACTATTTTCTACGGAAAGTTATTTAAAAATTTCTTCTTTGCATATCCAAGAATCTTCACTTAATCTCT
The DNA here is from genome assembly GCA_017140595.1 of Eucalyptus curtisii. Classification (NCBI taxonomy): domain Eukaryota; kingdom Viridiplantae; phylum Streptophyta; class Magnoliopsida; order Myrtales; family Myrtaceae; genus Eucalyptus; species Eucalyptus curtisii. The sequence goes on along the minus strand of CM029503.1, from coordinate 39,372,543 downwards.
AAGGCTATTTAAAATACAGGGTTATTCTCAAGAGCAAGCATGTGGAAGCGGAATACGCTGGCTTTGTTCGTTGTTATGGTGTGTTTTGTTGCACTAGTTAGTGTTTTACGGGCTCCGATGTTCTAAGGTGGAGATCATTTTATGCAACCGAGGACAATGCATGAAAGGCCCACTGTAAGGAGTTATTTGATCATGGCATGCACGAGACACTTAGGGGTGAATGATAACCATTATGTTCCAGAAATAGGTTCTGAAAGACAAATAAATTTTTCTATTTCTATTTCTAGAAGAGTTTTTAAGCAAAAATAACCGTTTGATAACGACACAAAATTTCTACTCTAAAAATAGAAATTCGTTTGATAACGACACAAAATTTTTTCTTTTCGGAAGGCGGTGGGCCGACGACCGGCGACCGGCGACCCACGGACGGTGGTAGACGGCGACAGATGAAGGACCCGTTGACGAACGATGACAAAAATTTTTATTTCTTATTTTTATTCCAGAAATAGAAAATTAAAAAAATTTTGCTTTTGATTTCTTTTCCAAACATATTTCTAGAACAATAATCTATTTCAGAAATAAAAAAATTGAATAGGTCTGGAATAGAAATAGGCAGTTGTCATGCACCCCTTATTAGGACCACTTTGTAATTGAACACTCTAATCTCATTGTGACCAGAAACAAAGTTGAGCTACTATTTTTGTTAAAGATGGAGTGTTCGAACGCGATAATAAGTTTAATTGAAAAAAATTTAGGGTGTGTTTGTTTAAATTGTCTTTGTTTCCCGGAACACAAATTTTTGTTCTTTTGTTCCCTAGAATAAAAAAAAAAAAATGCGCGTTTGTTTACACTTTTGTTCCGGGGAACAGATTTGTAACAAAAATAAGAAATAGAAAAAACTTGTTTTAACTTAAAGAATACTTCCGAAAAACACTTTTGTTTTTCTTCTCATTTTTCTTCTTCTTTTTCTCTTTCTTTTCTTCTTCTTTTCTATTTCTTCTTCTTCCTTTTAATGGTCACCGACCTTGACCATGGCCGACGCCAGCGACCGGCCAGACAAGGGCCAGCAACCTTGCCAGAGCATCACCGGCCTCTGGAGAGGGTGAGCCACGGCGAGGCTCATCAACGAGCCTCGTCGTGGCTCGTCGTGGCAACGACCAGCCACCGGTGAGGCTCGGCCTCGTCGGGCCACCGCCAAGCAACGCCATCCTAGAGGTGGCCCGGCGAGGCCGAGGCTCGCTAGTGGTTGGGCGAGGTCGGCCTCGCCCGGCCCGGGCGAGGCCGAGCCTCGCACGGCCACGGCAAGGCTCGGCCTCCCCGGTTAGCGCGAGCCTCACCGAGGCTAGGGCGGCCTTTGGCGAGCTCGCTGGACATAGCCCAACCGGTCACCGGCCACGGCGATGGCCGGCAATCGACCAAAGAGAAAAAGAAAAAAGAAAAAAGAAAAAAAGAAAAATAAAATAAAAATATTAAAAAATTAAAAGAAACAAAAAAAATTATACAAGTTTAAGAAACGTGTTTCTGTTCTTTTTCTATTCCAAGAACAAAAAATTTGTGCAGTTACCAACCAAACGCGTTCTTTTATTCAAAAATTGTTTCCCGGAATAGAAATAGTTTTTTCTACTTTTATTCCTAGAAACAATTTTTGAACATAAACGTTACCAAACGTGCCCTTAGCGACTGGGAAGTGGAATTTTTTTCCTTTTTTTTTTTTTAAGAAACTCCTTAATATGTATTCGTGATGAGTTCAAAAGTTATTTCCCGTCCTTGAAAATATAAATCACAACTATGGTGTTTCACTTATGCGAACATATTGCAACTTTGATGCATCATTTGCTTAGGACAAATCTCTCAATTTGGTAACTAAGGGAAGCAGACCACACAGTTCCTGCGTTACTTCTATATCTACCGCAGCAGTGATGGATTAAGTTGTGTCTAGGGGTGAGCATAGTCTGGGTTGGGCCGGTTCACCCCCTTACCCTAGGACCAACCTACAGAGTACCAGTCCTTAATTTTTGGAATTGAGGACTGACTCTATTGAGCTTGAGACAGAGGATCGGACCGACCCAGTGGGTTCGGTCCTGTTCCAGGGTCAACCCGGAACCAACCGATAATTTATTTATTTCATTTTTTGTACTATCTAAAAAGGCAATCAAGGACCGAACCGATCTAATGGGTTTGGTCCGGTTCCAAGGTCAATCCGGAACCAACCGGTAATTTTTTATTTCATTTTTTGTACTTCCTGAAAAGGCGATTGAGGACCGGACCAACCCAATAGGTTTAGTGATGAGCGAGGTCCGCTTAGAGAGGCGAGCGACGAGCGTCGAGTGGGGTGAGCATCAAGCATCAAGTAAGGAGCAACAAGCCAGGCGAGCATCGAGCGACGAGCAGCACGAGTGACCCAAAGCAAGTGAGGTGAGTGTCAAGTGGTGAACAAAGAAGTTGTTTCTTTCGATTTTGGTAAATTGAAGACTAAGAGGACAAATAAGACAGAAGCGAACAAGTACTAGAGGAGGATGCCGTGAGGAACTATTTATGCCATTTTGAACGCCATGAGAACTCCTCACAAAAACATTTTTCTCCTTTGTAAATTATGGTTGTTGACGCCGTAAAAGACATTAAAATATCTAAATTATTTAAAAAAAATAGTGTAAAATTACTTGAATTCATCACTAAATAGTTATTTAATGTTGTTGACGCCGTTTATTTTAGGATTCTCTCTATATAAAAAAATTATAAATAATATATTAGATATATAATATACATAGAATCAGAGTTGATCGGGGTTGGACCAACCCTAAACTCCCAGGACTGAGGACTAACCCACACAATGTTGGTCCAGGAATCCCAAGACCAAGGATCGACCTGGTCTCCCTGGGAACTGGACCAGGACTGGCAGGGTTGGGCTGGTCCAGGGTTGGTTTAGGGTTGACCCTAGATCGATGCTCACCCCTAACGGTGTCGCCATCTGATAAGGAAGAAGCACAAACTCAAGTCTTATTTGTCAACACCAAGTCTATCATACTTAGTGAGACACTCACGTTCGGAGGACGTGTTCCAATTTACGAATTAAAATGCTTGAAAAAGTAACTTGGATAGCTGCAATATTCTCTCCAGTAATAAATTTTCTTGCTGCTAAGCAAAGGTCAGCCATTTCTTATAAGGTTTTGTTTTCCACCAGCAGCTAAAGTCCATACAGAGGCTCATTACCATGCGTATGATGTTAACACAAATTGCAATTTCCTCCATAACTGGACAGTAAGGGATGGGCATTGAGGCTGGGACTGCAGCTGCCGTCCTAGCCTTGAGGAGAAAACCATGCTCCATCACCGTCCCCATCTCTGCCGGCATAGCTTCTTCGCACGCACAAAGTTGGAGTTTCTCCGCAAATCAGAGGTGGAGAGAGAGAGAGAGAGAGAGAGAGAGAGAGAGAGATGGTGGGGCTGTGGCGATGGGGGGACTGGCATAATTGGTGGTGATAGAGGTAATTGTAGTACCAGCAAAAGCAAATGCATATCCAATCTATTTTTTTGGATGACCGCAAAGAAGGTGAGGGAGCAACGTAGATTGTGGAGAGAGATAGAGAGAGAGAGAGAGAGAGAGAGAGAGAGAGAGAGATGGTGGGGCTGTGGCGATGGGGGGACTGGCATAATTGGTGGTGATGGAGGTAATTGTAGTACCAGCAAAGTCCAAGCAAAGTCCAAGCAAATGCATATCCAATCTATTTTTTTTTTTTGGATAACCGCGAAGAAGGTGAGGGAGCAACGTAGATTGTGGAGGGTGGGAGAGAGAGAGAGAGACAGAGACAGAGAGACAGGCTGGAGGGGAGTTACAGAGGCGGCCATGAGCAGAGTTGGGGCCCAGCTTGCCCACAGATTTTGCTTTCTCAGTCCCTCGGCGCACAAGGGCAGATTGGGTTGGGATCAGCAGGTCACGGGTGACACGCACCCTGTGCCCACAATAATTGTCAAGAGTTCCTCGTGAAACTAATAATAGAAGTGGTTTCCCAGTTGATCGACATTGTTATTGTAACACCAAGGGAAAATAATAATAATAAATCGTTAAAGAAACTACTTTTATAGAAAAATTACCTTGCTAATTTGCAACGTAAAAAAATTCATTGAAACTAATGTATTTAAATGAGATAAACACTTGGGAGAAAAAGGAAATCCCAATTGAAGACAAGACGTGAGGAAGAATCTAAATAAATTCCTCCTTAAAAGAAGAATAAACTTTTACGCTTGCATCTTAGAAGCCCAAGTGGCATTCTATATTTAATAATTCTAAAGGGCAACGCTCTGTAAGAACATATATTATATAGATAAATAGATTAGATTTCGTTTTCTCGTTTGTTGGGGGGTCAAGATAGAGAAATAGATTTGATAAATAGCTAGCTATTCTTGGAAATGTTTTTCCAAAACGGAATTACACGCGAAAAAGAAAAGAGAATTTGTTTCATTATGGAGACATAAATAAATAAATAGTCCGAACCAGGCTGAGTTTAGGTTAAAAGAGGACACGCATCATGGCCATCGTCATTTGTCCCAATCCATATCCATCCCCCTTCATACAGCCTCTGGCTCTTCCCAGCCTCTCCAGCCACACTCCCGTGGTCGCCGCCGCCGCCGCTGTCGCCGTTGTCGCTGTCGACGCCTCTGCTTCTTCTCAACGCAAAGTCCAGTGAGTCGGCGTCCTCCTCCTCATCTTCCCTCCTACTTCTTTTCACTGTCCAGCTTGCTGTTGACAAATTTTCGCACACAAGGCCCTACTCTTCTTACACAGGAAGCTGGATGATGTTTTAGTATCCGAGTGAAACAGCTGTTGACATCACCTTGTAGAAAACGGTAGCAGCAAGCAACGAGTAGAATTTGGTAAAATCGAAGTTATTGTGAAATGAGATTGTTATCGCAGCATGACAGAGCTGATGAGGGATTTTGCTTTGTGCAAGTAAACGCCTCGAATGAATCGCGTTTCAATCCGATTCTCAAAGAAATGCTTTGTTTTGCCTACTTAGAGAGACCGAGAGACAATCGTTTCTTATATTGGTTAAGCTAATTCCGTAGAAATAGTGAAGGTACCAAATAAGCATTTCTTATTTCGGTTTCATTCTAAGTTTTTTATGCCTTAAGAAGGTATTTGATGTTTTTCCGGTGACAATGATTATCTGATGTTGGACAATCTGGAGATAAATTTCCAGCCTCAGTCTTTTTGTGTCTCACCCAAAGCTTACTAAGCATCACACTTGGGTTCTTAAGCATCACTCCAAAGAGAGATTTGCATCATGCACCTCAATAACAAAAGAATTGCTGAAATGTTTATTTACTCGGTCAATAGATGAATCAACAAATAATACGTACCAGCTGCACGGTAACTTGAAAGATTCTACAAAGCCTACTGTTAAGTCGTAAGAGGAAACTCTTACATAGAAAACTTAAAAGTCTAATTCAACCGAAACCCAACATGTTACTCGATGTTAATTAGTGAAAGAAAACTAATAGAATCCTACTAGTACTCCTAGAAGATGAAGCTACTTATTAAATTTGAAGATGAATCATTATCCTTTTAGGACTGTTATTTGAGTTTCAGATTAATGCAATAGTCTGCTTCACAAGAACTTGACATTAAGGAAAACATTATGATAATTATTGACTTGTTTAATCTTGTGGGCTGCATCATTATCCTTTGGTGACAGAGAGTCTGGTTGGGCGAGGCATGGGCTTAGGGGTGATCAGAATATAAGAGAACGTGACATTTAGTCAAAGCTGGAATGTCTTGATTGGAATGGATCAACACAGATTTTCAGATCCTTGCTTGCTATTGTGGAGTGAAAGCAAATTGTTAGGTTAGTTCTAGACTGAAAAGCCAGGAGAGTTTTCAGCAGGTCAAAATGCAGATCCACGATTCTAATTGACAGCAATAATTTTCAACAGCAGTTTAAGTTTTGTCATTGTGGATCATCTACTTTCAATGAGGCCAAGCTCATTCTTTTAAGGAAAAACACATTATTCTCTCAATGGTACTAGCAGCACACTTTGTTTTTGCCATCTAAACTCACAAGGAAATGGTTTTGACAGCAGAAATGCAAGGAATCCAATCGTTTTCATTGAAAGCAAGCTTGATCAAAAGTGCAGTTCTGAAACACATCCGTCTGGCAAATCCTCAGATTGTTTCATTTTCACGCTTCATGTCTGTTTCATCTGCACGAATCGAAGAGCATGGCTTTGAAAGCACAACGATTGCTGATGTACTGAAAGCCAAAGGCAAAAGTGCAGATGGCTCCTGGCTTTGGTGCACTACAGATGATACTGTGTATGATGCTGTCAAGTCGGTATGTATTCCCTGGTAAATTGTGCTATTATTATTGGTATGACTGGTATTATTTAATACGTATCTACAATGTGGACCACATCTGTGACTGTTCCTATAGATGACGCAACATAATGTTGGGGCCTTGGTTGTTGTGAAGCCCGGAGAACAGAAATCTATTGCTGGAATTATCACAGAGAGAGGTAAAAAATTTCAATTATTTCATTTGTAAGAACATATATGACATGAATGTTAGTCATTGAACCATTCTTGATTGTAGGAAGTTCTACTTTCTTTGCTTAAATAAGAATTTAAAATTCTAAGTATTATAAACATCAAACAAGAATCTTAAATATTTCTAAAAGGTGGGGTGCATAGTCGTTGAAACAACAACTAAGCAGTTTAGGTCAAAGTGATGCAAATGAGAGTTTCAAAGTTCTGGACTATTTCAGGTGAGAAACGTGTCTTGGATTCATTCTAATGAAACATAGTTTATAAAGATCAGTGTAATTTGAGAAGTATGGTTTCCGGTAAACAACTAATCAAAGTACTCTGGCATTTTTATTGCATATTTTATACTATTGTTGCATGAGAAAAGCATGAAATTACCTCTTTGATGCTATACATCATTGAGATAAATTATGGGTTAAAAGGGGCAAGCACAAGGGAAATTTTTTTCTTTTATAAGTCAGTTCTGGCTTATAGTTTCATTCATCTGCATTCATTTAAGGTTCTTGATTGATTGGCCTTTCGCTGTTAAGCATCGTAATTTTGTGAAAGAATGAGAGGACTATGCACGTGTGTGGAAGTGTGTGGTATGTATAGATTGATTGTATCCTGATACAAAGTACAAATATTGTAGGGGAACCCTCATCTTGGCAAGTCATAGGCATCATCAGTAGATGAATTTTTATTGTATTTCTGCAATCACATAGCAATTTATTCGCCTCTTTACCTCCTTAACATGCTGGTCATGTGTTGACTGTCCTAATAAAGTGGCTGAGATATATTACTCTTGCCAAGAGGAGAGTGATCGGTTAGGATATGCCATTGACATTCTTGCGTGATACATTCTAGCTAGGTGTAATTCCCCCATTGAAGACTTTGCAGGGAATTTTGCTGAGAAAACTTTTATAAGGAGCAACTCTTGCTATGATGTTTCACATATTCTTATCTGTATTGTGCATTGGTAATAAAGCATGGAACTCTTATATTTCAATCACTTAAGGCGTCCATACCTGTACAACGTTTTTGTTCATTATCTGGTCTGTTTCCAGATTACCTCAGGAAGATTATCGTACAGGGAAGATCATCAAAATCGACCAAGGTTGGAGACATCATGACTGAGGAGGTAATTACAGCGCATCTCTCTTGTAGGAGTTCATACCATAGGTTAAGATTTCTACTGCTGAATGCAAAACTACAATCTGATCTTTTATTTTTTTACTTTTTTGCAGAACAAGCTGATCACTGTTACACCTGACACAAAGGTTCTGAAGGCAATGCAGCTGATGACTGGTACTGTTGATTTTGGTAGTAATGTTCATATGTTTGTTGCTGCCATTAATGTGGTTATTAATGGCACCAATTCAAGCACTGCGTGCTTCATCAAATATGATTGTGGAAGAACCATGGATTTATTTCATTGCCTACAGTTTTGTCACTGATCTTCCAATGCTTGATTGTCAGAAATTTTAATTGACCCAGTCGAGTTATTGATTTCTCTGAAATACTAAGTTGAGATGGATGATGGTTGACAGATAATCGCATAAGGCACATTCCAGTGATCAACGAAGCTGGGATGGCGGGCATGGTTTCCATTGGAGATGTGGTTCGTGCTGTTGTCAGCGAGCATCGTGAGGAGCTGGACCGCTTGAATGCTTACATACAGGGCGGTTATTAGGTGATGATGGAGTATCAGATATGGGTTGTCGTGAAGGAGTGCCTTGGTTGAATTATGAAGGCGTGCTTGTAAATATGGCTTGTTGTGTGCACCTGCTTGGACTTATTTGTATGGATCTCCTAACTTGTCTAACTACCTGCCAGGACAGGCAGGTTCATAATAACTACGCAATAAGAAAAAAGCAACTGCAGTATAATCTCATCCAATTTTCATCTCTTGCAATGGCATGCCGAAATGATATTGCAAGTAGCTTCGTCTCTGGATGATGATTGATACCTGATGGTTGCTTTCGCAGTAGTTTTTGTACAAATGACCTTGCCGAGAAACTTCCATGCGGTTACGTTGCGTCTCTTGCTTGTAAGAATGGGCTTTGCTAATGTTCATGTGATCAATTATATGTTGGTTACAATCCATAGTTGCCTGAACTAGCTCTTCTTTTCTTATGTATATAGTGAAGTGCACGCAGGAAGTTGCAAGACGTGCTTACGCTTAATAGTTAGGTAATTTATATGATAATCATGTCGTACTCAGTTTAAATATACGAGATAACACCATAATCCCACACTAAAAAATGTCGCCCGTTTAGAGAGATATATTTAGCAAAAGATTAGGAGAATGTGCCTTGGTCAGAATAACCATTGTATCTGATGTGCAAAACAGATGAGCTTTAAACGAACGTCGCATGTTCCCGCTCAATATCTTTTGATAGTCAACGAATCTCACATATATCTCACTACCGTAAGCAAGTGAAAGTCAACAGAAAATTTACGTCGCTGGGTTAGGGCTAAAATCATGCCAAGGAGCATTTAATCTGCATATCAGGTTAAGAGAAAGCGGAGGTTATCACCCATCATCATCCAGTCTCTGGAAACACATGCTGATAAGAGTATTGTTGCTGTCAATCTAACTTCACCGATATAAGGTGACATCTTGTCTAAGTCATACAATTCTTATTTTCTTTTCCTTTCGGCGAGTTGTTAATTCATATAACTTCGAGCTCTCGGGTTCCACGTGTGCTGAATATTTTCTTTTGCTATGATCGGTCACATGTTGTCGGGCTACTTGCAATATATTTCACCAGCATTGTTGATTTAACTATTCCTTGATAAATGGGCAAGCATTTCCTACGCCAAATTTAATTAATCGAATATAACCGACAAATATTTTGTGAGGAGTATAACCTGACAAATAAACACTCATTTTTTTTTTCAATATGCAAATTACTAATTGCAATGACTTCATGTGATTGATAAATTTTACTGTGATGAACAATCATCTGCGATTGATAAGTTTTCCTATGATGAACAATCATCCTTAAAATATAAAACTTTGAAAATATCACAAAAAGCTCCAAACTATGCTTACTGTAGTACAAAATTCTTAAATTTTATTTATCTCCAAAAATCCTAAATTTGTCCAATGTGATACCAATACCCGTAATTTTTTTTATCACAAAAAAAATCTAAATTTTTAGATATGTAATATATATATACCCTCTATTTTAGTTCCATCAAATGTATATTTACCATATTTATTTAAGTTTAGACTTTTTCATAATGCAAAAAATGTTTGTAATATTAATATCACAATAGACAAGCTTCAAACTTTTATTAACACTAAAAAAGTTTGATATTTTTATCATTATGGACATAATTTAAGATTTTTTTATTAACTCTAAAAATTTATTAGAATGAGGTGTGATTTTCGGTATATTGCTTTTATTCGATAATAATAACATCTCTAAAGTCTAAATAAGTATCGGTCAGAATAATAAGACTACTTTACCCATCAGCGATGGTTTGTCCTCTAAATCACGTGGCGGGAATCAATTGGACTTGCCATCATATCCTGAACAGCCGGAACTTGGGGATATTAAATGCGGGAGAGTTTAATTTAACTTATCCTTCGTACGTGATGGTCAAGGCAAGTTCCCAGATTCCATTTTAATCATGGCTTGGCCGGACTGATGTGGATAGGAATTGCCAAGAAAATTAAAGGACTCACAATAATTTGGCCGGTGGACCCCTCCAATTATGAATCCTCAGGCGCGTTTAAATAGAGCATATTAGATTAGATTTGTGATAGCATATTATATTAGATTTGTGATTTAATCGGTCGTCTGTATTATATAGAATGGCCGACAACCACGTAAAATAATCGGAAAGACTATATTAACAAATCGCTAAAAAAGATTTATGATTAAATTGACTAAATTAAAAAATTTAAGGCTGAGGAAGCAAAAGTGTGCAATGATAATCATAATCACTATTAGACTTTTTAACAATACAGATGAATTATGTATATGGCTAATTTTCTAATTCGGAAGTGAATAACCAATATTTAAAGGATTTCTATCAATGATTCATTTTTTTATGTGCATATCTATTGGATGATATCACTCTTATCACAAATCAGCGATTCATTTTTTGTATGACATCACTTTATCTTATTTATGTGTACGATAAAGCTAAAAAAAACGTAACTAAAGCCTTTAATTTAAACAAGCTAAGCAATCTAGAGATAAAGCTTAAAAAAAATGTTAACCAAATCCTTTATATCCTAGCCAGTATTTTAAAGTTCTGCGCCTCATGGAGAATTTCTACCTTAGAGGCTAACCAGATAAAATATTTATAATTTATATTTGAATGTAATTTTTATATGATAAATAAATATGAAATTATATCTTCTTCTACATAAGAATGAGCATATGTACTTGAAATTGAAATTTCTTTTCCGTAAATTATAAATCTGAGGCAAAATTTTTAAATTAGAAATTGCACATAATTTTGAATTAATTTTAGGGAAATAGGATTCTCGATTCATTCACAAATTTAAACTATTGCCTAAACAAAATCGATTTAACAAGGAGGGTCGTAATGTGAATGACGCAGAAGATATGTTACCAAAGAAGCCGTAAAAGGGGATGCGAAGATAAACCTTCATTTGGAAAGGCAAAAAAGAACAGGAATTAAAAAGAAGCAGGCAGAAAGGCCGGAAGGAAGTAGGAAAATATCAAAGCTTGGAGGGAGGGGAGGAGGTAGAGGAGAGAGCCTCAACCTCATCGGCAGCATCATCCACCATGCGAGAGGCGGTGGCAGGGGAGAGGATGGGGAAGATGTCCACCAAAAGCTGCTTCAGTCGGTGCAGCGGCCCCAATGCACCGACCCTCTCCGCCGCCTCCTGGGAGACAGAGACATCGTTCATGGCCCTCAGCTTCTCCAAGACCCTCTCCTTTATCTTGTCATCCTTAGTCTGACTCTTCTTCTTCATCTTCTCATCTCCCGTCGTCACTTGGATGGCATGTTCCGGGGCGTACAGCTCTCCTTGTACCTTCCCACCATCCTCCTCATCCTCCCTGCTTCTCTCTGCTCTCCCTCGTGTCATCCTCTCTCGACTCTGTGAATAACCAAACTGATCAACTCGTCATCGGATGGCGTTTTGATATTATAAGATACGTGTCCCCTCGCGGTGACATGCTAGCATCTACCGGGCTCCTCCTGAGTAGCCCACGTATGCAAAAGGTCTTTAGACTAATTCCGGTTCTTTGACACGTACGTGTGAGCATCAGATTAGATGGGGTGAGGTGTGGAGTGATGAAATATATGAATAACTCTGTAGTGGAAGATTCCAGCCAAACGAAAGGTCTGTGACTATCGCGCGGGGGCCTTTTGTAGCTGGAACAGTTTTACTTCTTCTGGATTTAATTTACCAGTTGGGGTCTGTAAATGTTCTACTGCTGCAACCTCACTATCCCAGAATGGCTGCTCAAATTTGTAATCCATAATAACATTCTCGTTTCTCTTGCATGCACAATGGACATGTGCATCCTAGCATTTCTCAATCGGAAACCACTTCATTAACCCCTTGAACGTGTATATACTCTCTCTCTCTCTCTCTCTCTCTCTCTAGGCGTGAATTGACGTCCTCCGCGCTCTGCTCAGTAGACGCGAGGAGATGATGATTCACGATGGCTATACCGTCGTGTCGGTGCGGGTCAAAGGTTGGGACCACTGACTTACTGGTTCCCTAACGCCCCAAAACGATGCCACCGGGGCACTTCATATTTGATCAGATTTGTGATATAATCAGTCCTCCCCAAATGACGAATACGATCCATGGAATCCTTCGCAAAATAAAATTTGGGCTACACGATCATATTCACAACAAAAGGTCTAGACAATAATGACTTCTCGTGCATCAAGCTCCAACAAATCTTTCTACGGGTACGATTTGTCGGTATAAACACTTCTCCTCAATATATGGTGCTGATCTAAATAGGAAGCAAAACTGATCGAAAATGCACATCCCAAGTTATCCTTGGAAGAGCCAAGGTTGATGTTGCATATATAGACAACCGAATCGGATAAAATAGTCGGAAGAAAGAAAAATAAATCAAATACCGGTTTACGTAGTTTAGTCCAATATGATTCACATCCATGGGAAGAGGAACACAAAATTCCATTATAGAAATAAGTAATACAACAGATATTACAATCACTCGAGTACTCGAACACTGTCTCTCAATGTTTTCTAACTTCAATTATATCCAATAACTCACGTAATATTTAGCCCTTCATAATTTCTAGTGAAATCTCACTCAATGAATTATAAAAATTTTAATTACAATAATTTAATTAGTTAAACCACTCAGACGTAATTCACAATAAATAAACCCTCACGAGGAGAACTTTCTGCCCCTTTCTATAGTCTTAGAGCTCTCTCTCTTAGCCAACGAAGGAACTCGGTGCACTTCTACCCCGATGGCTCTTCTCTATTTATAACCAGGAGAAGTCTCATCATTTATGGCAGCATGAGAAAGCCTTCTTCACTCTTTCTCTCTCTTCGCGATGGTGTCCCTTTTCTTCTGACTTTGATGCACGAACAACCCTTAGCTCCTGATTTCTTCTCCTTGGCCCTTTCCGCATTTATTGACAAAAAAACAAATAAAGTCGACAAAAGATGACCAAAAGAAGGGAAGAGATATTCGGCACTCACAATCTTCTATGGGCATGCATGCGCATCCATGTGCATGCATTAATGAGGAAGAAGAAAATTGGAACACGCACAAAAAGCCATGTGTAAAAATTTTGTCCATCTTCATTTAACGTGCCCCTCTTTTCTTTCTTTTCACTTTCACTTTCACGTGATCAAATATCCGCACAACACATCGAGTCGGATTATATTCGAGCTCAAACTCAAAACATATTTTCAACAATCTCTACCTTAGCTTAAAGTTTGAGCCAACTCACAATTGCTTCAGTGAAAACCTCACTGCTACTCTTCCACAACTCCAATGGGCTCAATCGCCACTGAGTGTTTCCAAGTCCAAGCTGTGCTTAAACTTCGCCATAACCATGGATTTCATTAAGATTCAAACTTCACCTACACAATTAGCTATTCCACAAGAATTTTTAGACATAACCTTATGTATCACAGATAAAGCAAAATCATCATTGCATTCATATAAATTGAGTAGTTATAGCAACTATTGGCTCTATCGGCTCCACCTTGCTACAAGTATCATACATATTGATTATTACTCTAGTACCCGCTTCCTCGAGAACTTCTAATTGCAACCCCACTTTGAGTTGAACACCATCTAGATCCATATTAACATTGCCACAAACACTCCTAGCTAGAAGTACTAAAGATTGGTCAAAAGTAATTTCTCTACTATCTACTGGTCAATTTATATCGAAGCACCACAACTGATCACCCTACTCATCTTGTGCATACCAATGGAATATGCATCATGCCCTCCCATTGAGCTTACCATCACTCACTTGAAAATAATATGGGCAACTAGACATTCTAAGAATAGTATAACTAGTAACGCTACCTGACCACATTACCTCGAGAGTCTGCCATTCAATAATAGTCGATGAGGATCTATTCACCTGGTAGCTTACCGTACTAAACGCATCAGCTAGGATTCTCCTAACAACACCAGCACTAGAGATCTTTTACGTGTCATCCCTAGTAATATTTAGCTCATTAATTCTGTAAATTGTCGTGGTTTACTAGCAGGGCGTGGTTTCCCTATGTCCTCCTTCATACAGAATTTATTTACTAGCTCCAAGCAGAACTCCATACTATTGTCAGTCCACATATGCTCGATCAACTTACTAGTCTCCATCTCAATCAAAGCTTTCGACCACAATTCCTAACAACAGCATCAAACTTGTGTATTGCCACAAACACCTAGGTCTTCCTTGAGCAGTCGATAGGCTCTCAAACAGATGTGTCTAACGTCTCCGAGGCGAAACTTGTCACTATCTCACCTTGAAGTTCGTATAGGCCACCGTGCTTGATTCCTTTCATTATCACTAGGGGACCTCGAACAACTTCAAAGCTCCACATTATGAAGAATACCTACAACTAGCTGAATTTAGGACACCCAATGAAATTAAGTTCTTTTTCAATTCTAGAACATGTCTTGCTCCAGTAAATGTTCTCACAATACCATCATGCATTATGATTTTAACATCACCAACACCTACATCATCGCACTTAGCATTTTTCTCTCACAATACCATCATGCATTCTGATAAGTGATAAACCAGTTCTTATTTGGTGTAGCATGAAATAAACAACCAGAATCCATTATCCATCAGTCAAATGACAAATCCTCATTGACAAACAAGACAGAATCGACATCATCAGAATTATTCTCATTTATAGCCGTAACATTATTTATAGACTCGACTCTAAATCCCTAACCCTTTGCATTTTTCAGCGTAAAACACTCTCTTCTATAGTACCCACTCTTACCACAATTCCAACAGACAACTCCACTAATCCTACAATGACTATGTCTGTTAGTGTTTATACTACTCCTACTAACACGATTACTAATTCTTCATCTACTTTCACTAACTAAAATAGCAGGTACATGTTCACCAAATTCTTTCCTACGCATGTCTTCACTAAGAATAAAATTGCAAATCTCATCAAATGTCAAGCTTCTTGACCTAGAAAAATTACTAACAGCAGTAATGGTAGTATTCCAACTATCAGGTAATGAGGATAATAGAGTCAAAGCACATACCTCATTTTCAAAGTTAATTGCAATTAAACTCAATTGGTTAATAACGTCATTGAATTTGTTGATATGCTTGGCAACTGACATACCTTCGCCCATTTTTAAGTGAAATAGATGTTGCATTAAATAGATCTTGTTGATCGTGTAGAGAGTTTCTCATACATATTCAACAATGCTTTCATCAATTCCACAGTGGTCATTGAATTTGTTGATAACGCCAGTTGGTTAATAACGTCATTGAATTTGTTGATATGCTTGGCAACTGACATACCTTCGTCCATTTTTAAGTGAAATAGATGTTGCATTAAATAGATCTTGTTGATCGTAGAGAGTTTCTTGTACATATTCAACAATGCTTTCATCAATTCCACAGTGGTCATTGAATTTGTTGATAATGTCAATTGGTTAATAACGTCATTGAATTTGTTGATATGCTTGGCAACTGACATACCTTCGCCCATTTTTAAGTGAAATAGATGTTGCATTAAATAGATCTTGTTGATCGTAGAGAGTTTCTCGTACATATTCAACAATGCTTTCATCAATTCCACAGTGGTCTTCTCCTTCATAATTGATGGGTTTTTCATTTGATGGGCCAAGTCAAGCCTATCCGCCCATGTTGGGCTAAACCCAGCCCATAAGAGAATGGCTCATAAGAGGAAGGGACAGTTATTTTTTAAGTGAAAATAATTGCAAAATATATATAAGAAAAGGGGAGAACATTAACTATTGCATTTTTAGAAAGAAAATATGCTTCTCCATTTTTTTCCCCTTGAAACAATTTACTCCCTCTTGAAGAAGGGAACTCTAGGGCTTCAAATGATTCCTCTGAGACTGCAACATTACTTAATATGTGGCAAACAAGATATGCCCGTTTCCATGATATATCTTTCGATCGGTGTTACATGTTTTCCGAGCACATTTCCGTGTTCGTTTTCGGTATTCGATCGTTCGAGTATTGATTCGATTTTTCAGGAATTTGTTTTCCTACATTGGTATCAGAGCGATGTTATTCATGTTTCCCGATAATTGTTGATGTTTATTTTTTTTTGGTCGAAATTTTGAGAAACATCGCCATCGGACACTTGGGGATGAAAATCCCGACACCCGCTACTCTTCACCCCTCTTTTTTTGTTTTTCCGTGAATCAAAATTTATTTTTGATAGTGCAAGGTTTTAGTTCTCATTGAGACAAGAAAAATAATGGGTGGATCACCGCTAGGGGCCATCGGATGCACCGCCATGCGTGGCTAAAAGGAGAAGCGTCATCAACGCGTGCAACGCACGCGCACAACAACCGCTGGCCCGTGCGTGGCACATGTGACAACCCAGACCCGCAGTACAGAGGGACGGACTAAGATCACCTCGGCAGTACGCGGGCGAGGCTAAGGGCATTTCTCCTGTCCCACAACGCTTAGGGGGAATCCTGGGCTAGTTTATAATGGCTTGGGCCCCTCTAACCTGTGTAACGAGTTTTAAAGCCATGATGACTCAGTGTCCAAAGCGGACAATATTACACAGTGAGCCCCGGGTTGTTACAAATGGTATCAAAGCCGACTCCCGGCCGCGTGTGGGGCCACAGCGAGGGCGTTGTGCCTTAAGGGGGGGAGAATGTGACGACCTAGACCCGCAAGACGGAGGGACATACTAAGATCGCCTCGGCGAAGTACGCGGACGAGGCTAATGGCATTTCTCCTGTCCCACATCGCTTAGGGGGAGTCCTGAGCTAGTTTATAATGAATTGGGCCCCTCTAACCTGTGTAACACGTTTTAAAGCCGTGAGGACTCAGTGTCCAAAGCGGACAATATTACACTGTGGAGCCCGAGTCGTTACAGTACACACCTGCATGATTTTACGGACTTGCCCCTATTTTCTTTAAAATGCTACATTTTTGCCCTTGACAATTGTTTTTATGATTATGCCCTTAGTGTCCGATGCTATCACTATTTTACCCCTAGCTGACCCGTTGACCCGACCCGATATCCATTGACCGCGACCGAGTTGACCGTTGACTCATTGACTCGTTGATTGTTGACAAAAAAAAAAGGAGTATGTGTTTCTTTTTCAATTGTTCTGCATTTGTTGCAGGAACAATGCCTCTCCTTTATGTGTGTATACCTATTCACGCACAATTGAAAAGACAAAAGACGAGACTTGCAAGGATAATAGCTGAGTTGGCTAATTATCGATGGGAAAGTTGTGACATAATTGAGTATGTTCTCGAGGTCAATAAGAAGATACAAGAAGTCATTTGGAAGGGTTATCCTATGCTAGCCTTTGAAATGGTGCGATTCTTCATTAACACTCTTCCATCTGAATGGCAATGAATGTTGAATCACCTATGGGAGGTCAACGTGGTTCTTGATTATAAGAAGCTTGTAGTGGCTTCTTTGAAGGAATATTATAGGATTAAAGCCACAAAGACTTCGACCCAAGGAATGAGTTCAATCCATCGAGGGATGAATGTGCGAGGGAGAAATCCTAAGGGATTTCCGTCTATTTTTTTGTGGTTGCTAAATGTGCCTAAAGAATTTTCAAAGGAAATTTTGAGAAATTTAAAAAAAAAAAAAAAAAACTTTCCTTATTCATAGGTTGGCTTTGCGTTAGCTGTTTCTAATGATGTTTACTTAGTATGTTTTATGAATATCTTATGTAGATAATTTTTACCATGTTAATGTCGTTGTAGCAATTGATGTATTGATTATATTATGTGGAAATATTTTTATTCTATCGTTAATGGATATTTAATGTCAATTGCTTCTGTTGTTATTAATTGTTATAGGTAGTTCATAGAAATTTCTGTAACTTCAAAGAACTTATTTTGCATCATAGAAGATTATATTAATGATAATTTCAAGTTATGATTTTTTAATGATGATTGGAAATATAGTGACATTTTGATTTTGAAACCTTATTTGAAATTATTCATTAATATAACCACTTTATGCAAAATGGATGCATAAATGATAGGTTTTAATAATTTGTGCATATATGTCTGATATGTTCGGATCAAATGGTTTCAATAACTAAGAGCATAGTCGCTGAATTGAACAAAGGTGAGAAGCTTAACATCAATAATTATGAAATATGACATGAAAATCTAGTATGTGTAGGAAGAGCAAGAGGCACTAGAAGCTCTTAACTTGATTATGAAAGAACCTAAAGATGGGAACATTGCACAACATAAAAGAGATAAGGATGCATTTGCTGCATGGAAGAGAAAGAACTCCCTTACTCGCATTACATTGTTGAGTAGCATGGAGAATGATGTCATGCGAGAGTTCAGGTGTTTTGAAAATGCTAAAGAAATGTGGGAAGCATTGGCAGCAAGATTTGGTCATACATCGACAACTCACTATAAGGTTTGACTCTTACAAAAATCTCATGGTCAGATCATGAACAACACTTGAGAAAGATGTCAAACATAAATAAAATGATCTAAAGGATGTTGGTCATGCCCTAACTAACAAGCAACAAGTGCAAGTAGTGATTCATTTTTTGCCTAAAATTAAGAGCATATGAAGGTGCATCTAACACATAACGAGAACATTAAAACCTTTGAGGATGCAATGCGCCATCTTGAGCTAGAAGAGAACCGCATCTTGGCGATTAAGCCGGAAATTGACATTTATTATGCTGGTTCTAACTCACAAGAGGTTTCGAGCTCCAAGTGCAAACATCCTGATTCGTTCAAAAGGTGGAAAGGCAAGGGAGTAAGTTCTTCGGGAAAGAAACCAAAAGTTGACCAACATGAAAGAGGAAAGCGTCCTCGAATGAAGAAGTTGTCAAGGGTGAAGTGTTATAACTATGACAAGAAGGGTCACTATGCTCGCGACTGTCGCAATCCACAGAAGGTAAACACCCATGTATACTTGAGAACTTTGCTTATGTATCAAGTTCTGTATTCTTAATTGAATCTAATCATTTGTGGACTGTAGATTTGGGAGCAATAGACCATGTAGTGAAGGATAGAGAATCCTTTCGTGGAATTCCGACGAGTACCGACTAGAAATAAATGGATCTATGTAGGAAACAACTCTAGAGCTGAAGTAAAATGGATTGACACTTGCTAATTAAATATACATGATAGACACACTTTGTCCTAACATTATGTATTATATGCTCCGGAGATTCGTCAAAATTTAGTGTCTATGTTAGTATTGATTAAACTTGGCTTTAGTTTGAACTTCCATAATAATTGTGTGGATTTGTATTTGGATACAAATTACTATGGTTGTGGTTATTTTCTGAATGGTTTTATTGTATTAGATATTAACTATGGTAACATCAATATTTTTTATTCCCTATTATGTCTTCTAATTCATATGATAATGATGTGAATGAATGGCATGCTAGCCAAAGAGGGCTTGTTTGGCAATATTGAAAAAGTCGATTTGCCCATATGTATGCATTGCATAACAGGGAAAATCACAAGGAAACCATTTAAAAAAGATAAAAGAGCTAAATTTCATTTACAATTAATCCATTCTGACACCTGTGGTCCAATGAATGTGAGAGGAAAGCATGTGGCTATTTATTTCATCACATTTATAGACGATTATACTCAATTCGGACATGTCTATTTGATTTCTCATAAATCTGAAGCGTTGAGTTATTTCAAAAACTTTATAAGTTTGGTAGAAAATCAATTAGAAAAAAAAAGTATTGAGATCTTATCGAGGTCGAAAATATTTATCTAACGAGCTTAAAAATTTATGTGATGAGAAAGGAATAGAAAGACATTCCCTATACTCCTCAATAAAATGGTATTGCGGAAATGAGAAATAAAACCCTAACTAGAAATAGTTAGATCCATAATAGTGCATGCTAACTTACCTATCACATTTTGGGATGATGATTTATTAACTACTGCCTATATACTTAATCGTGTGCCTTCCAAATTAGTTACTTCCACTCCATATGAGTTATGGACAGATAGAAAACTTGACTTAATTTTTCTTAAACCGTGGAATTATGTTGCCTATACTCATGAGCCATCTCACTAATATGGGAAATTGGGTCCCAGAGATAAGAATAGTACTTTTATAAATATTCAAAACACTCGAAAGGGTATGTATTTATAGGTGAGCAAGTAAGTGGAAGTATAACTGAATTTAAATCACGAGATGTCACATTCTTAAAGAATGAATTTCCTAAGAAGGGCAAAATATGTGAGGACTACTCTTTATTTGAAACCTTGAATCAAGATAATGAACATAATAGGGTTCGTCCAAGTAAAAGTAACATTAGAAGTGATGAATTAAATTCAACTCGTTCTCAATTACAACCACCTGATGAGATGATATTGTCATTATCTAATCCGAGTAGGAGCATAATGGAGAATACTGTACAAAGTATATAATCTCTTGTATAGCGAACAAGTCACAAAAGTTTTCATTGTCGACGTTTTGAGATTAAAAGGGAAACTTTTATGATTACTCCACAAGATGAAGAAGAGCCAAGAAATGTAAATGAGGCTTTAAATTGCCATAGTAAAGAAAAATGGATGCATGCAATAGAAGAGGAAATTGAGTCAATAAAGTCAAACTATGTTTGGGAACTAATTGACATTCCAAAATAATGCAAGGTCATTTGGGAACAAGTAGGTTCTCAAAATAAAGCGTAAAACTGATGGCTCAATAGAAAGACATAAGGCTCGTCTTGTGGCGAATGGATATAATCAACAGTAATGAATTGATTATAAGAAAACGTTTTCTCCTGTAATGAGATTTACCTCAATTCGCATTATTCTGGCAATAGTAACTAGTATGGATCTTGAGTTATATCAAATGGATGTAAAGACTACTTTTCTTAATGAAGAATTAGAAGAAGAAATTTATACAAAACAACTAGTTGGTTTTATTTTGAAAGGTCAAATAATAAAAGGCATGTCAACTTTTGATATCTATATATGACCTTAAGCAGTCATCGAGACAATGGTATATACGTTTTCATAATGCCATAATGGCATATGATTTTACAATGATTGATGAGGATCATTGTGTGTATATCAAAATATCCAAAAATCAATTTGTGATCATATCATTATATGTTGATGATATATTGATTATTGGAAGTAATATGGAGTTTGTTAATACCATTAAGAATTAGTTATCTTCCAACTTTGAGATGAAAGACATGGGTGAGGCTACATACATTCTTGGAGTTAAAATTTCAAGAGATCGTTTGAAGATTTCATTATCTCTTTTGCAAGAAACATATATAAGCAAGATTATTGAATGATTTCGTATGCAAAATTGTAAACCCATAGATACTCTTATTGCAAAAGGTGAATGATTGAGCCATAAAATGTGTCCAAAGACTCCACAAAAGAAAGAACAAATACAACATGTTCCTTATGCTAGTGCTATTAGAAGCTTAATGTACGTTATGATGTGTACAAGACTTGACATATGTTTTGCAGTTGGAATGGTAAGTAGATACAAATCCAATCTAAGTCAAGCACATTAGAAAGCCGTCAAAAGAATACTAATGTATATGAAAGAAACTGCTGATTATATGTTGAGTTATCAATGAAAGGATTCACAACTTAAAGGCTATTTAGATACTGATTGGGGAGGAGATTTAGATGAAAGGAAATTTACCTCCGAATTTGTGTTCTTACTTAATAATGGTGCCATATCTTGGAGCAGTAAAAAACAAATGTGTATAGCTTTGTCCACAATAGAAGCTGAGTTCGTGACATTATTAACAGTAATACAAGAAGGTGTTTGGCTTAAGAAATTTTTGGATCATTTAGGTATTGTTAAGAATGATGCAAAGTCATTGTTGGTTAACTATGATAGCTAAGCAGCAATAGCGTACACCAAAAATCCAAAATATCATGGTAAGACCAAACATATAGATATCAAGTATAATTTTGTTAGAATTATGGTTGCATGAAGTTGAATAACACCCATCACTTGTCTATCCAGCAATTCCCACTTGGCATCTTTCATTGAGTTTGGTTTCTCCCCAAATAAGAGTAAGTATAAATTTCTCTAGTATAAACACTTTTCAATCTGCATCTTCTAGAAAGCAAAATCTTTCTCCTCAAATCGGTCAATTCTCACTTTTCCTTCTTCCATTATAAATTTGCTTCAAGTCAGCCAATACTGATTTTGATACCAATTGTTATGATAGCAAAGAAAGAAAAGGGAATCGGACACCAAATTACATGGTTCAGTCCAAATATTAAAGCTTACATCTTACGGGGAGAGTAGTACAAAATTCCATTATATAAACAACTAATACAATAGAGATTACATTCACTCAAGTACTCAAACACTCTTTCTCAATGTTTCCTAATTCTAATTACATCCAATAACTCACACAGTATTTAACTCCTCATAATTCCTAGTGAAATCTCACTCAATGAATTACACAAATTCCAATCACAAGATTTTAATTGGCCGAATCCCTCCGGTGTAATTACAATGAATAAACCCTCATGAGGAGAACTCTCTATCCTCTTTTAGAGTCTCAAAGCTCTCTCTCGGCCAACAAAGGAACTTGGTGCACTCTACCTCGATGGCTCCTCTCTATTTATAACCTAAGAGAAGTCTCTCATCATTTATGGCAGCATGAGAAAGCCTTCTTCACTCTTTCTTTCTCTCTTCATGATGGTGTCCCTTTTCTTCTGACTCTGATGCACAAAGAGCTCTTAGTTCCTCATTTCTTCTCCTTGTCTCTTTCCGCATTTATTGACAAAAAACAAACGAAGTCCACAAAAAATGACCAAAAGAAGGGAAGAGATATTCGACGCTCGCAATCTTCTGTGGGCATGAATGCGCATCCATGGGCATGCATTAACGAGGGAGAAGGAAAATGGACGTGGAGACATGCAAATAAACTTGTGTGGGGAAAATTTGTCCATCTTCTTTTAATGTGCCCCCTTTTCTTTCTTTTCATTTTCACGTGGTCAAATGTCCACACAACACATCAATTCAAGTTTCATTTGGACTCAAACTCGAAATAAATTTTCAACAATTGAGATGACAAAACTTTCGCGTATGAAAGAAACAACACGTGACCCTTACTTGTTTTCCAATATCAATCTGCCACTTGGCTATTGGAGGTGAGGGTTGACCAAGTTTTAAGTATGCATTGCATTGGATCTGATCTTCTCATTTCTGTTGTTTTACTTCATGTGTGAATTTTTAGGTAACGTGCGAGATCTCATTGAAATTATGCAGCAATCGATACACAAGCTGTCGTGCTATTATCTGAATTAATGCATACGGAAAAGAATTAGCGATATTTTTACCCAAAAAAAAAAGAAGAAAAGAATTAGCGATATGATGGATGGTGCTCTTATCTAGATTTTTATTGAAAGGGGATACATCAATATATGAGTATACTAAATTTTTTAAACCATCGAATATATCTAATAATAATTTTGTGCATATTAAAAGCCAAAAAGAGAGGTTGTTGCTGTGTTGATTCCATTGCCGATAGCGCCGACGTCTGTTTACGCAAGGCATTAGATCTGCTGGGTTCGAAAAGCTAAACGCCCCGTGCTTTCTTGATGTATAGGGCATGTCTTAGGAATCGACATTTGCTTGTTAAATTTACTTAACAAAATTCCATTAATAGTAACTAAAAGCGTTACCTTTTTCTGCACAGATATTTCCGGGGTTCGAAATTTCTCAGCAACTACGTAAGAGGAAACTGCCAAATTCTATAGTAATACATAGAAAAAGGACGACGCAGACAAATATAGTGGTTGAGAAAATTGATGTGCCACCCACTTGCCTAAAGCAATTAATTAAGACTAATTTAATACAATGGATTAGACGTGTTGTTTATTTTTGTTTAGCGGTCAAGGCCCTTGAGAAAACATCGTTGTGGTATTTTCTAAATATAGACGAGAATATCAAGAACATATTTTATTTCCTATATAAAATTTATTTATTTATGTAGATATCATTCATGAATCTCTATATTTGACTTAGGAGTGAACATAATCTGGGTTGGGCCAGATCAGCACCTAACTCAGCAATCAACCCGTACAATGTTGGTCTCTAATTTTTGAGAATAGGGACCAACTCTGTTAAGCTTGGGACCGAGGACTAGACCGATCATATGGGTCTAGTCTAGTTGCAGGATCAACTCGAGACTATCCAATTATTATTTTTTTTTCATTTTTTATATTCCTTAAAAGGATAAACATACTATTTCAAATTATGTATCCACCAATAATGCAACATTGAATAACCAAATTATGAACACAAGTATATATGAAACATAAATCTAAGATAAAGTAACAACAAAAATCTTTATTTGCAATTGTTGAGCTACACTCGTAAGGCGGGCCAAGAGAGAGGAGCGATTTCACCAGTTGAGTTGTACTCATGAAGTGAGTAAGAAGAGGCCATAGGCAAGCGGTGAAGCAAGCGAAAGAGAGGGGAGCAACAAGCAAGGCAAGCGAGGTCAAGGAGAGTGAAGAGATTTTCTATTTATTTATTTTTTTGTCAAATCAAGGCTGGGTTTCTAGTTTCTAATTTACATGGCAAAATCGCATAAAAAGCACAAAGGCGAAGGCGCTAGGGTTTAGAATATACATTATACTTATTATATAATACATATATAATATATACATGATTAGTCCATGTTGGACCAATCCCAAATTCTTAAGGCCGAGGACTAATCCTCACAAATGCAAGGTCCAGGGATTCTAGGACGAAGGACCGGCAAGGTCTCCTTAGGAAGCAAGCTCGAATCGGTTGAGTTGGGCTAGTCCAAGGTTGACCCCGGACTGATGTTTACCCCTAATTTGAACCCTATATTGAAATGACTAATTTGTTCTTCTTGTAAACTCATTTTAGTATCTTTCCTAGTATTTAATGGTTTTGTTTTCATTTAGTTTTGGATAATTTGAGTGGGAGTCAAAATTTAGGTTTTAGGGTTTGGCAATCTTGGCAAATAGTGACACTTTCGTAAATGAGGACAATAAAATAGTTCATGTGAAGGTGCAAAATGGTCTCCAAAAGTAAATCTCAAATCTCAAGCATGTATCTAGTATTTTTTTTTTTTTGAAAATAGAGATACGTAAATGGTTATTGGGTGAAATTTCAGGTATTTTTTCCTAAATATAATACTATATCCCAATTTAAATTTTCATTTATCTGTTTAATTAAATATTCAAAACCCCTCCATAGACACGTATTTTGACCATTATAATTTATCTTCTCTAAGGTCATTTAATTCATGGAAAAAAAATTATTTCAAAAATATTTTTCTAAAAATAATCGATTGTATCGCTTACAAAAATGAATGAACACAAAGTATGTTTTATCGTCCACGAAAATATTTAGATATAAATTATTGTCAATAATAAAAATATTATTAATGGCTAATTATTTCAAGAATTATAAGTCCAAATTATTCATTTTTCTAAGAAACAAACGCGACATTGACAAGCAAACTAGTTCTGAAAAAAGAAAAAAAAAAATTTAGTCTAGACATTGAATTTAAAGGAAGGATTTCGGTTTAGTCGACTACGTTTCAGATTATGATCAATTAAAGGGAAAGATTTCTTCGAGACGGTGTCATCAATATGCGTTTGTCCCATTTTATTCTTTTTTATCATTATTTGATTTTCATTGCTTTGCTTTGAATTGCCCGGGGAAACATTGAGCATTTGCACGCTTGACCTCTCCTGATCTCTGACAGGAAATAATTGTCCCGTCGGAGTTTTTGGAGTGTAAACGTGAACAATCCAGGTGAGAGTAGATGATGATTAACTAAACCACATGAAGTCGCCATATGTTTTGTTTTATGGTGGAGTGAAGATGAAGAGACTGTGGAGACGAATAATATAGTGCATCTGTCGTGAGTAATTTTCCACAGATAAGATGGACGGTAGTTGAGGAATAGTCATGGATGGAGTCAAGTCATCATCGATACCACCATTTGGGCATATAAAATACCGGCTCGTCTTCAAGCTCATCACCTTCCATCTTCTCCGCTCTCTGTCTCTCTTGATCTCGCCATACACGGAAAACGAAATGGGTGCAGTCGCAGGGGCAGGCAGAGAGTTCATGGTGAAGTTGGGCAAGACGGAAGTGGTGGCGGCACCACTGCCCATGCAAGAGCATTGGCTGCCCCTCTCTAACCTTGACTTGCTCTTGCCTCCGCTCGACGTAGGCGTCTTCTTCTGCTACATCAACCCGACCACCCCCACCTCGCGGAGGCTTGAATATGGGTCCATGGTTGGTATTCTGAAAGTCGCCTTGGCCCAAGCTCTGGTCTCCTACTATGCTCTTGCCGGAGAGGTGGTCCAGAACTCGGTCAACGAGCCCGAGCTCCTGTGCAACAATCGTGGGGTGGACTTTATCGAAGCTTTTGCGGACATAGAACTCTGCCATCTCAACCTGTATAATCCTGATGAAACCATTGAAGGGAAACTGGTTCCTACAAAGAAGCGAGGCGTGCTTGCTGTTCAGGTATAGATAATAGATACGGCCATACTATATACCGTTTATCCATCTCAAGAGATTAGATCACTGCATATGCGCCATTTTCATCTTTATTGCACCTAAATCCACAATTCTTTTTCTTATGTCGTTTGTATATGCATGGACGCATAAGTATAACCAGCATCGAATGGGACAGTGTACCATCTATCGGTAAGTCTATGGATCGGATTCTCCCACTTTACTGAGAATGGTTCACAAAGTTGGTTCATTCATCGATGTTGAAGTTCCTTCATCAGGTGTCGAAATTAAACCTTTCGTTTACATCACTTAGTATGCAAATTTTACAAACAAAATTTTGATACTAATTGGCAATGTTAGACGGATGTATAATGTTTAGACTTCGTTCCCATGTCTGACATTATAGTCTGTGATTACACGTTATCAATTACTTCTTATAGTTTACTATTTTCCTTGTAATAATTCGAAGATGTCCTAATCAAAGCCACGTCAATAACTTTACACGTAACAGAACAATGTAGCAAAGATCATTGCTAAATGATCAAATGAAAAAGAAAATCTGACACTTAGTACGAACTCACTGATTTATTTATGTGATCATTGAGATTATGCATTTTGCTCATTGCGTCCTGCGAGAATAGTGAGATGGAGATTATCATTTTGTCTATTATGGATGGAATTGAATGAATGGAAGAATCTTGCGAGGGAGGACCTTAAAATTAATAATTAATTTGATGAGAAGCCGTGAAATTATGGCAAGGTTCCCCAGGGACGTCAAGCGCGAAGAATTCATATTTATATGGAAAGGGTGGGATTTCCCTTTCACTATCAACATCCTTCACATAATTAATGCGCCAAATGGGAATCATGCTAGAGTATTGAGGAGCCTGTCCTCTCTGGTGCTAGTCCTGTACGAAATAACTAGACATTGGATATTGCATATTTCCTTGTTATCGAGGAAAGAAGTAGCTAGCAGGCTATATGATAAAGTCATCTCGAAGAGATTAGTTTAAGTAAATGGAGGATTAAAATACAAGTTTACACACTGAACTGCCTCAATGAATGGGCAAGAGAAAACTATGGTGCCGAAAACTATGAAGATCAAGTCCATCGTAGGATAACTTTCCGGTGATGCATGGGTTTAGTCTTCTATGTAGACGAAGTCTACTAGATCAAGCTGCTAATAGACTAAGATTTGTACTTTCTCGATGGAAAACATTCAGGCAACGGAGCTAAAGTGTGGGGGAATAGTGGTGGCGTGTACATTTGACCATCGGATAGCTGACGCCACCTCGGCCAACATGTTCATGGTGTTTTGGGCAGAGACGGCTCGTTCCGATGCCCCCTTCTCACTCCCTCCTTGCTTCCGCCGCTCTCTTCTCAACCCAAGGCGTCCACTCTGCATTGACCCTTCTTTAGACCGCATGTACGTGCCCATCTCTGCATTGCCCCCACCTCCCCAGCACAAGCAGCAGGCAGGTGGTGAATTCGAGCCAACGACTTCAAGGGAAGACGGTCGTCTAGTAAGCCGCATGTACTATGTGACGGCCACCCAGCTAAGCGAGTTGCAGCAGAGCGCCAGCTCCAACGGAGGCAAGAGGTCTAAGTTGGAGTCGTTCAGCGCTTTCCTTTGGAAGATGGTGGCCGAATCCTCCTTCGTTGCTAATAACGAGGACAACAAGGCAATATCAAGGATGGGGATCGTGGTAGACGGCAGGTGTAGATTGATGAGTCAGGACGGGGATGACAAGCCCACACCCATGGCGTCCTACTTTGGGAACGTCCTGTCAATACCATTTGGAGAGAAGAGGGCGAGGGAGGTGGTGGAGAAGCCGCTGAACTGGGTGGCTGAGGCGGTGCATGATTTTGTGGAGAGGGCAGCGACGAGGGAGCACTTCCTGGACCTGATAGACTGGGTGGAAGGGCACCGGCCGGCACCGGGGGTGACAAGGATATACTGCAAGCTGGGGAGCGAGGAGGAGGAGGAAGGGTCAACGGCATTTGTGGTGTCATCGGGGCAGAGGTTCCCGGTGACTAAGATGGACTTCGGGTGGGGGAAGCCGGTGCTGGGGTCCTACCACTTCCCGTGGGGAGGGGAAACCGGGTACGTTATGCCCATGCCCAGCCCGCTCTCCAACGGCGATTGGGTGGTCTACCTCCACCTCTCCCGGTCTCAGGTGGCCTTCGTTGAGTCCAAAGCTCCCACTGTCTTCAGGCCCTTGAACCCTCACTATCTTCACTTGCTTTGATTCTTCTTCTTCTTCTTCTTTATGGATACGTTTACGTGCCTCACCGCTACTGTTGGTTATCATCGTTTGTCCTGTATAATTAAAACCTTATGTTCCTTGTGTAATTTCTTTCCCTACATACATCCTACTCGGTCCTTATTCTCCATATCGATCGATCCGAGGCATATGTCTACTTTCTAATGATAACACATATTGCTAAAGTTATAAACAAATTGATGGATGCCAGCATTTTGAATCGCTCATCATATGCGTGTGATATAAGCATCGTATAAGTAACTTCCCATGCAGGAAAGATAAACTAATTAATTAATGATGTCATCGTTATCATCTGCACTTGCAATTAGTCAAATCTTGTCAAATTTTCCTATTGCACTATGTTCGGTGATTTGACCTTCCACCTTGGAACTCGTTCAAGTTGGATCTTTGTAAATGTCTCCAATGAAAATGTTTTGTCGCTTTGCATCCGGTTCAACCGTGAACGAAGCAATACTGTTTAGTTTATTGGGTTGGTGAAGAAATATTCCATGCAAGCAACTACCTGTACCTAAGTTGAAACTTCAGGAATTTATCTTTTATATCCTAGCTGGATCTTCAATGAGCGGTATTTAACTCCAACCGAAGTTGATAACATTGAAAATCTAATTTAGATGGTGAGATATCTAGTGTATAAAATGTGATTTTCCCGGCTCGTCTTCCGCACTTGTTTTACGGGTTCGTTCGAGATATCCTAGCTGGATCTTCAATGAGAGAAGTTGTTAACATTGAAAATCTAATTTAGATGGTGAGATATCTAGAAAAAGAATGTCTAATTATACCTTTTTACTAGACCCTAGATTTAACTTTATTCTAACCATCAGTTTTTAAGAAACCCCTCACTCCGTCTTTATCATTTCTACCCTGACATTGAGATCATGTTCGTCGTTTTCAATTCTTTGTTTATGGTCCACCAATCTTTATCCTCAAGTGCAGCCACAATCAATTGTCCTCAAGAGTAGCACCATAATCCTCTATCGCGATCCCAGGTCTGATCCAATTGCCTCTAAGAGCAGCTCTATCTCGTAAGTCACTGGTCTCTCCTCCATCGTCAGAGGGAGTTATTGTTTCTTGCGGCCTCGTCAATCTTGTCACAATGCCGACCATGGACATTATTGTTGTGGGACTTTCTTTCGATTGTGAGCATCATTGTAGAGCGAAGTCACTGTCAATCATCTAAGCAACTGTGGGCACCGAAGTTGAGTACACCTTCATCGAGTAGCCATAGTTGACTTCATGGGGTGATGCAATTTAATTTGCTGCAATTGAACATGGTTTCCACACAATTATATCAAATTCATGTGAAATAAATGTGTCGATTTTTTATCATGTGTTTCTTTAGCACTTGTTTTAAATTCGATTCAAAAATTAACATCCTTGTCTAGTGTAAGGTGGCTTACATGATACTTTGGTGGCAAACATTGGAAGAAAGTTGTACAGCTTGAGTGGATTGTTGAAGTATGTTTATTGACATTATTAGATGATCATAAATAAGGAAATAGGATTTTGTTAGTATCTCTTATACTATACTCCTCTAAGTACTCTCACTTGTAATTCATGGTGATGAAGGACACATATTTATAGGCAAGTTACAAATAATTTGATAGAGACATAAAATAAAATAAAAAATAAGATACGAAAGATTACATATTTTAGAACAGTCAATGGTGATCCTACTAAATCTCACATGGTATTAGAACAAGAAACCCTAACTTCCAATTAAATATCTCCACGCTTAATACTAAACAAAAAAATATATATTAAGCATGAGGGAGTATTAAAATATGTAAAATATTAAACCAAAAATTCATCTAAAGGCTTAAGTTTTTAGAAAAGTTGGAAATTATTCCATGAAATCTCACATTCACTTTACCTCCTAAATTTATCCTTTAGATATTGGTCATGTGTTGATTGCCCTATATGAAGTGGCTGTTATTCTTGCCATTTTGAGAGTGATTGGTTAGGTCTTGGGTGATATGTTCTGAAGTTGTTTTGTTTAGTATAATTATGGAAAAAGTGTCAAAAAAATTTTAAACTTATTAATTAGTATCAATTTAGTAATAGATTTTTTATTAGTGCTAATTTAGTCATAATTTTTTTGACTTAGTGCCACTTTAGTCCTTTCGGCTAATTTTGGCCGAATATTGTTGATGTGGATATTGGTCGACTTACGTGATACCACCAACATTGACATAAACAATTTTTAATAATATTATAATAATTTTCATTTTTTTTTCTCTCCTTTCTTCTTCCTTTTTAGGTGACCAACCACCAGCCATAGGTGATGACCAGCCACTAGCATGGCCAAGTGGGCTGGCTTCACCTAGCCATGGTGAGGATGAGCCTCGGCGAAGCCACCTTGGCTTGAGCAAAGGTAGCCCCGGCGAGGGTTGGCCTTGCCAAGCCAAATTTGGCGAAGGGAGACCTCGGCAAGGCTTGGCCTCACAATAGCCAAGTGACACTAGCCTACCCAGCCGTGGCCGGTGGCTAGCCGTCACCTGTAGCCAATAGACAATCATCAGCAAAAGGAAGAAGAAATGAGAGAAAAAAATTAGAAAAAAAAAAGAAAATATTAAAATATTATTATAAAAAAAAAAAAAAAAATCATCCACGTCAGCATTGATAGTGCCACATAAGTCAACCCATGTGCATGTCAACAATATTTGGTCAAAATTAGTTGGAAAAACTGAATATGCATCATGTCAAAAGGTTTAGGATTAAATTGATACAAATGCAATAGGTTTAAAACTTTTCCGACACATTTTCCCCACGTGATTTAAATGAAATAGCTAGGTGGGATTCCCTCACTAAAGACTTGCAGGGGATTTTGCTGAGAAAGCTTTTACAAATGAGCAACTTCTTGCTATGATGTCTCCTGTACTGTGCTTTGGTAATAAAGCATGGCATCCTCATTTTACAATCAATTCAGGGCTCCATATCTGTACAGCATTTTCGTTCTTTCACTCGTCTGTTTCCAGATTACCTCGGGAAGATCACTATAAAGGGAAGATCAGCAAATTCGGACCAAGGTTAGAGACATCATGATTGAGGATGTAGTTGCAGCCTCTCTTTTAAGAGCTCATGCTGCAGGTTAAAGATCACTACTTCTGAATGCGAAGCCATAGACCAATCACAGTTATACCCAACACAAAGGTTAAAAATCACTACTGTTGACAGTACCTGTTGGTTATGGTAGTAACGCGCACGGGTTTGTTGCTGCCGTTAATGTCGTTAAGTGCTGCAAACTTGTAAAAAATAATGGCAAAAGAACAACCCTTCATCTTCCATGATCTGATGATATTATGTTTAATTACTCCCCAAGCTTGTTTCCATAAATTTATTTCCAACTTGGTACTGATAATATAAATTTTGGCCGCTTTATGATTAGTGGGCTTGGCCAAATTTTCAATTTCTATGGGCTCAGTCCAATAAATTCAATCAAGCTCAGATTCTCTTTCGGTTAGGTCTCTCGGCTCCAATTCAATGCAATTATATGGGCTTAACTAAAATGCTCCTAATATCTATATACAATGTAACTAATATTATTGATGCCAGAGCATTCCTAAAAGATGTCAATTCTCCTAAAGAGTCATCGATTTAGTTGGTAAGTCATCAATAACATTGGAATAAGCAAATCTTGGACACATGCACCCAACAACACTTATTTCTTATATTTTCAAGGTCTAGTAAATGTCGTCTAAAGTTTTTAGAGTTCCTATTTAATTTTTGTTGTTTCCTAGTTTGTCTTACCTATGAGTCCTTTTGTCTTTCTAGAGTCTTAGTAATTACTCATGCTTGGAGAGTTGTTCCAAGTTAATCTTCATAAGCATGATATGATAGATAAGAAGGTAGACTTCTTTTGATTCACAAACTTGTTTAGCCTTTGGCTTGAGAACAATAAGGATTTATTGTTTTGCTCTTATCTCTTAGATGAATTCTCACTTGTGTTACCTCCTACTTCTCTATACTTTCACTAGTGTCAAATTGGTATTAGGCTTTGGTTCAATGGCTGGTCTTCATCGACGTGGACCAAACATTGAGTCTTCTACAACTTGAGAAAGAGACTTACAAGACATGGAAATGGATGATTTAAGGAGACAAATGTAGCAATTGTGGGAGCATTGCAACACTTCAAACTTTTGGAATATGATGATTTGCGTCATGATTCAAAAAATGCTCCCTCTGATGAAGAGGATGTCAACCCTTTGCTAGTGCTCAAAGTCAAGCTTCAAATGAAGAAGAACTTCCTCAACATTAGTATCAAAGCTTCCTGGAATTGAGCAAAATTCTTATGTAAAGATTGATATTCCTGAATTTGAAGGGAAGATGCAGCAGGAAGAATTTATGGATTGATTATATGCTGTAGAAAGAATCTTTGACTACAAAGAACTCCCAAATGATCAAAAGATGAAGCTAGTTGCTGTCAAACTCAAAAAGCATGTGTTTATTTGGTGGGAGCACTTGAAGAAATAAAGAACTTGAGAAGGAAGAAGCTGTATCATAACTTGCGAGAAGACGAGGAAAGAATTGAAGAAAAAGTTCTAACCTTCAAACTTACGTCAAGATGCCTTCCTCTAGTTGCACAATTTCAAACAAAAGGAGTCATAAGGAAGAAAAACTGGAAAACAACGAAAATCAAATAGGGACTCTAGAAACTTTAAACGATATTTACTAGACCTTGAAAATATAAGAAATAAATATTATTGGGCACATGTATCCAAGATTTGCCTATTTAGATGTTACTGAGTTAATGGCATTCAAGGAATGCAGACTTCCTCCAAATGCAAAGTGATCAAGTAACTTAAATCGTATGATTGTTTGTAAGTCAATGACTAGATTCTGATTGATAATAGTGCAATTGACAACTTGCCCACTAAATTGACGACTCTTTAGGAGAATCGCCGTCTTCTAAGAATGCTCCAACATCAATTATTTCTTAGGAGTCAAAATCAATTCATAATTTTTCTGCAATGGATATTTAAATGGGTCGCTAAAATTTATGTGTCAACACTATTATACATATGCTGGTTCAATCCAAAAATATTTTACAAATTTTCAATGTAGTCCTTCCAAATGAAGCTAACATGAATAATTTTTTAAATTTTCTTTAAAAAAAAACTGATTTTTTTTAATTTTTTTTTTGAATTTTTCTTTTCCTCTTCTTTTCTTTTTTTCCCTTTTTTCTTCCACCGATCTTTGGGCCTCAACAATGGCTAAGGATTAGCCACAAGCAAGGGCCATAAGGCCTAGTGACTGATGGAGGAAGAAGGCCAAAAAAAAAAAAGAATAAGGAAAGAACAAAAAAATAGAAAAAATTATTAAAAAACCCAAAGATTTAAAAGAAAAGAATAAAATCGTCCACATTAGCAATTGCCAGTCAAAATTGTTGAATGCTTACATCAATATATTGTTAAATAATTTATGATTAAATTGGATATATTGAAATGTCTAAGATTGAATTAGCATATGTACAATAGATTATGACTCTTTTTTTTTCATAATTGTCCTAATACGCTGCACAATGTTTTTTTTTCTAGTTTGTTACACACTACACAATTGACTATTATGGGCAAATGCATCTTTACTCACTTGAGTGCTTAAAGCAAAACAAGAAATTCAACTCCAATAAAGATTTGTTGTTGTTTCTATTGAGGAAAACTCCTTTATTATTTTGAAGTTGACAAAACCTTTCCAAAGTCTATATCTGAAGATCTGAAGACTTTATCGTGAAAGTCTGAAGACCGACAGACCACCAGATGTTAATCTCAAAGTCTATCCTCACTAACAATTCCAGACTGAAGTATGAAGATTTATCTAAACACAGTATTATTATCCAGATGAAAATTATCTTCAAAGTTTCGTTTTGTATGGTTATTGGAAGATCTTATAGCTGGAATTCACACATATTTGATTGATTATTCTTATTTGAAACTACTCCGATATGAAGATCTTTGAAAGGCGAGCTAAACTTGGAAGGTTCTACTTATGGAAACTCAAGATCCTGATTTGTATGGGCGAGCAGGATTGATGGGCTTTCAACACAAATTATCTAACGACTCGAGATCACCCTAATTGATTCTGTCCAACGAGTA
The DNA here is from genome assembly GCA_017140595.1 of Eucalyptus curtisii. Classification (NCBI taxonomy): domain Eukaryota; kingdom Viridiplantae; phylum Streptophyta; class Magnoliopsida; order Myrtales; family Myrtaceae; genus Eucalyptus; species Eucalyptus curtisii. Next base: position 39,337,480 of record CM029503.1, on the reverse strand, counting down.
GATTGGAAGAATTCATTTGGAAAGTGCCAACTATCGAGAAGGCATGGATGAGTATTTAAGGGTTGATTATTTGGTTGTTTGATACGGTGCTTGAGAGAGAATTCCAAAGTCTGAAGCTTATCTAGTCTCTTGCTTTTTCATTCCTCGAGCAAAAACATTGTATACAAAAGAGAGAAACTCTTAGTGAGATTGTGTGAGAGTTTGATAAGACTCATCACCGTGATAGTCAAGATCACTTGCTGTAACAACTCTTTTGATACTTAGTGGAATCCAACCAATAGGCTGTGTTGACACCTAAATTTTGGCGATTTGGTCATTTATTTATTGCATAAAAAATTAAGAGTTAATTTTATCCCTGAAAAAATATCAATTGCATAGCATATAGATGTAGGTGCATTTATTTTTAATTTACATGTATTGCATTTTGACTGGTGGTGGATGCGTTCGAATTGGTGGTTCTGAGCTTTAAATTGACAGGCCGGACTAGGCCCACAAAGCAAGCAAGTTGGCCCAAACCCATGTTTTTTTTAATAATTGAAAGTTATCTCGTGGGAAAATAGAAATTTTGAAATTTTGTTGGGATGTGATTAATTTGGATAGGGCAAGTGGAAAAACAAATATTGAGTTCGACAAAACGAATATTGTGTTTGAAAAGAAAAAAAAAAAGAATCTTCGTGGATATCGGTTTGGAAAAATTGAAAAACTAATCGGTGGCCTATAAATAGGTTTGTTCGCTTAGGGTTTTGAAAGGAGGCCACACACATTGAATACACGGCCATTGAGAGAAAAACGAAGATAGAGAGGGAAACACGTGAGAGAAAGAAGGGCAATAGAGAGGTCTTCGTGCAAGAAGGATCCTTCAACTCTGAAAATTGTCCACGACCGTCAGAAAAGACAAACGGAGAATCCCTCTTCTGCAAGTTGGACATCTAATCATTGAAAAAGCATGGAAGGAGAACCTGCGAGAAGATCGACACGCACTAGGGAGAGAACGAAATATTCTCTCTCCACGACGCTGCCCGCAAGACCTTGACTCCATCTTCATTGTAGCGTCTTCGCATGACCACCTCAAAGATCGCGACCAACACCCCCACGAGTCCCGCAAATCGGATGCCACCCTTGCCGACATAGTTCCATTGCCTCGCTCGAGTCCTTCGCTACGCTGCTGCTGCCCGAGACGTGCCACCTTGACGTTGAGCCGCCCCCGGTTTGTGGTGACATTGCCTACCGCTGCTTTGCTGATCCGTTCGTTGGTTGCTACCCACGGGCACTTTGTTGAACCACCGTCAAATTTATCAACCGTGAATCATTCACCACGGAGCCAACAAAGTGAAGGACAAGTTCTGCACATTAAGGAAAAGACGTGAAGGAGAGCACGCTTACTTGGAAGACTTCATCACCACACCATCGTACGGGGAAGAGAGGTCGTGGGAGGTGTGGAGCCTAATAGAGAGGGAGGCAATTTCTCTGGAGGTCAACGAAGGACAATCACGAAGACTCTCTCTCGGATTCTACTCCTTCACTGACAAAACTTACAGACTTCGATGGCCAATGTAGAGCCTTGCACCACCGTGAACCCATGCTTTATTGAGAAAGCTTGCCGTGGAGCCCGTGATTGAGCAGCTGCCACACCTTACCTCTCACCATCGGCAAAAAGCCCCGTCGAGCACTTGCTGATTCTTGCACCACTATTGAGCGCGTCCCCAGATCGAACTGGCCGAATGAGTTTTTGGTTTTGTTTTGTAGGTCATTGGTCAGCCCCTTTGCTGTGCCGAATTCGCTGACCCATTGGCCATGAACCGCCCATCCATCACTCACCTTATTGATATGTTTGTTGATGATATGCTGAGGTAACCGTAGTCTCGAGTAGCCTTATAAGTTGGGAAATTTTCCCAATTTCATAACGTGCATATGATTGATAGTCTGATTTTCGCGCCCGAAATCTGACTCGCAATCGCACGGGAAAATCGCCAATCCGATCTCATGCTCGAGATTCGATTCGTGGTTTTATTTAAAATTGACCAACCCGATCTCATGCGCGAGATATGGTTCGTCGATTTTTGGATATCAATCTTATCTTGCTTTGATTTGCCGTTGTGTGGTTTGAGTCGGTTTTGTTTTCGTAAAAGAAAATGTCCAAAAATTGAGTTAGATTAGGTTTATCCTTTTAGGGTTATTTTGCATAGGGAATTTATTTATTTCGAATTTTTGAAAAAATAAAAATCCTAAAAGAATGCATTCATTTAGGATGTTAGTTTTTTTTTTTTTTGAAATTGCACGTTTAATTATGTGTAAATTTTTAATTTCGAATTTCATAAAGAAGAAAAAAAAAGAATTTGAACTTGCGCATTCTTTGCACGTCATTGCATATTAGGATAAGATTGCGTTTTTTTAATTAATTATAGGTTTAGATCATTTCTCTTAGATAGATTGCATTTTAGGATTACTTGGTTAGGATAAGATTCTAGTTTAAATCAGGATTTGGCTTAACCTAATTCCTAATACAAATTGAATAGAATCTTGATCTAGCTAGATAATCCTTGCATTTATCTAATTTCGAATTTCATGTAAAATACAAAAAACTTGTCTTTAGAGTAGATCAATTTCATTCTTTAGGATAGGCTGCATGTTCATATTTCACTTTTGTCATATAGCTTAGGTCATATTGTCATGTCACATCATTACATGTTAGATTAGTAGCATGCATTGCATAAAGCATGATTCTCATTTAAAAAGTGAAAACAAAATTGAGTGATTGCGTGTTAATTAGAAATCATATCTACGATTGTCGATGTGAATTCTGATCTAACAACGCAGATGATTTCGTTGCTTTGAGGTAAGTTCTGTAATTTATTCATCGCTTTCTTGGGTGTTAAATTGGTGGTTTGCGCACTCGCATGATCGCCTCACATGTTAGGGAATTAGATTTAAAATCAATTTAAGCTGCCTGTAAAAGCATTTTTTAAAAAAATAAAAGAATGGTACCGAAAGGGCATTAGAGAAATCTAGCGTAATCAAGTCCCCAAACTCACAATCTCTGGTTCGTAAGAGTAACATAATTCTCCTATTATTTTACTTAGGTGTCTAATCGACCTATTGTAAACTAATTAGTGGCAACTCCTGATTGAAAATCTTTTGCATGTTAAATATTTGAACCTAAGTCGCGAATTGGTATGGGCTTGGGAGGGCCTGAGCTAAGTTAGACTTAATAGTCCATTAGCCTAATTTTAGGTGGTGCACCCGAAAAATCGGTGGCTACAGCTTGGCGACTCCGCTGGGGAACTTGAGTTGAAACTCTTAGTGGACTTAGGCCAATTTTCTATTCAATTTGAAAAAATGTTTTTGTTTGGCAGCGAGGATTCCAAGTACATCCCTAACATTTAAGGTGTTAAATGTTTTTGCAGATTGGGAGGTATAAGGGGAAGTATTTGCTAACCCTTGTTTTGTAGGGAGGGGTAGGAATGAATGGTTTACTTGCACATATGAAGTGTTGCTTACTATAAACTGTTGTGCATGCTTTGCATTTACACTACACTTTTGCACACACAACCTGCCACCGGACCTGGGCCGCAAAGGATCATTTAGGATAGTGTTGAGATGGATACCACTCCGACCGCATGCTCGCGGTACGAGTCGCCCATCTCAATCCCGAAGTTTCTTTCATGGTGTCAAAAATACCCACCTCAGTCTGCATGCCCGCGACCTAGGTATGCTCTTTGACCAAGCCGGAGTCATGAGGACCCGACATAGTCCACAAGCCCGTGGCTAGTCTGATAATCCTTGTGGCTCCACCTTGCTAAGCCTTATAAATTAGAAATCGAGCCACTTACCATACGCATGTCTATGTGATTGCCCACCATTAGTAAAGTAAGTTCTCTAAATTTTTGCTTTTGCAATTTACTTACTTTATCGCATTATTTTGTCGGTCCATGGCATTAGGGTTGTCACGAGTCTTGATCAATATACAATGGGGACGGCGGACATTCGAATTATTCTCCCTCCAAAGGAAGAGCTTAGCACTTGGTGGGACAAGTTAGACCAAGCTGGCCGCCAATTTGTAGAGTCGCATATAGCTCGACTACTTCCACTGCTGCGTATCAACATCCATGGCGGTATTATCCAAGCACTTGCCCATTGTTGGTGCCCCGAGACTTCAACTTTCATCTTTGGCGGTAAGCATGAGCTCACTCCCACCTTGGAAGAATATAGCATTGCCTTGGGAAAATCTTTGAAAGCTGAATTGATTAGTCCATCTATTGGAATTGATCTCGTTGTGGCCTTATCTGATTTTTTAAGAATCAAAGAGGACAACATAAGAAAAGTTTTGAAGGCTCACCGCCATACTTACCCATTATCTTTTCTAAAAGAATGTTTCGAAAATGGCACTTCATTTTAAATGCGTAGGGTTTTCCTTTTAGCTTTCTTTGGGTTCATAGTCTTTCCTTACTACAAGAATGCTATTAACCCTTTGATGGCTCATTTACTTAAGCAAGTGTTGGAAGGGAAAAATTTTGTAAACACTATTCTAGCCGAAACCTTTCTTTCCCTCACTCGATTTAAAGGAGGCGGTGGTAAGACCTTCCGTTCCTCTCCCGAGCTTTTGCAAATTTGGTTTCTTTCTCATATAAAGGGATTTGGTGGTTTAATGACTATACATGATGTTAGTGATTCTAATCACCCTATTATAAAATTTGAGAACAACCAAAAACATGCACCGGATTACCATTATTCTAGGTGGCTAGCTTTCATGAAAAAACCAACTTCCAAGGGTTTCCTATGGCATGCTAAATGGTTCCAAGTTCGTGTGGCGAGACTCACGTGTGGAGGTGTTGGCCCAATCCCTCTACTGGGATTCAATGGAGCATTGGAGTACTATCCGACTAGAGTGACTCGTCAGTATCAAGTCGTGCAAGAGCTTCCCCCGGCGTTACAAGCAGATCCACTCCAAGTCAGCTTCGTTGATGGAAACCGAGACCATGAAGACTCTATTCTCACTATCAAATCAATGCGGGACATGTGCCATCCACGAAAACTCAAATGGCCCGAGGAAGAGTTGAAGGGTAAAGAAAAGAAGTACTATGCCTCGACTAAGTACATTCAACAACACAAGATTCCAGAGGAGCTGCTTCCAAAGATACCAGAGGTGCCGCTGAAGATCACCAACCGTGTTGAGAATAAACGCCTCAAAAGAGTTGCTAAAAAAGCTCAAGAGGAGAACAAGCGATTGCCCCTAATGGTGTCCCGAGTATATATTGATCAAGCTAGATGAAGTGCTTGAATCGATCTTGCTATTTTCATTTCTAGATTAATGTTTAGGAACTTGAGTCATTTACTTTACTAGTTCACTTGTTTAGGGCATTTTGAGTTTCCATTTTGTTAGGTTTGTCAAAAACTCTATTATGGAATAAAAGTTCTAGATCGTTGCCATGGACAGGCGTATTTCATATAAGAATACTTATTTTTGTTCATTTCTTCAAATTAGGTGATGACGGATCCTCCACGTTCGCCCATCATTACACAATCGAGAGCAAAGATGGCTGACCAAACTGAAATGCGTGATCGTATGTCTGCCGTGGAAGACCAACTCAAACAGTTGCTCACCTCTATGCAACTCATGACAACTCAAATCCAATCCCTCCGAGCAAATCCGACTCTTGCACCCACTCTTCCTGAGATAGTTATTCTGAAGCAAGCAGGCAAGACTCAAATGGGTGATGATGACATGCCTGACCTAGAAGATGACCCACCGTTCATCACCGCCGAAAAGACAAAGCCGGATAACGTCCCTAAGGTGGAGCAAGATGAACGTGTTGCCAAACTCGAGGAGAAAGTCAAGCAATTGCAAGAGTCACAAAGTTCACTCCTGTTTGATTTATCCGTGTATGAGAAGGTCAAGGTGCCGAAGAAGTTTAAGATGCCGGAGTTCGAAAAATACGATGGTACTTCCTACCCTAAGGCTCATCTGTAGATGTACCACGTACGCATGGCGCAATATGTCAAGAATGAGCCCCTCATGATCCAATCAATTCATGCAAGCTTGACTGGGCCTGCACTGAACTGGTACATAATGAAGAATGTAAACCTTCTCGAGACCTGGAATGAAGTGGCTGATGCGTTCCTCAAGCAATATAAGTTCAACATGGACATTGCACCTTCCCGAGAGGATCTTGAGCAGATGGAGAAGAAGAAAAGTGAGTCATTCAAGGAGTATGCTGTGAGGTGGCGCAATCTGGCGGCTCAAATCACTCCTGAGCCTACTACCAAAGAGCTGATGAAATTGTTTGTCAAAACTCTTCCATTTGAGTTCCGAAACTGGATGGCCAACACCTACGTGGAGAACTTCATCAACTTATCCCGGTGGGTGAACAGATCGAAGTTGGGCTAAGAGATGGATGGTTCAATGAACCAACCCATCAAGGCAAAAGGTTTACCATGAAGAAAGACAAAGAACCTAGCACAGAAGTCAATGTTGCATATGCACAGTCTGGCAAGCCTCCGATTGTTCATGTCCCTAAGAATCAACAAGGTGGAGGCCGACCGATCGCGCCTCGATAGTTTGTTAAGAGGTAGTTCACTCCTCTTCCTGGCCCTCTATCCCAGGTCTTAAAAGTCCTTCAAAAGAAGGAGTTGTTGTCTTACGAACCAAAACGACCCAATGCTGAAAAATTCTCTAACTACGACCCCTCTAAGAAATGCGAGTATCATATGGGGGAAGTAGGACATTCGACTGATGAATGCATGACTTTGAAGCATAAGGTCCAAAACTTATTGGACACCAAGGCGTTTGCCTTCAACACCGCACAACCGAATGTCAAGAAGAATCCTCTGCCCGAGCATGAGGATGGGGTGAATGCTATCTTTGAACATAACGCCGGTCGAATCGAGAACTGAAAGGTGCATGTCGCGGATGCCTACAATGGGCTGGTAAGAGCTGGATACTATCCAGGTCATGAGGACATTCCTGTGTCATTGATGAGAAAAAGGGTTGCCAAAATGGTAGATGATGGTATCATCGTGTATGCTGGCCATAACTGCGTAGTTTCTACTATTTCACATATCATCATTAATTAGGAAGAGGAGCAGGCTGCTCTCGATGATGGTGAGGAAGAAGTAGATCTGTCACTCGCGAATATGCCCCCATTAGAGGATGCGTCCGACGAGGAGATAGTGATTGAGATGCCTCAACCATATGAGTATGTCGACAACAAAGCGGTGCCTTGGTCCTATGACCTGGATGTTGACCTCGTTACAAGGTCTAGTCGAACTTATGCTCAAGCTAATGCTCAACCTATGTGGCATCCGAAATTTTAGGTGACACTCAGATAGGTGGCAGTCACCAAGCCGTGACTTTGTTTGTATTTTACAATTATGAATTTGTATTTGTCCATTTGAATTTTGTATTTCAATTTTATTCTTTTAAACTAAAAGGATGGGATTGGAATTTTGTATTTCAATTTAAATTCAATGTGCAAATTTAAATAGTGTTGGACAGCCGCGCTATTTTGGAATATATACATATTTATAAAGTAATCTGAAATTTTGCTATTTAATCAAATTAGGTATAAATTATATACTAAAAAAAAAGGATTAGGGCCCCATTTCTTTTGGACTCTTGGGCCCAAGAATTCGGGCCCAAGCAAGGCCCAAAGACACCCCAAGGGTGTCGCACGAAGCAAAGGGGGAGGGGGGACATTTCTTGCATGATGTAATCCACTTGTCCTTGTTGTACCACACTTGTCCATCCTCCTTTGCCATATGTCCATTTGTACTTTTTATTGATTAATCAAGAAAAACAAAACAAAGGGGGAAGGGGAGGTCTCGTACGAAGGCAAGAGAGAGAAAGTGAGAGGAGAGAGGGAAACCGAGAGAATTTGAGAGGAGAACCGAGCAAGTGAGGAGGAGGTGGTTCATGTGTGGGGTGCGAGCAGCGAAGGGAGAGGAGGAAGACCCGTGTCCCGCCTCGTCCATGTAGCCGCCGTCGACGTCACCGGACCCCGTCGCCGACCGGCCAAGCCGTGACCGCCGGACCTCCAAATTTCAGACAACTTTTGTGTGAGAGACTTCAAGGCAAGCATTTGTTCTTCAATCTATGTTGTAGCAAGCTATTTTGCCTAGAAAAGAAGTGAAATAGGTGAGGAGAATGGAGTATGTGAGCTGCATGTCAAGTCTTTGATGTGTAGGAGGGTATTTGATCAAGAAGATTGGCTGTGGAAGGGGTGCATGTGCTGGATTTCGAATTTTATGAAGTGTGGGTGCTGGATTTTCGAACTTGCAAGTGAAATGAAGTGAATTTGAGGTTCTGACCATGAGAAATCTTAGTGATAATCATGCTGTGATGAGTTGTATTGAGTGTATAGACAAAGGGTATAATGATGGGAGGTCGAAATCTAATGTATAGGAAGAGTTATGCGGACTGGTGAACTGTTTTCGTGAAAAACAGTGTGACCTCCGGCGACGTTTTGATTTTTCTGTAATTATCTGGCCATAATTTGAGTTCAAGCCCCTAATAAAAGTTTTAGAGAACATCTTCATGAATAACATATCCAAAATTCATAGAAAACGAACAAAGAATGACCCTTGAAATAATTTTCCTATTGATAACGTGTCAAAATTTCGTAATTTTCTGAGTCCTTTTAGTAATTAATTTGGAATTATTGCTAAAACTGCGCAATTGTAGAAATTAAGTTACTGTTTCGAGATTTTCATAGGATTGTCCTATATGAAGTACAGTTCTCGAATTGCCATGTGATTTGATGATGTTGATGGTGGTATATTGTGCTTGATAAAGGTTTGTGAGATATCTTGTTTGGCATATGATGATGCATTTGTAAATTAAAATGTGAATTGTTATCCATTGAACCCTCGGGTTGATGATGCCCCGGGAGTCGGGAAGTCCAAAGGATCGAAAGAGTCGATACCTTGTGGATGCCCAATGGCCCTATGTGGCTGAATGCTGGAGGTATACCCCGGGAGCTTCAGGATGCCCGGTTGTATGCTTGTCGGTACGTAAACCCGGATGGCCGAGCAACCATTGTCATGGTGAGCTTCGGAAGTTTTCCTCGTGATGCCGGTGGGGTACGAGATGCCCGAAGGCGTGATTCGCTCCGGATGCCCGGTGGCCCTATGTGGCTAAATGCCGGAGGTATTCGTGATGCCAGGGTGGATACGAAGGTTCAAAGGGACGCAAACATTGGTCCTCTGAGGAATTGAAATACTGTGATGGCTATATAAATGACGTATGATCTTATTATGTGGTATATGATGTTAGTAGAATTGCAATTGCTGGTAAATGATATGAAATCTGATTATATGGCATGTGGTGCTTGTAGATTTGCAATTGCTTATAATATTGAAGAATTTCATGATATTGATATTCATATGTTCCTTGATTCCTCGCTTTGTCTATCTTGTATGAAACTAGGTATATATAGTCATGCTTGATATAGTTTGTTGAATCTCTTCTTGCCGCCGAGTGGTTGTACTCACCCCGTTTGGGGACTAACATTTCAGATTAAGATGCCTCTCGCTACTGTCTCTCGTGGCACGTTTTTACGGTGTACCGGTCGATGTGGAGTGCTCGTGTTCGGAGCACATCTGCGTCGGTGTGCGAGGGCTAGTGTTTGTTCGGGTTCGAGTCCTAGTTCTGTACGATATTGGCCTACCTGGAGGCCCTGTGGTGCAGGAGTTCTTGTTTGTGCACATCCGCCGTGACGGTGTTATGATGGGGATGCTGCCGCCGCCGCCAGCCTATGGATCAGGCTAGGTGTGATCGACCGGGCGATGGGTAGCATGAGATGAAGCTTTTTGACTGCCGACACTTTACGATGGATCAAAATTGATTGTCGTTGTAGAGTTGGTCGCTTTTGGGTCTAGCCGAGTTTTAGTAAAGTCTTGGCCTTTTGATTGTACCAACTCGTGTAATCCATCAAGTTAGATAAATAAAAAAGTGTTCGGTTTATCTTATAAAAATGTTTAGTGTGTGTGCATCATTTCGAAATTTTTGGAGTTGGGGAGATGTGAAATCGCTTCCGCTATACCTCTTATGTTGTGCCGGGACCGTTAAAAATAAATGTCAAACTCTCAGGACTTATAAACCTTCAAGTTAAGGAAATCGAGTGGAAAGCGCGCTGTGGCGGCCCTATTGGTTCGGGGTGCCACAACCTACAAGGCCTGTCACTGACGAAGAGGCTAAGGAATTTTTAGCTGTGATCAAAACAAGTGAGTATAATGTGGTCGACCAGTTGCAAAAGATGCCCGCTCAAATCTCTTTGCTAGAACTCCTATTGACATCCCCTGTGCATCAGAAGTCGCTGATGAAGGTGCTAAGTGAAATTCGTGTACCTGAAACGGTTGAGGTAGATAAGCTGGAGGATTTTGTAGGATCGGTCCTTCTAAAAGACATGATTGATTTTTCTGATGAGGAATTCCCTCTTGAGGGTAGGGGGCATAACAAAGCACTCTACATATCCGTCAAGCACAAGGCTTCTCATGTGTCCCGAGTGCTCATTGATAATGGGTTTGCCCTAAATATATGTCCGTTGGCCACTCTTCACCGTCTTAAGGTAGACCCGTCCAAGATACATGCTGCAAAGACTTATGTGCGAGCTTTTGATGGCACAAAGAAGGAGGTGCTTGGAGAGATTCATCTCGATGTGCAAATAGGGCCGGTTGTTTTCAATGTCCCCTTTCAAGTAATGGATATCCCTACCGCATTTAATTTTCTGCCGGGTCGTCCCTGGATTCACACTGCTGGAGCGATGCCTTCAAGTCTACATCAAGCTGTGAAGTTCGTGATCAAAGGGAAGCTGGTCACTGTCTATGGAGAGGAGGATCATCGAATTTACCATGAGACGACTATCCCCTATGTGGAGCCAGATATTGAATTCGAATCTAGCTATCACTCATTTGAATTGGTGTCCACCATACAGGCTTCTCGAGATTCATCACCGCCCACTCCTGAAGTTTCAAATGCTGCCCTTATGGTAGGAAGGGTGATCGTCGGGAATGGCTTTGTTCCTGGCCACGGTCTTGGAAGAAGAGGTTAGGGTATTCAAAACCCCATTGAAGCTCCTTAGAGGTCTCGATCTGCTGGATTAGGGTACCCTGGAAGAGGTGGAGGAAGTTCTGGATGGAGAAGGCACAACTCGCCACCTGAATAAGGGCGAGGGAGGCAAAATTTACCACCTCTAAACATTCGCGAGACGTTCCTGGTCCTCCAATTATGATGAGAGATGAAGCGGAAGTCATGGATGCTGCAGGGCAGCCAAGTGGAAAATTTGACTATATGGTGAAGTATTCGGCTCCTCCTAGCTCTTATATTGATCCCCGCACCATAATTCCAAGTGGATGGGATGGCATGGATGATCCGACGCCTCCAAGGACCGAGGATTCTGATGACGCCTTGGAAGGAATCACAATTCTATTCGATGACCTCGTCATAGGAGCCATTGATGGAGAACTTCTGGAAGAAATGGGCCCTAGCCCACAAGAGACGGTCATATAATATGTAAAGGTGTGGAAATGGTCCAATCCAATGCGACAAGTGCTGACAATGATGGTCCTAAAGACTCGATCGAAGATGCCATTGAGATGCAGCGTAGCTCAGAACAACTTGAAAGAGCCAAGGCTCTTACATCCGAGCATACCGTCACTATTAATTTAGATGACACTAAAGAAGCTAAGGAGGTAAATGATCTTGTTTTAAGGGAGCTGTTGCCAATTTTTCCAGATACTAGGGGCAAGTTTGCTCCGAATTACAGCAACCCATATGGGGTGAAGAAGGTACTTCCTGGAGGTGCTTTGATCCTGGTGAAATGGATGGTTGTGAGTTTTCTATTCCAGTTAATTCCGATGCTGTCAAGAAATATTACCCATGATTGAATTTGCCATGTCATGTTTTGAACTGCAATCATTTTTATGATGAATAAATTGCCTCAATGAGTTGCAGATTCAGTGGTTTAAATTTTTTTACAAATCTTGCATGTTTTCCTTGATGAATTGTGTGAGATAAATTGAATATGTCAAATGGGATACTTTGGAATGATGAAAGGCAAGCCTTATTCCATACACTGTTCATACACTAATCCCTAGTGAGTTGTGTGGAAAAATTCCATGCTTGCAAGGAAAAGGGTGATCTCGCAAAGGGTACGTCAACCAAAGTGATGAGAGGCAGTTTCTTCTTCTACCCGAAACACTACAGGTATACCCATTGATTAGCCCTTTGAGCCCACACACGTGAAGAACTTTTTAAATTATCCTGTCAAGAATCATCCCACATTGGGACAAATTTGAAATGAATGATAGGAATTTTCTTATTCACACTTGCATCGATCTTCGAGTATTGCTTCCGCAGTGCAGCTTCTACGATAATTTGAAGTGCCTTAGGATGACGAAGAGCAGTTCTTTCTCTATCCACACACTTTATCCATTGCATAGCCCACTTGAGCCTATGAATTCATTTCGTATTAAATCCAGTTGGTGATCATCCCCCACACTGGGGCAAGGCAAAGAAAAGAAAAAATTCGAGTGGCATGGTCTAGAATGATAAAAAAAGAAGCTGTGTGAATCCAAAGAAAATGAGTGCAAAAAAAATGGGCATGAAAAAGTAGTGTGTATGGTAAAAGCAAGGCCAATGCCCAAAGGAAAAAATCAAACACTTGATGAAGTGAGTCGTATCCCAAACAAGGTGGTACCAAAAAAAAAGAAAAAAAAACTCAAATACTGTTGCAATTAATGGAGTTGAGATGTGAAGAAAATCTTTGATGGTGGAGAGGAAAATTGGTGTAAATGTCAAGATGATCACCAACTTTGATCCCCTAAACACTTTTTGAGCCTAATGATCCTTTCGTTTCTTAACCCATGAACCCAGTCTATGTTACGTCCCTTGCAAAGTCTCTTCTGATTAGGGCACTTGAATTAACGTAGGGGTTCACATGTTTTAAGCATCGCTCGAAGAAGTGCGAGTAAGGCAATTTCTACCTCATTTCGCATGTTTCTTGACTTGTAAACCCTAAGATAGTTACGGAATATCATTCATTTTTCCAATAGCCTTGACTCAAAGAGTCCCCTTTGCTAAGCCGTTGACCAAGCCCGCATTACGGTCCATGTTAAAGACCTCTCAGATTGGTAAGGTCGTACCACTTGCAAGATTGCTCAGACCCTTGTTTGACATGATGATGGTGAGATAGAGCGATTGTCAAGATCCTACATCAAATGTCAGAATGAAATAGCCCTTTCAGTGAGGATGAGTGAAAAGTCCTTTCTGACTAAAAGATCCCTCGCTTGACACATCCATGATACTCATTTGTTCGATTGGAACAATCTTTTGAAATCTTTCCCAATGGAAATTAAGTGATGCATGATTAATAGAAGTCATCACACATGAATCTCTCTTGGATTAATGCATGTTTGTGATTACAAATGCATGTTGCCTCTCCTATGACCATGTTTTGCAGGAGACATATTCCCGAGGATCAGAGATGTTACCAGGTAAGTATATCTCTATCCATACCTTGAATACTTGTCATTGCACAGGTATTCCCCCCCTCAAGTGCACCGATACTCGATTCGATCGAGCTGTCCCCCAGAGATTTTTCTCCAGATTCAGTTTGATTAAGGTAACCAAAGAGAGGTTCAAGTCCTGGTCAAATAATCAATGTTGCAATGCTAGGCGACCGTAGAAAGGTACGGGTCCTGGAGATGTAACACCAACTACCTTGGATCACTCTACCCTCCTTGAAGGTAAGATATTCCAGGTAAGTTTCTTTACCATTTTCTAAAAATTAGACATCTCAGTCTGGATCTGGATGTCTCCATTCTTTTCATTGAACATTTCACTCTGAATGTGAATGTTCTTCGATCTTCCTCGTTATGCCTTAGTCTGAATCTAGGTATTTCGAGTTTCCAAAATCATGACATCTCCATGCGGACCGGATGTCTTGATTATTTTCGTTGAACATTTCCCTCTGGATGTGAATGTTCTTCAATCTTCCTCGTTATACCTTAGTCTCGGATCTAGATATTTCGAGCTTCAAAAAATCTTGGCATCTCTCGACATCGGACCCGGATGTCTTGATTATTTTGATTTAAACATTTCACTTTGGATGTGAATGTTTTTTCCATCTTTTTCGTCATACCTTAGTCTAGATCTAGGTATTTCGAGTATAAACATCTTGACATCTCAGTCTGGACCCGGATGTCTTGATTATTTTCGTCTAAACATTTCACTTTGGATGTGAATGTTTTTTCGACCTGCTCGTTATACTTTAGTCTGGATCTAGGTATTTCGAGTTTTAAAATTTTGACATCTCTGTCTGAACCCGGATGTCTTAATTATTTTCGTCTAAACATTTCACTTTGGATGTGGATGTTTTTTCGACCTTTCTCGTTGTACTTTAGTTTGGATCTAGGTATTTCGAGCTTCAAATATCTTGACATCTCAGTCTGGACCTGGATGTCTTGATTCTTTTCGATGAACATTTCACTTTGGATGTGAATGTTTTTCGAGATTTCTCGTTATATCTTAGTCTGGATCTAGGTATTTTGAGCTTTTAAAAAATCTTGACATGTCAGTCTGGATCTAGATGTCTCAATTCTTCTCGCTGAACATTTCACTTTCGATGTGAATATTCTTCTCAATCTCAATGTCTCAATGTATTGCCCGTTACACTCTTCAAGGAACCTGAGTGAGAGTTTGGTACTTGTGGAGTAAATGGGAATTTATCATGTACCTTAAGATGCTCTACCGCACTGATTGGTAGGTGACTATAGGTACGTTCTTTCCTTTTGCATCATGCATTTGCATTAGCATTTCCATGCATCATATGAATTGCATTTTAAAATGGGATTCATTTCCAAAAAAAAAAATCAATAAAAAAAAAATCATTCAAAAATCATTTAGTGCATGTGCATGGTCAAAATTTAGGTTTCAATTTGTCTTTGAATGCAACCTCTACGAGCTCACCTTCAAAGAGGGGCAGCTGTTGACACCTAAATTTTGGCGATCTGGTCATTTATTTATTGCATAAAAAATTAAGGGTTAATTTTATCCCTGAAAAAATATTAATTACATAGCATATAGATGTAGGTGCATTTATTTTTAATTTACATATTTTGCATTTGGACCAGTGGTGGATGGGTTCGAATTGGTGGTTCTGAGCTTTAAATTGACAGGCCGGACTAGGCCCACAAAGCAAGCAAGTTGGCCCAAACCCATGTTTTTTTTAATAATTGAAAGTTATCTCGTGGGAAAATAGAAATTTTGAAATTTTGTCGGGATATGATTAATTTGGATAGGGCAAGTGGAAAAACAAATATTGCGTTCGACAAAACGAATATTGTGTTTGAAAAAAAAAATTGAAAACCTAATCGGTGGCCTATAAATAGGTTTGTCCGCTTAGGGTTTTGAAAGGAGGCCACACACATTGAATACACGGCCATTGAGAGAAAAACGAAGATAGAGAGGGAAACACGTGAGAGAAAAGAAGGGCAATAGAGAGGTCTTCATGCAAGAAGGAGCCGGATCCTTCAACTTTGAAAATTGTCCACGACCGTCAGAAAAGACAAACGGAGAATCCCTCTTCTGCAAGTTGGACATCTAAGCATTGAAAAAGCATGGAAGGAGAACCTGCGAGAAGATCGACACGCACTAGGGAGAAACGAAATATTCTCTCTCCACGACGCTGCCCGCAAGACCTTGACTCCATCTTCATTGTAGCGTCTTCGCATGACCACCTCAAAGCATCGGGACCAACACCCCCACGAGTCCCGCAAATCGGATGCCACCCTTGCCGACATAGTTCCATTGCCTCGCTCGAGTCCTTCGCGACGCTGCTGCTGCCCGAGACGTGCCACCTCGACGTTGAGCCGCCCCCTGGTTTGTGGTGACATTGCCTACCGCTGCTTTGCTGATCCGTTCGTTGGTTGCTACCCACGGGCACTTTGTTGAACCACCGTCAAATTTATCAACCGTGAATCATTCACCACGGAGCCAACAGTGAAGGACAAGTTTTGCACATTAAGGAAAAGACGTGAAGGAGAGCACGCTTACTTGGAAGACTTCATCGCCACACCATCGTACAAGGAAGAGAGGTCGTGGGAGGTGTGGAGCCTAATAGAGAGGGAGGCAATTTCTCTGGAGGTCAACGAAGGACAATCACGAAGACTCTCTCTCGGATTCTACTCCTTCAGGTGACAAAACTTACAGACTTCGATGGCCAATGTAGAGCCTTGCACCACCGTGAACCCATGCTTTATTGAGAAAGCTTGCCATGGAGCTCGTGATTGAGCAGCTGCCACACCTTACCTCTCACCATCGGCAACAAGCCCCGTCGAGCACTTGCTGATTCCTGCACCACTATTGAGCGCGTCCCCAGATCGAGCTGGCCGAATGAGTTTTTGGTTTTGTTTTGTAGGTCATTGGTCAGCCCCTTTGCTGTGCCAAATTCGCTAACCCGTTGGCCATGAACCGCCCATCCATCACTCACCAATCGCAAGTCGTAAATTCGGAAGCCGATATTCGGAATAGGTAAAAAAAATTTCTATTTTGATTTCTGAAAATTCTGTTTCCTTATTGATATGTTTGTTGATGATATGCTGAGGTATCCGTAGTCTCGAGTAGCCTTATAAGTTAGGAAATTTTCCCAATTTCATAACGTGCATATGATTGACAGTCCGATTTTCGTGCCCGAAATCTGACTCGCAATCGCACGGGAAAATCGCCAATCCGATCTCATGCTCGAGATTCAATTCGTGGTTTTATTTAAAATTGACCAACCCGATCTCATGCGCGAGATATGGTTCGTCGATTTTTGGATATTAATCTTATCTTGCTTTGATTTGCCGTTGTGTGGTTTGAGTCGGTTTTGTTTTCGTAAAAGAAAAAATCCAAAAATTGAGTTAGATTAGGTTTATCCTTTTAGGGTTATTTTGCATAGGGAATTTATTTATTTCGAATTTTTGAAAAAAATAAAAATCCAAAAAGAATGCATTCATTTAGGATGTTAGTTTTTTTTTCTTTTTGAAATTGCACGTTTAATTATGTGTAAATTTTTAATTTCGAATTTCATAAAAAAGAAAAAAAAAGAATTTGAACTTGGGCATTCTTTGCACGTCATTGCATATTAGGATAAGATTGCGTTTTTTTAATTAATTATAGGTTTAGATAATTTCTCTTAGATAGATTGCATTTTAGGATTACTTGGTTAAGATAAGATTCTAGTTTAAATCAGGATTTGGCTTAACCTAATTCCTAATACAAATTGAATAGAATCTTGATCTAGCTAGATAATCCTTGCATTTATCTAATTCGAATTTCATGGAAAATACAAAAAACTTGTCTTTAGAGTAGATCAATTTCATTCTTTAGGATAGGCTGCATGTTCATATTTCACTTTTGTCATATAGCTTAGGTCATATTGTCATGTCACATCATTACATGTTAGATTAGTAGCATGCATTGCATAAAGCATGATTCTCATTTAAAAAGTGAAAACAAAATTGAGTGATTGCGTGTTAATTAGAAATCATATCTACGATTGCCGATGTGAATTCTGATCTAACAACACAGATGCTTTCGTTGCTTTGAGGTAAGTTCTGTAATTTATTCATCGCTTTCTTGGGTGTTAAATTGGTGGTTTGCGTACTCGCATGATCGCCTCACATGTTAGGGAATTAGATTTAAAATCAATTTAAGCTGCCTGTAAAAGCATATTTTTTAAAAAAAATAAAAGAATGGTACCGAAAGGGCGTTAGAGAAATCTAGCGTAATCAAGTCCCCGAACTCACAATCTCTGGTTCGTAGGAGTAAAATAATTCTTCCATTATTTTACTTAGGTGTCTAATCGACCTACCGTAAACTGATTAGTGGCGACTCCTGATTGAAAATCTTTTGCATGCTAAATATTTGAACCTAAGTCGCGAATTGGTATGGGCTTGGGAGAGCCCGAGCTAAGTTAGACTTAGTAGTCCATTAGCCTAATTTTAGGTGGTGCACCCGAAAAATCGGTGGCGACAGGCTCTCAGCGAGGAGAGTGGACGTAGGCTTGGTTTAAGCCGAACCACTATAAACTATGTGTTCACTTTCTCTTATCCCTGAACTCCTTACTTTTGTTTACTAGTTGTCTATTTACTTAGAGTTGAAATACAATTTATGTCTAGCATCTTCCCCTTTCAATTAGTATCAGAGCTTGTGTGCTTATTTGTTGAAGTGTTTTACTTCTTAAGCTAAAGATCTATGGCTAGTATTTTGGCTCCAGGACTGGTTGAAGGTCAAAGCAACACCAGACCTCCTTACTTTGATGGGAAGGAATACAACGTATGGAAGAACAAGATGAAAGCTTTCCTAAAATCGAAAGATTCCCTAGAATGGCATGTGGTGGAAAAAGGAGTTATTCCAACAAATATATCAACTTCAGAAAGAGGAAAGGAAGTGACAGATGCTAGCGAGATGACACAAGCAGATATAACCAAGAGACAAGCTCTTGATACTAAAGCTATCTATTCATTATATTGTGCCTTATCTCCTACTAAGTATAATAGAATTTCATCTTGTGAAACAGCGAAAGAAGTCTGGGATAGATTGCATGTTACTTATGAAGAAACTGATCGAGTTAAAGCAACAAAGATCAACATTCTTCTTGGACAATATGAAGCTTTCAAAATGAAACCAGGAGAAACCATCACTAATATGTTTAGTCGTTTTACAGAGATTGTAAACAGTCTTGCATATCATGGATAGCCAATCTCAAGGCAGATGAAAGTCAACAAGTTGCTGCGAGGACTCTCCAAAGACTGGAATCATATTAAGACTTCCATTAGAGAAACACAAAGGATCACGCCTCTATCTGTAGACGAATTAGTGGGCACACTTCAATCTTATGAAGTGGAGCAAATCAATGAGGAAGAAGATCCTAAAGGTAAGAAGTCAATCGCTTTAAAGTCTAATGATGATTCTGATGTTACGTATTCGTGGTTGACCTGGATGATGAAGAACTAGCACTCATGATAAGGAAGTTCATAAAGTTAAACAGAAAAGGAAGAAAGTACAACTCGGAGGAAGCAGAGTACTCAAAGATCTCGAATAAATCAACTGAAGAAAATAAGTTCAACAAAGATGTAACTTGCTTCGAATGTAAGAAGAAAGGACAAATCAGACCCAACTATCCTCTATTGAAGAAAAAGAAGGGAAATACAGAGAAATTCAAAAAGGCTCTCAAAGCGGAGACTTGGAGCAACACTGAATGTGAAGAGAGTGATGAAGAATATGCCAACATTTGTTTAATGGCAAATTCAAAATCAGACTCAGACTCGATTCGAGACAAGGAAATCGAGGTTAGTAATTTTAAAATTCCTATTAAAGTTTCAAAGTATATTGATGAACTCTGTCTTAGTCTCAAGATATCTCTTAAAAAAATTTCCGAACTAAAGAAGGAAAATTCTATACTGAGGCAACAGGAAATTTCTTGAAAAGAAAAATTTGAAAATCTAAACAAAAACTTTGATATTTTAAAAGAAAATGCAAATTCTCTTTCAAAGGAAAACATCTTTTTGAAAGAAGATATTTCAAGTATCTCAAAGAAGTTTTCAAATGGATCGAAAAGCTAGATAAAATTCTTTCAATTCAAAGATCTTATTTCAATAAATCAAGTTTAGGAATGACACCAGAAACTATTACTTTAATTGACTTTCCAAAAGTAAAAAAAAGATTCAAACAAAGACCTACTAAAACCTTTTACAAAAATCATTTTCAAAAAGTTTTTGTAAAACCTATTGGCCGAAGTGCTGTCAAACGTTCAAAGTGTAACAGTTCAGAACATTTCGAGAAGAATTGTCCTAAAGTTTGGTGACCTGTTAAGAGAGATTGGGCAAAGATTGTTTTTAGAACTAACTCCCATGGATCTAAGAAAATATGGGTACCAAAGAAAACTTGAAACATTCTCATAACTGCAGGTCACTATCAAGAAAAAGATCCAATGGTATTTGGATAGTGGCTGTTCGAGACACATGACGGAGATTCAAACCGCTTTATAAAGCTTACTCAAATGAATGGTGGAAAATTTTCTTTTGATGGAAATAGCAAAGGAAGAATTGTTGGATGTGGAACTGTGAAGATTGGAAGTCTTCCAATCAACAACGTCTCCTTGGTGGAAGGCTTGAACTATAATCTACTCAGCATAAGTTAATTATGCGACACTGGATTCAAAATCAACTTCCGAGAAGGCATTTGCTCAGGAACTAGTAAAGATTTATCTCAATCTTTTACCGGACAGAGACATGGCAACATCTATCTACTGGACATAAAACTAGAAAGCTCTTAGTGTCTAATCTCTATTCAAGATGAAGGGATTCTTTGGCATCGAAAGCTCAGTCATGTCAATATGAAGCAGATAGCCAAAATTTCCTCCAAAAAGCCTGGTCGTGGACTGCCTAACTTGAATTATCCAAAGTCAGAGTTATGTACACCATGTGTTTTGGGAAAATAGATAAGAAGTTCTTTTAAACCTATAAATCAAGTTTCTACTAATCATGTTCTGCAGCTTCTGCATATAGATCTTTTTGGACCAACCAGAACACAAAGTATTGGTGGAAAGAAATACTGCTTAGTAATCATGGATGATTACACTCGCTTTACATGGGTATTCTTTTTGGCAAGTAAGTCTGAAGCATTTTCTCATTTTTCAAAGTTTGCTAAGAAAATTCAGAATGAAAAAGAATATGCTATAACAAGCATACGAATAGACCATAGAGGTGAGTTTGAAAAATCAAAACTTTGCAAACTTTTGTGATGAATTTGGTTTAAAGCATGTTTTTTCTTCGCCATATACTCCAAAGCAAAATGGAGTTGTAGAAAGAAAGAATAAATCGTTGTAGGAAATGGCAAGAACTCTTTTAATTGAAAGTAATATTACTTCTCGTTTTTGGGCTGAAGCAGTTTCTATAGCTTGTTATATCATCAACAGAGTATTTTTTAAGGCATATTTTAGAGAAAACTCCTTATGAGGTGTTTAAAGAAAAGAAACCAAATGTTTCTTATTTTCACGTATTTGGCTGCAAATGTTTTATTTTGAAAAATGCAAATGATTGAACTGGTAAGTTTGAAGAAAAGTCAGGTGAAGGTATCTTTCTTGGCTACTCAACTTCAAGCAAAGCATACAGAGTATTCAACCAAAAGACTCAGTCTGTTGAAGAATCTATGAATGTCAAGTTTCAAGACTCTACACCGAATCAAGTGGTAGAGACTCAACTTGAAGAAACTGAACCTGCTCAAGATGTTACAAAATCTACTTCCCCCGCAGAAAATCAGACTCCTGAAGCTCAACAACAGGAAGAACCAAAAGATTCAACTGAAGTAGAGGATGAGTAGACTCACAAATCAACCAGTAATTGGAAGCATAAGTCTAGTCATCCCAAAGAACTCATCATTGGCAACATTGATAAAGGAATTCGTACCAGATCCAAAAGGCGAGAAGAGTCTAGTGCTTTGGCACTTATTTCTAAAATTGAACCCAAAAGCATAGAAGAGGCCTTGGCTGATGAAAGCTGGATTGAAGCCATGCAAGAAGAATTCAGACAGTTCAGCATCAATGATGTTTGGGAATTAATTCATAAACCAAAAGGTAAATCTATTATTGAAGCTAAATGGGTTTTCAAGAACAAAGTAGATGAGAAAGGAAAAGTGGTCGGGAATAAAGCAAGATTTGTAGCCAAAGGATACACTCAAGAAGAAGGGACAGACTATGACGAGACCTATGCACCAGTAGCGAGGTTAGAAGCAATTAGATTACCTCTTGCTTTTGCTTGCTTTAAAAATTTCAAGTTATTCCAAATGAATGTAAAGAGTGCATTCCTAAATGGATTTATCCAAGAATAAGTCTATGTGGAACAATCACCTGGTTTTGAAGATCCAAGAAAGCCAAATTCGGTTTACATGGATCGAAAAAGGCTCTCATGGTCCGAAACAAGCACCTCGAGCTTGGTATGAAAGATTAAGTAATATTCTAACTTAAAATGGATTTGTTAAAGGAAAAGTAGATACTACCTTATTCATTAAAAAGGAAGGTAAAAATTTTCTACTCGTTCAAATTTATGTTGATGACATTATTTTTGGTTCACTTAATGAAAGTCTGTGCAAGAAGTTTTCTAGATGCATGTAGGATGAATTCGAAATGAGCATGATGGGTAAGCTAAATTTCTTTCTGGGATTACAGGTAAAACAGTCAATAGAAGGAATCTTCATTCATCAAGAGACGTATGCAAAAGATCTCATCAAGAAGTTTGGATTGAAAAACTGAAAAAGACAGAAACACCTATGTCAAGTTCTTCAAAGCTGGATAAAGATGAAGAAGGAAAGACTGTGGATCAAAAGCTATACAGAGCATAATTGGATCACTTCTTTACCTTACGCATCTAAACCTGACATTTTGTTTAGTGTTTGTATCTGTGCTAGATTCCAATCAAATCCCAAAGAATCTCATCTTAGTGCAGCAAAGCGAATTATCAAATATGTTGCAACTACTCCAAAGCTAGGTCTATGGTATCCCAAAGAATGAGACTTTATTTTCCTTAGATATTAGATGCAGATCTTGCCGGATGCAAAGTGGATAAAAAGAGTATTTCTAGAACATGTCAACTACTTGGCAACAAGCTAGTATCATGGTTTTTCGAGAAAACAGAGTACTGTAACTCTTTCAATAGCTGAAGCGAAATATGTAGCACTTGGGGGTTGCTGCTCTCAAATCCTATGGATGAGGCAACAGTTAAGAGACTTTGGAATTGAAGAATCATGCACTGAAATCAAATGCGATAATACAAGCGCCATCAATCTCACAAAGAATCCAATTCTTCACTCAAGAGCAAAGCATATAGAAATATGTCATCATTTTATTAGAGATCATGTTCAGAATGGAGAAGTCTTGATTCAATTCATTGACTCGAAGAATCAACTAGTGGACATGTTTACAAAGCCATTGGATAAAAGCTTATTTGAGTCAATTCGTGCAAGACTGAACATCCTATCAATTGCCGAATAAAGTTTGAAGGTGTTCAGACTCAGGATTTCCAAATGTTAAGACTGTAAGTGAATTTCTTCTATTTTAACGTGAAGTTATTTTTGGATAAAATTTTGAAAATGTACGTTATCCTTTAATTGCTCCCTGTCAATTTTATTTTTAGAAGTTATCTTAATTGACGATTATTCACTTTCAAAAAGGGAAGTTATTATTTTTGAAAAATGCAATTATTTTTAAGGCA
The DNA here is from genome assembly GCA_017140595.1 of Eucalyptus curtisii. Lineage (NCBI taxonomy): Eukaryota > Viridiplantae > Streptophyta > Magnoliopsida > Myrtales > Myrtaceae > Eucalyptus > Eucalyptus curtisii. Next base: position 39,314,233 of record CM029503.1, on the reverse strand, counting down.
GTTTATCATTTTCAAAAAGGCAGTTTTTACCTTCTCTTTGCAACGCTTCGTATACCTGCTTTATATATTGTCGAAACTCGTCTTCTTCATTTACGCTCACTTTTTGAAACCCTAGAATTCTGTGATCTTATTGTTTCTCATCTACTTAAGTTTCATCCAAAAAGTTTTAACCTTTTTCGAAAGAGCAAGTTCGAGAAATTCCCCTAGACTTTGACAATGTCTTCCCAAAAAAAATCTTCGAGAATCGCGAGTCGGGGACCACAGCGTATGCGTGAGGGACCTACGCATTTTCATTTGACCGAAGAAGAAGATTCTCCTCAACAACAGCAACAATCAAGATAACATTCTCAACCCGCCAACAAGCAATAGAAGATCCTCCTCCACAGCAAGAACATGAAGAGGTTATTGAAAACGTTGAACCTGTAAGGACTCAAAAACCCCAATTTATCTATAGAATGTATTCGAACTTGAAGAAGGGTGGTTCTACTATGAACTTGATTGATGAGTTCTTAAAAGCGCACGGTTACAAAAATGAGACCTTTTTCTTGAACACCATGGAAAGACTAGGTATTGCGCCTCATGGTTTGGCAAAATGGTCGTTTGAGAATTTTCCTAGTGATCCGAGTGTTGGACAACCAGAGGAGAAAGACGACGATGAAAAGCTGTTTGTTCATTTTCAGCCCAGGATGGGCGTTGCTGCAAAGGTTGGTGGTGAATGGACGAACTTATTTCGTTCCAGGACCACAAAAAGTGTTACTTGAGTTTGCTGAAGAGAGGGGTTATGCACCCCAGGAGTGTTGATTTCGATTTTCTTGACTCCCTAAAGGTTAATTTGAGGGAGAAGTTTGGTTTGCTTCAACTTGAACGCTTTTGCACCGAGACGACTGTTGCTTATCCCGAACTTACTGCCTATTTTTATTCAAATCTGTCATTTATAGATGCGAATAAATTTAGTTTTTCTGTAAGGGACAAAGAATTCCTAGTTGATGTAGACACTTTGGCTGACTTAATTGGTGTGGAAAGAGGGAGATTCGAACCAATTGGTGTGTCTCATGCCCATGCTACCTTGTCCATTGTAAATGACAGAATGGTCGAAGGCAAAATTTCTTATTCAAGAATGAATGCCTACAATATTCTATTTCACAAGGTGGTAATTAATTGCATCAAGCCAAAGTCTACCTCAAAAACAGACGTTTCGCGCTCCGAAGCTAAGCTCATGTACGCGATCATCTCTGGCCATAAGTTCTCTCTTCCCCACATGATTCTTATGTACATGTATAGAACTATGGTGAAAGACAAGAGACAACTTCCCTACTCGGTGCTTATCTCTCAACTCTTCAAGCACTTCAAGATCAAACTTTATGATCTTCTTTGTACCAGAACCATTGCCCCAATGGTTATTAGTCTCAAAATGATTTCCAAAATGAGGCTGAAGGAACTAAGCAAGGAACTGGAGCGCTTTAAGGAGAAGTTCCCTGTGAAGGCGAAGCAAGACTCTACTGCAAAGAAGAGGAAGGGAAAAGAGCCTATGACAGAACCTGTGAAGAAAATGAGATCTCTCATCTTGCAAGATGAAGAAGAAGATGATAATGATCTCACTATCTCAGCTCTTGCCCTGCGGAATCTACAAAGTTATGTAAGCCCTACCAATATCAGAGAACGAGAAGGAACAGAGAGAAGAGAAGGAGAAAGAGAAGAAAGAAGAGAATGAGAAGAAGAAAGAAGAAGAAGAAGAAGAAGAAGAAGAAGAAGAAGAAGAAGGAAGAGAGAGATGAACAAGAAGGAAGAAGAAGCGAAGGAAGAAAGAGTCACGATGACTCTTTTGAACTAACACTGGCTGCATCCGATGATTTGGAGAAGACAAGGAGTGAGAAGACTAAACAACAACATCGCTTCAGTGTCGAAGCAGAGCTTGAAGAAGAACATATCTCTCCACCTGAAGGCATGAAGACAGGGGGAGATGCTGAAAATCGAGGTACTTCTTCACCCATTTTTACTAGTGATGTTAGTAGATCTCCACCAGACCCAGAAAAGGTCTATGCCTCTCAATTTCCTGAGTCAGACTTCGAGGCATATACTCCTACTCATGGCGATAGAACAACTAATGTTCCCCCTCATTTTCAAACTCCTACATCTACTTCAGCTGGTCCTAGCATTGCTAAAGATCACTCTGCAAACCTTCAGCGAGTGATGGAACTTCTTTTGGAATTAAAGGGACAGCAATATGCCTTTGAGTTTGAAATGAAGCACATGTTGACCGTCTTCAAGGCATCTACAAACTCTCTGCAAGAACATATTCTAGCTCTCAAGCAAGAATAGGCAAAGGGAGCTGATATTCAGCAGCTTAAGGAGTCTTTGCGAAGCTTGAAGACACTATCAAGTCAATGGGGGATTTCTAGCTCGTTCGTATCCCCAAGCAACCCTAATTCAAACCAACTCTTTTCAAACATTTCTATCTCCACTTTTTCCCGATGATAAAAAGGGGGAGAGTTTGCGTGCATATTTGTTTTTATTGACTTTTGGACTTGGACTTTATTTTCTGTAGACTTTTTGATTATGTTTGCATTAACTTTTGACTTTGGATATTGTTAATCTTTTTTATGCCTACAAGTGAAGTGGTTTAGCTTCAACATTACTTATAACTGGTTTAGACTAACTTGTGTTTTGTGGTTGCAGAATCGAGGTTCTCAAAGTCTTAATTAAATTTATTAGATATTATTGCATAAGTACTGTTTTGCAGGTCAAAGAGTTTTCCAAAATCTGCTAGAAAGTTTTGTCACCATAAAAAAGGGGGGAGATTGTTAGAGAAAACTCCTTTATTGTTTTGAAGTTGACAAAACCTTTCCAAAGTCTATATTTGAAGATCTGAAGACTTTATCGTCAAATTCTGAAGAGCGACAGACCACCAGATGTTAATCTCAAAGTCTATCCTCACTAGCAGTTCTAGACTGAAGTATGAAGATTTATCCAAACGCAGGATTATTATCTAGATGAAGATTATCTTCAAAGTTTCGTTTCGTATGGTTATTGGAAGATCTTATAGCTGGAATTCACACGTATTTGATTGATTATTCTTATTGGAAACTACTCCGATATGAAGATCTTTGAAAGGCAAGCTAAACTTGAAAGGTTCTACTTATAGAAACTCAAGATCCTGATTTGTATGGGCGAGTAGGATTGACGGGTTTTCAACACAAATTATCTAACGACTTGATATCACCCTAATTGATTCTGTCCAACATGTAGATTGGAAGAATTCCTTTGGAAAGTGTCAACGGTCGAGAAGGCATGAAGGAGTATTTAAGGGTTGATTCTTTTGTTGTTCAATACAGTGCTTGAGAGAAAATTTCAAAGTCTGAAGCTTATCTAGTCTCTTGCTTTTTCATTCATCGAGCAAAAACATTGTATACAAAAGAGAAAACTCTTAGTGAGACTATGTGAGAATTTGATAAAACTCATCACCGTGATAGTCAAGATCACATGCTGTTAAAACTCTTTTGATACTTAGTGGAATCCAGCCAATAAGCTATCGGCGAGGAGAGTGGACATAGGCTTGGTCTAAGCTGAACCACTATAAACTCTGTGTTCACTTTCTCTTATCACTAAACTCCTTACTTTTGTTTACTGGTTGTCTATTTACTTAGAGTTGAAATACAATTTATGTCTAGCATCTTCTAAAATCAAAATACTTACTTTAAGTCCTGCGAAAATTCTTATTAACACATATTCACCCCCCCCCCTCTATGTGTATCCACTAGCCCCTTTCAGTTTCATAGGTTGGGTCACCCAAAAGTTCAATTGGATTTGGAATCTCTATTTGGATAGGATAATTTTCATGGATTCAGACTCAAAATGAATTACTCAACGTCACCAAGTAAAATATTGTTAAAACATTCAATTTTCCGGTGTCTTTAGACTAATTTCATGACATGTAAATGCCTCAAAATGGGTCATAGGATCATTTCTTAATTTATATTTGATGCATTGAGTTGTCGTATAGATTAGTTATATTCTGGGAAATGGATCATAAATGGTTTTAAATGGATCATAAATGATTTCAGAATGGTAAAATCTAAAATAATCACATGCTCACTCTGCCCTCTCATTTCAATTTAGATGTGAGTTTTCCTAAATTTGATATAATTATAGAAGTATTTTAATAATATAGGTCGGGTACGGTATGAGCTGAGTACGAGATGGGTTAGTTATGAGTCATTAGATTTACATTACATAAAAATGGGTCAAAACGGATTTAATGGATTAATTTGAGTTGGGCAATTTTTGACTTAACTCGACTCACCCGTTTGATAGATTTAATGACACATTATGTATTAGCATCACATTAGACATGATGACATAGGGTAATGATGAAATTTAAATAACTCTATAGTGGGAATATGCAAAGCCCCACGAAAGGTCTCTTGCATGTGGGTGTCGCGACCAATTTTTCGGGTGAACCACCTAAAATTAGGCTAATGGACTACTAAGTCTAACTTAGCTCGGGCTCTCCCAAGCCCATACCAATTCGCGACTTAGGTTCAAATATGTAACATGCAAAAGATTTTCAATCAGGAGTCGCCACTAATTAATTTACGGTAGGTCGATTAGACACCTAAGTAAAATAATAGGAGAATTATTTTACTCCTACGAACCAGAGATTGTGAGTTCAGGGACTTGATTACGCTAGATTTCTCTAACGACATTTCAGTACCATTCTTTTATTTAAAAAAAAAAAAAGCTTTTACAGGCAGCTTAAATTAATTTTAATTCACTTTCCTAACATGTGAGGCGATCATGCAGGTGCGCATACCACCAATTTAACACTCAGGAAAGCAATTAAATAATGCAGAACTTACCTCAAAGCAACGAAAACATCTGCGGTGTTAGATTAGAATTCACATAAGCAATCCTAGATATGATTTCTAATTAACAAGCAATCACTCAATTTTTGCTTTCACTTTTTAACGAGAATATAGTCCATATGCAATGCAATGCTTCTAACCTAACATGAAATAATATGTCATGACAATATGACCTAAGCTATATGACAAAAGTGAAATATGAACATGCAGCCTATCCTAAAGAATGAAATTGATCTACTCTAAAGACAAGTTTTTTTGTATTTTCCATGAAATTCGAAATTAGATAAATGCAAGGATTATCTAGCTAGATCAAGATTCTATTCAATTTGTATTAGGAATTAGGTTAAGCCAAATCCTAATTTAAACTAGAATCTTATCTTAACCAAGTAATCCTAAAATGCAATCTATCTAAGAGAAATTATCTAAACCTATAATTAATTAAAAAAATGCGATCTTATCCTAATATGCAATGACGTGCAAAGAATGCCCAAGTTCAAATTCTTTTTTTTTCCTTTTTTTATGAAATTCGAAATTAAAAATTTACACATAATTAAACGTGCAATTTCAAAAAGGAAAAAAACTAACATCCTAAATGAATGCATTCTTTCTGGATTTTTATTTTTTCAAAAATTCGAAATAAATAAATTCCCTATGCAAAATAACCCTAAAAGGATAAACCTAATCTAACTCAATTTTTGGATTTTTTCTTTTACGAAAACAAAACCGACTCAAACCACACAACGGCAAATCAAAGCAAGATAAGATTGATATCCAAAAATCGACGAACCATATCTCGCGCATGAGATCGGGTTGGTCAATTTTAAATAAAACCGCGAATCGAATCTCGAGCATGAGATCGGATTGACGATTTTGCAAGGAATTGCGAGTCGGATTTCGGGCGCGAAAATCGGACTGTCAATCCCTAATTTGAGGGGCACTTTCATGTTGGAATCTCAATCAAACATTTAAGGGGAACAATTCCACTAAACAAAACCAGATATAAAGGAAAATAATAATAAAAACTATAACTGGAGAAGCAATAATAATATAAAAAATCTACCTAATTCCCTTTTCTTTTTTTCTTTTTTTTTTGTTTTTCTTTTTCTCCCTTCCTTCCAAGCACGTTCGTGGATCTCCAAGGGGAAAACCGGTTGATCGGTCCGACAAGGGAACCCGCCAAGGTGAACCGGCGATGCGCAACACGGGAGCGGAGCTAGGGAGGCTCAAGTCCGGACGGGCAAAGGTCGCGGCGGTGCGGCGTCCGAGGTGAACAGGGGCGTCGCGGGTTCGCTTGGCTCCGATCCGGGTCACCGATCGGAGGTCACGGCGGTCGGATGGGCAAAGCCGAGCGATCTCGGCGGAGGAGAGGCGCCCGGTTTCGGCCGCGGCGCGGTGCGGGGACGGAGCTCGGGTGCTGGGTAGTCACGGACGGCCGGCGAATTGACGGGTCGGTCGGAAGCGAGAGCAGCGGCGGCGACGGGCGCGCTCGTGTGTGAGCGGGGTGGCGAACGTGGGTCGGCGGCTCGGCTATCGGGCCGGAGGCGGACCGGCAATGAACGGACCCGAGAGGCGTCGGGGTCGTCACGGATTGGCACGGGGAGGCAACCGTCGGGCCGGTGGAGTAGAGGTGGAGGTGGAGGTGCGGACGAGCAACCGAGCGGCGGTGTCCGGCGCGGGCGAGCGACGGCGGCGCGGCGTCTGCGCATGGCCCACACCGAGGCGGCCCGCGGGCACGGTGGTGCGGTGGACAACGGCCGGCGGCTTGAGAAGAAAAGCAAGAAAATCTTGTTTCCCTTTTCCTCTCGCGGCCCCGCGCACATCTCCTCTATCTCGCCGTTTCTCTCTCTTTCTTTTTACTGCTCTCTGCTGCACTTTTCTGCATAAGGGAAAGGTTCCTGCTGGCTTTTTACTTTTCCTCCAAAAAGCTTTTTTCTCTTGTGTTGCTCTCTCCAGAAGAACGAAAGTTAAAGCAAAATCATCAACCGAGAAGCTCCCTTTCATATTGACTTTGAACTCTAAAAAAAACGAAGGAAAAGACTCGAAAAATAGAACGGCCGTGTATTCGATGTGTGGCCCCTCCTCGAAACCCTATGCGAACAACATATTTATAGGCCACCGATTAGGGTTTCAATTTTTCCAAATCGATATCCACGAAATTTTTTTTCAAATGCAATATTCGTTTTGCCGAACGCAATATTCACTTTTCCACTTGCTCTATCCGAAAAAAATTAATCATATCCTGGAAAATTTCAAATTCATATTTTCATGAGATAATCTTCAATCATTAAAAAAAAGGGCTTGGGCCAATTTGCTCGCTCCATGGGCTTAGTCCAGCCTGTCAATTTAAAGCTCAGAACCACTAATTCAAATCCACCCGTCACCAGTCAAATAAATAAATGCAGAAAATGTAAATTAAAAATAAATACACCTACATCTATATGCTATGCAATTAATATTTTTTCAGGGATAAAATTAACCCCTAATTTTTATGCAATAAATAAATGACCAGATTGCCAAAATTTAGGTGTCAACAGTGGGCTTTTTGTAGCTGGGACAGGTCAACTTCTTCTGGATTTTGCTTTTAACATCTGCTCCCTTGCAACATGTCCGAGGTTTCGGGTGAATTAATTTTCCAGTGTTCTGCAAAAGGTTCAGTTGATTGCCAATTTCAATATGCCAACCTAACAACTCCGATTTGCGGTCTGTTAATATTCTAGTATCGGATCGTCGCTCTTCCGGATTGGTTCTCTTGTTTGCAATACAAAACCTTTCTCTTTCCTAGCAGAATGAGAAACCGTTTGACTATCCGCGGAAGTAGATGCTCTCTGCAGGAGTTACTGTACGCCCGGTGAGGTAATGACGTCCTCCGCGCGCTGAGTGTACACGTGAGAAGTTGACGATTCATAAATGGTTGTCCTTTTGGAGCAGGTCAAAGGTAGGGTCACCGCCTCCCTCCTCCCTACCCACCCAAACTACCATGGTACTTCACCCTCTTCCCTGCACATCTTCTTCGAAGCTCCCAATGAATGACAAAAATCGTGGAAAATGAGCTCAGAAATTCGTATTTTTTAGCACTTTTCCCATTTGAGATTCATAAATGGTTGTCCTTTTGGAGCAGACCAAAGGTAGGGTCACCGCCTCCTCCTTTCTACCCACCCAAACTACCATGGCACTGCACCCCCTTCCCAGCACCAATCTTTTTCGAAGCTCCCAATGAATGACAAAAAATCGTGGAAAATGAGCTCAGAAATTCGTATTTTTTAGCACATTTCCCATTTGAGTTTTTTTTCCAGAAATATCCCAGGGCTTTTAGATATTTTCAGCAAACACGTAACTTTCCTGACTTTTATAGTTGGAATGTGTTGGCCGTGTCAAAGCTCCTTTTAAGAAGATATTTTTTTGGTTTTTCCAAACATACATGTCTTGCTCATTATCTGATAACTGCGTATATACCTTTACTATTGCAAATGCTGTTCAAATACTCTTAAAGAAAATCCTGAATTGAAATGACTGAATTGTCCACCTTGCAAACTCGTTTTAGCATCATGATTAGTGGTTGGCAATTTAATTTTTAATTGATTTTGAGTGAGTATGAGGAATTAGTATTTGGGGCGGACATTTTTGGAAAATAGTGAAATTTTCGCAGGTAATTGGTGGGGGTTTGCAATTTTCAAAGGAAATGAATAATGAGGGGAACGGGAGGGAAGTTGGCTGGGTCTTATTCTTTACTTAGTCCTTTTCTTTGCGCGCTTGACCTCTTCCGATTTCTGCCGAGGAAATTATGATCTCGTTGGAGTGTAGACGTGAATAAAACCAAGAGAAGATGATGATTAAATCAAACCCCGTGAAGCCCCATATGTTTTTTTTCCCACAGATAAGATGGACGGTAGTTGAGGAATAGTCTTTGAGGGAGTCAGTATGGCAACCGTTTGGGCCTATAAATACCGGCTCATCTTCAATCGAACAGGTCCATCCCCTTAACTTCTTCTCCCCGCGGGCGCTCTCTCTCTCTAGCTACATAGTACATAAAATGGGTTCAGTTGCAGGGGCAGGCGGAGAGTTCGCGGTGAAGTGGGGCAAGAAAGAAGTGGTGGCGGCAGCACTTCCCATGCAAGAACTTTGGCTTCCCCTCTCCAACCTCGACTTGCTCTTGCCTCCGCTTGAGGTAGGCGTCTTCTTCTGCTACGCCAACCCAACCACGACCGCCTCACAGAGGCTGGGATATGGGTCCATGGTTGGTATTCTGAAAGCCGCCTTGGCCCAAGCTCTGGTCTCCTACTATGCTCTCGCCGGAGAGGTGGTTCAGAACTCGGTTGGTGAGCCTGAGCTCCTCTGCAACAATCGTGGGGTCGACTTTATCGAAGCTTTTGCAGACATAGAACTCCGCCATCTCAACCTGTATAATCCCGACGAAACGATTGAAGGGAAACTAGTGCCCGCGAAGAAGCAAGGCGTTCTTGCTGTTCAGGTATAGATATCAGATACTACCACACTATATGTCGTTTATCCCTCTCAGGAGATCAAATCACTGGATATGCGCCCATTTTCGTCTTCATTTCACCTCAACCTTGGCCTTTTTTCTTTAATCTTTTATTTATGCATGGTAACTATCGAACAATTTTTGAGATACATTGAAAATAACAACACATCGTCAGCCACAAATATTTAGAAGAATGAACCCCGTAATAGTCTATAATTATTTGTTAATTATCTTTTTTTCTATGACCCAAAATAGACTATTATTCTCATAAAGGATTAAAAACAATCACTTAAGTATTTCTCTTTGGCCGATCAATTGGGTACCATTTAGCATCATTTAGAAAGAAGAATAATATTTGAACTTTGATCGCGAGTAACATCACAATATGTGATTACATGCATCAGGGATTTCTCATAAAAACCATAACAATGTAGAAAGATTTATTGCTAAATGTCCAAAGGAAAGAGAATCTCACACTCTGCGCGAGCTCCCCTGGTTTATTTATGTGATCATTAAGATGACACATTGGCTCACTGCGTCTATAGGGAACAGTTAAATAATAATAGCATGACACGTTTTTTTTTTTTTTTGGACAGAATAGCATGACACGTTGAGTGACAGAAATACAGTGAAGGAGGACATTATCATTTATATATATATATTGAATGGATGGAAAAATCTTGCGAGGGTGGGACCTGAGATGAGACCAAAATACCTTGGTTGGGGTTCCCAGTGCCCTCAAGCACGAAGAATTCATGGGAAACGTGCCATGACACTTAAGGAATCTCTGCTCTCTAGCGTTAGTCTATGAAGTGATTATAGTTAAATTAAATGGAGGATTGAAACATTGTTCAGTTGTTGAACCGCTCCACTGAATGGGCAAAAAAAAAAAAACTGTGGTTACGCCGAAAAATTCGTATGTGAAGATCATGTTAGTTTCCACCATTGATCATGTTTACCCATGTTTGAATACATGTAATTACTCATTAAAATAATTTTGTTCTAGATGGTCAATATGTCATGTGATAGTTTCTCAGCTAAGCTGCCAAATGCACTATGATTGATTCTATTAATCAAGACATGAGTTTTTTATTTGATGGAAAACATTCAGGCGACGGAGCTAAAGTGTGGGGGGATAGTGGTGGCGTGTACGTTTGACCATCGGATAGCTGACGCCTACTCGGCCAACATGTTCCTGGTGTTTTGGGCAGAGACGGCTCGCTCCGCTGCCCCGATCTCGCTCCCTCCTTCCTTCCGCCGCTCTCTTCTCAACCCTAGGCGTCCGCTCTGTGTTGACCCTTCTCTAGACAGCATGTATATCCCAGTCTCCGCGTTGCCCCCACCTCCCCAGCAAAAGCAAAAGGCAGACGAGGAACACGAGACGACGACATCGAGGGATGACGACTGTCTGGTAAGCCGTATGTACTACGTGACCGCCAACAAGCTAAGCGAGTTGCAGCAGAGGGCCTGTTCCAGCGGAAGCAAGATGTCTAAGTTGGAATCGTTCAGCGCTTTCCTTTGGAAGATGGTGGCGGAATCCTCCTCGGTCGCTAATAATGATGACAACAAGACGATGTCAAGGATGGGGATTGTCGTGGACGGCAGGTGTAGGTTGATGAGTCGGGCCGTGGACGACAAGCCCACACCCATGGCGTCCTACTTTGGGAATGTGCTGTCGATACCATTTGGAGAGAAGAGGGCGATGGAGGTGGTGGAGAAGCCGTTGAGCTGGGTAGCGGAGGCGGTGCACGAATTTGTGGAGAGGGGGGCGACGAGGGAGCACTTCCTGGACCTGATAGACTGGGTGGAAGAGCACCGGCCGGTGCCAGCGGTGGCAAGGATATACTGCAAGCCCGGAAGCGAGGAGGAGGAGGAAGGGTCGACGGCGTTCGTGGTGTCATCGGGACAGAGGTTCCCGGTGACTGAGATGGACTTCGGGTGGGGGAAGCCAGTAATGGGGTCGTATCACTTCCCGTGGGGAGGGGAAGCCGGGTACGTTATGCCCATGCCCAGCCCGCTCTCCAACGGCGACTGGGTGGTCTACCTCCACCTCTCCCGGTCTCAGGTGGCCTTCATCGAGTCCCATGCTCCCACCCTCTTCAGGCCCTTGACCCCTCGTTATCTTAACGTCCTTTGATTTTTCTTCTTCTGTCGTCGTCGTCGTCTGTATGTATGTATGTATGTACGTAACCCCATGTGCCTCGTCGCCCCTGTCGGTGTTTGTCCTATTTAATTGAAGCCTTGCGTCGCTGGTGTATTTTCTTTCCCTCCATCCATCTTACTCGGTCCCTATGATTTGATCAATCCGAGGCACATATCTACTTTATAATTCTGTGGCATCTCGCTTGATCACTGTCTTCTGATGTCACAGGCAATTTGACATAAACTAGTCTACGAGGAGTGACTTCTCCTTGCACCATAAGATAATTACAAAAAATTATACAAACTACTTTACTAGGGTACCGTATAAAATTTTGTTCGATAGTAATTAATTAACAATGCCAACCCCATACATAACCATCCGAAATCAATCGAATCTCGTCAAACTTCTATGTTGCGCCATGTTCGGTAATCCGACAATAAAAGATGTCAATGTCTCTTAGTTAAACTGGTTAGAGTTGGGTCTTAGTACTGCTCATCAAAATAATTTGCTTCAACCATAAACCTAGCAGTATCTATTACTTTATTTGGTTGGTGAAAAAACAACTCAATGCAATTGCAAGCGATTTCACTTCATGTACCACATTGAAACCTTGGGAATTTTTTATATATTAAAGCTATGTCTTCAATGAACAGCATACAACTCCAATTGAGGTTGTTAACATTGAAAATCTAATTATAATTGGTGAGATGTCAAGTATATAGAAAATGAGATCGAGGACTGTAAGATGGACTATTATGTCTTTATATTAGACCTCAGCTTTATCTTCTTTTTGGGTAAGTCTTAGACAAAAAAAAAAAAAAAAAAAAAAAGTGCCCCACCACCGTTATCATTGTTTGCATCTTGACATTGGGACCACACGTTGGTTGTTCCAAGTCGTTTGTTTTTCGTCCACCCATCTCTATCCTCGACGGCAGCCACAATCAATCTTTTCCAAGAGTTGCACTATTCGAGGTTTCATACCTGCTGCAACTGTCCTTGAGAGCGACTCCGTCTCGGGGATCGCTGGTCTCCCCTTCGCCATCACGGGGAGTTTTCGGCATCCTTGTACTGGGAACTGGGAAGTCCAACACGAGTCGAGCTTCTTCTTGTGTCCGGGACCCAAGCGCCTTGTAAGCATGTTAATCCGGTGGAGGATGGAAGCTGGGTGCACATGCTATTGATTCATTGCCACTGATGTCTCAATTGGAAGTATCCTCCAGAAAAAATCGAGCTCATATGATATCTCAATTGGAAGTGCCCTTCCGACCCAAATAATAATAATAATAATAATAATAAAATTGGAAGCATCCTTTGATTCTTTTGCATACGGTACTACTCTTTCAATGGTCCCTTTCCACCTTTTTCGTGTTTTTCTTTGTCCTCGCCCTCTTTTCCCATGAACGGGCCTTGTCCCATTAGTTTCATTCTTCAGTAGAGAACACAAAATTATCTCCTCCGTTATCAGTTATTCGTCGTCGAAAAGCTGAAGCAACCCCAACGCACGGTATCCTTATATCTATCCACTTATTTTTTATTTTTTTGGAAATTCTAACAAAGCTAAACAATCTTCAAAAGTTTGCAATTGAATTGTGGCTCCTATTTCAAAGTGTATAATTTCCTGCATAAAGATGTTTACCAAAATTGATTGGATAGACTCAATTGACAAAACGTGAAAAAGTTTATGATTCAATTGGCAAAATAAAAAAAAAAAATTGGCACGAATTGACAAAAATGTAGTAGGTTTAGGACTTTTTAAACAATTTTCCACACCAAATTGCATCCATAGCCTAATTATACAAGGAGATGTACTTTATACATTCCTCACCATAGTGTGATATCCCTTAGTTAATCGTTATTATCTATTTTGTTGACATGATCTGCATTGAGTATGATAATTTAAAAGTTATGAAACAGGCAATTGGGTTGATAAAGTCATTAGCATAACATAATTTGACTAGATAAACGATCAACATTCTCAGTGCCAAGAGTTGTAAGTAGTTAATAATAATGCAAAAAAGGGAATTGGAAATTTTTTGAATATTTCATTGTGTGTCAATGAAGAATACAAGAACCTATTTATAAGTTTTATAGAATGGTTTTCTAAAGTAATAGAATATGATAGATTATCTAAAATAACAACATATTGGAATATCAATTACAATCAATCAGGAATATATCCATAATATCCAAAATATCACTAATATCCCATCAAACTCAAGGCGACGTACAAAAAGTCAACTGGAATTTGGAAAAAAAAAAGATTTTTCAAACGTCCGAGTGATATTCGTTTGCAAAGACATCTTTGATCAATGGATGGAGTAAAAAAGAGTTGTACAATGCCAGGAAACGTGTGAGATCGTGTGAAATAACATAGCATTATGACATTAATTTCAATCAATCAATAAGAGAATCATAATATCCTAAATAGCCGAAATATCACTAATAGTGCGAATGACTAAGGCTGCGCATGATAAAATTTCTACTTCTCTCTTTCTCTGTTTTTCTGTTCCTCGAAACAGGTTTGGAACATAAATCCGTTTGGTAACACAATTTGATTTTTCTATTTCTAGAACAGATTTTTATTCCAAAAATTGATTTAAAGAGGAAATAAGAAGCTAAAATTTTTAACTTCTCCATTTCTGAAATAGAAATCGAAAATTATTTCTTGTAAATCAATTTCTATTTCAGAAATTTTATCATGCGCACCCTAAATGATCACGACCTACCACCACGGCTGACTTCAAGGCTTGGAAGCATTTTTTTTTTCATTTATATATCTTCCTTTGTCAATGCACGTGCATAGCGAGGACATTAATGTTGAAATCACGGTACTCCCCTCGTTGTGTCTTCAGAAAGAAAGAAGCTGACCCATCAATTGAGAGTTGACATCGACGGCATCATATGAGGACTACTCTTCCCTGGAAGCATACTGCAGCCCAGTGATATTTGGATAATGTATATCGCGATGACAATCTTCAATGTGCACGAGAGATAATTCTTTGAACGTCAGAATATCCAAATTTTAAAATACCATCGTTGTATAATGTAGGTTGGACAATTCAATCTTAGCGGGTACTGTGCCGGACGTCACGGACGGTCTCTGGAGGTAAACTGAGTCCATTACAATATGCGGGACAATGACCTCGGAAAGTGAAAGATGACTGAATCCATTACAATATTGACTCGGTTTGGTCTCACCAACCCTATTGAAGCAGTTCGGTGTTCTGCTCTGAGCAACAACCCACGAAGCACCAATGTCGTCGGGCCACATCGTGTTGGGGTTGGAGTTACTATATAAAATGCAGATTAGTTCACCTCTCTCAGCGACTTTACATGATTTTGGTTTGTCTTCTACTCCGAAGGGCAGAGCAGAGATATAAAAAGAACATCCTGGGTTCTGGGACAGTATTTGATAATCGTTCGAGCGGTTCTGCTGGGGACGGGCCAACCACTCCCATACATTCAGCAGATTGCACTGACTTCTCTCGTGCATTTGCAAGAGAGATGTTATCTTCGCACCAATCACAGCAGTCCCAACAGGGCAAATTCAAAGGACATCAACCTAAGAAGCTCCAGAAACATAGTTTAGTACTGCCGGTCACATCAGGAGTGGGCTCTCGAAGTGGTTTGGGTTGCAATCGCACTTAAATTACCACGAACCTTGTAGCCCCTTTTTTCCAGGGTAGGTGTATGACAAATCTACCCCAACGACTCAAGGTATAGATAAACTAATTAAAGTAATCGCATCCATTGTTAAACAAGCATGCAGGTTCATTTGCAAATGTTTGAAACATGGCGATAGATATAGTCACTTGGTATGTACGTGCGGTGCATTTCATATTTATTGCTAGGCGATATATTCGTTTACTAATAGGGTATGCAATTTAGGATAACTCTGAAATGATAGAATTAGCTGTTCATTAAGATCAGGTACTGCCCCCAAAGGATGTATGTACTCCTCATCAATCGCGAGGTGAGAACTCGCCTGCGTAGGGCGAAGGAGAATCAGCCAACACTTTACCACGAAAAGAAATGTCAACACATGATAGCAGTCGCCCGTGGATTTGGACCAGGTTCCGCTGTATTGACCTTATAGAAATCGGCAATATTAGAAAAGATAGGAAGCAAAGAATTCCCGGCTCCTCCCTCTCTAATAATAACCCATCTTGCGGCTAAAATATGCTTTTGCAGCCCGTCGACTGCGATGTATTATTTCTCTCGCTGTGTTAGGTATGTATTGATAAATTAAGTAGGAAGACCCGATGTATCACGCCATGCCCTGGGAAAACGTTATAATAATACGCCGCCGTCAAACAATGATGATCTGATGGAGAGTTGTGTGCTCCAGGGTGATGACATTGGAGTCCAACTCCAACCGGTTCTTCGGGTAATTGCGTTACCTATTTGGCCATCTACTTGGTCAGTTGACAATGGGTCAAAGAATGATGCCCTCTTTGCTACCAGTGAGAGCTAGTACGCAGAATCCATTTTGACCAATCTCCGAGACCGGCGGTTGGTCTACGTCGTAGTCCCAAATGGCCGTCGGTGGATGCTCGGGTCTAACAAATGAGAAATAACCATGCTTGACAACCCCTTCTATCCCCGCGCATTCTCAGGGACCTCTTCGGGCTTAGCCAATGGTCCGGCCACACTTACCATGCTCACATGAAGCAGGCAGGCAATGCCTCCGGTTTTCCAAATATACTCGATTAGACTCCTCCGTCAAGCTAAGCGTTGGAAAGCCCAACTTAATAAGATATTCGAATAGTTCGAGCTTAGGCAAGTTGATCTCTCTTATAATTATTGATCAAGTCAAGCTAGCCAAGAATAACTTGACTCGGTTTCACTCTAGCAGTGACCAATATAGAAACTATATGTAAGAAGCTTAGGGTGCGTTTGATAACGTATTTCTGTTCCGGGGAATAATTTTTTTTTTTTTTTAGAAACATTTTTTTATGATTATGTTCTCGAAAACAATTTCTGAGCATTTGAACACATTTGATAACTATATAAAATTTATGTTCCTGAAAGAGATTTATGTTTGGTACAACTCCATATATTTAAATACATGCATTAAGATACGAATTTGATTCATTAATGATTTTACTAAATTTTCTTTTTCTTTTCTTTTTTTCTTCCTTCCTTTGGCCGATCGCCAACCGGCGAGGTCACTGGCCTTGGAGGAGCCTCGTCGTGACTGGGTGAGGCTCGGTCTCCCCCTGGCTGGGAGAGGCAACCTCGCTTGGCCTCGCCAAATCTGGGAGAGGTTGAGCCTCGCATAGCCATGGTGAGGCCCCTCCGAGCCTCACCATGGCTGGGCAAGGCTCGACCTCACCAAATCTAGGTGAGGTCGAGCCTCCTCAGCCATGGCGAGGCTCGGGGGGGCCTCATCGATGGCCGGCGAGCTTGGGGCAACCTCGCCAAAGGCCGGTGAGGTCATCGGGCCTTGTTTGGCTGGTCGCTAGTCGATGCCAAGGCCAGTGACCGACTAGGGGAAGAAGAGAGGAAGAGAGATAGTAAAAAAAAAGGGAAAGAAAATGATTTTTTTTTTTTGTTTCTGGAATTGTTTTCGGGAACAAGAATTAACTCTTTTTTTTTTCATTTTTTGTTTCTGCTCCAAATCTATTCTCGGGAATAAAAAAAAAACTTACAAAACGCATTTTTGTTCTATTTCTGCTCCCGGCAACAAAAGAACAGAAACATCTGTTCTTGAAAGCATTACTAAACACAACCTTAATTGTCATGAGACTAATAGGTACACGGTTTAATTCTTTACATGTGAGAAATAAAATCATGCCACATTATTGCTAATATACCTAATCATGATAATAGTTTTGCCTCACTCAAACATGTCAAATAACAATCATTCCGCGCATAAACACAATAATGGACATTAGCATGTTTAAATTTAAGGTTGATCCGTCAATAATGAGGGTTAATATCAAGCATGTATATTAACTTATTTGACAAACCAAAAAAAGAAGGGAAAAGATATGATTGTTGTTATTGGAACAAGTACAAAAATAAAACGATTAAGTATTAGCACTCACGGCTATGGTCCCCACTAAGGCACCAAGTCCAAAATTTCAAAATAACCACACACACACAAAACACAAAGACACACACAAAAAGAGTTGAAAATCCTCACAGAGGCCACATCGCTCCGTTAAAATTCCCAAACCAGTCACTCTCATGTATCTAAAAGTTAGGCAGCCTCTGCTTATTCATTAATTTAAGGTTTCTGAAGGTATCATTTTCAAGATGACAACTTGTTTATTTGTCTCGATGGAAAATCCTTCCCATGTTATCATTGCTATTTCAGTTGAGATCACCCAACCATTATGCCAAATGTGAAATGAGAGATTCCGCATAATTACTCTGACCATGGACAATCAGTCAAATCCTTAACTATTTACCATATTTAACCCGCTTTTGCAAACTGGCAAACAGAGGATCGGTCGGTGGAACCATCTTATGCCACCATGAATAATTGTTCGATCTTTTGAAATTCCAAAAATTGAGATTTTTCTAATTATTGCAACTCGCAATCGATGTGGTTCATTTCCTCTGCACAGCGACCTCATAATTGATACTAGTTCTCACGCATGTGCTAGGCGTGTACACAACTTTTTTGAGATGACATTATAAATTCTATTTCTTATTAGTAATATCATTGTGATTATAAATGAGAACCTTTTTATGTAAAATTATCGGTAAAAAGAAAATTTAAAAATGACATTGATATCCTTTGTTTTTCCATTGGAGGAGGATTTTTCTTCTTTTGGTCGAATTGGGGGGAGGAGTTGACATTTATGAAAAACTAGATGAAATGATGGTTACGCAGGGAAAAAAAAAAGAGGTGAGACAAAGGACACTTTAGGAATGAAATATGTAGATAAATAGAGTTATATAAAATACGTTCTCTAAGTGAATAGATTTCCATGAAGTGGGAGGCCCTATTTCAGGTGGTAAAAGCAACGAAGTAATGAAATAATCTCTCTTTTCTTTTGGAAAACTAAAAGTGAAACAAAACCCATTCTTGACTTAAATGTATTAGTGTAAATATATAAAGTATTTCTTTGAGTTGGGAAACGACGGGTTTTCGTGAAGTAGGAGACCCTTTTTCAGCGGTGAAATAAGCGAAACAATGAAATGATATCTCTCCTTTCTAGTTTCTACTCTTTGCTCCATGGAAGACGACCCTCCAAGAATGCCATGATGTCATTATGGCAAACGGCAACTGCAACCATAGCAGTGATTGGCCCTAATGGTGTAGGCTAACTCACAAGTGTTATTGGGTGATTTCTGGTCATGGGATCCAATTTTTCCAGCCGCTCTTTGATCTTAAAAAATCTTAACTTGTCTATGACGGTCTTGTCATGGCGTAAGATAATCCCTAACTCAACTTTCTTTAGTACTAGGATAGCACAGCGATGACAAACTTACTCAAAATGAGCAGTAGATTTGGTGGCTCATATCAAACATTCCATTACGGATGTAAAACGCTTAATAATAATGCCAGGAGGTCGTAGTTAGTTGTCCATTCCCATTCTTCTGTTGATAAAAAGAGAAAATTGCAAGTGCAACTAGCAACCTGATGCTCACTACTTTTAATTTTGGGCCAACCGAGCGAACTGTGCAAGCCCACCGATTCTATGCTTAGGCTTCTATTTTGGGTTGCCCTTCTGGTCCTGGACCTCCTTGATTCTCTTTATTTAGGGTAATTCAGTCTTGGTTGATCGCTCTCATCCCTGCACCATGTTCTGTCAACATTCAAGTGCTTCCCTCACATTTCTTCGCAAAGTCCAATGGCTGAGTCAGTGCCTTTCATTGAAAACTGGCGCCTCCCTACAAGCTCTTTACATGTTCAATCTCCTTAACTGAAGCGGCATTCGATATGAGTTCAGCCGTTATGGTTTTTTACAGTGTGCTTCGTGGAAACAATTTCATTGATTTTAATCATACATCTCGACCCAAATGGGATTTTAAGTCACCATCGGTCATCATGCGAACATTAACGACCTTTGTAGCCCTAAAACGAGGAACTTCTGCATGCTAACGTTATGCAACTCTCACTCAAATGGAACATCCTTGAAATCTCTATGTGATGACACCCATTCTTCTTTTCCCTACTTACACCCCTTCGATATAATAACAAGGCACTTTACATGTTAAATAGATAATACTAAATAGAAGCATCAAGAAAAGTTAATCTTAACATATTCGGTCCACTCAGAGAGGATTTGAATTTTGGCAACTTTCTGAAAATAAGAAAGATTTAAATTTAAGTTTCTAAATTGCTAGAGATACATGAGAACATAATTTCAAAGTATTAAAGATTTATTTTAATTTTTATGGTTATTCATTCGCGAATCTTTTTAGAATTTCTTTTTAGAATTTCTTGGAATTCAAAATTATATAAAGAGACCAATAATGTTGCGGAAAAATAGAAAACCAACAAGGAAAAAACAGGCGGAAGTTGTACATTTTTTTAGGAAAAAAAAAAGAGTCAAAGTGGAAATAATTAATGTTATATTTGGTATTTGATAGTTAAAATAAAAGTCTGGATAGGATAAAATTTATCATATCCCGTGTTTAATTTTTACTCAAAATAAGATAAAGTCGAATATAACCGGATATATGACCCAGATCAAAAATCTCACGGGGGAGGTGAGATAAATGTGAATACGATTTCTTATATTTATAGCATAAAATCTATTTCTCTCAAATGATTTTTTTAAATAAAAATAAAATAATATTTGAATTTTAATATTGAAAGAAAATTCAAACTAACAAAAAAATAATGGACAATTTCTTTTTTTTTTATTCATTCATATTTTCATTTATATATATAATTTTTTTTTCTTTTCTATAATATATTATGTATATATATATTTATTTATTTATTTAGTATCTATATTTATTACATATTTTAAGTATATTAGTATTGTTTATTATTTAATATCATTTTTGTTAAGGAATAGTGGAAGGGAATAAAAAAGAGAGGAAAAAAAAATCAAAATGCCCACAAATGCACTCAGTATCTATGGTTCATATTGACACTTCACCACTCCTTCATAGTTCTTTATTTACGTCAAAGCTCCACAAAAACAAGAGAGTTGAATTTCCATATGCTCCATAGCTCCCTAGTTCAAGTCAAAAGCCCACAAATGCAGCAAAGGACTTGAAAGTCCTCTTTTCTGTATCTTTGTGGTTCATGATGAAGTTTCATGAAAGTAATGAGGGAGTCAAATCGTTATATTTTTTAGAATCATGTTTTTTTCTAGTTTACTAGATTTGGATATCACTAGCTAATCTACCGTTTACATTTCTTGTCATTGTCAAACCTATTTAACATGTAAATCGTACAATAATTATGAATTTATTGACGAAGATTATCTTCACTTGTGCATTTGTGATTTCTTATGGTTCGATTCAGGTAACATGGAAATCCAAACTGAATCGAACCGTTGACACCATAGCCATGACTTAAAAATGAAATTTCTAATTTGAGATTTTCTAATTTAAGTAGGTTTCCTAAAAGAAATTTCCCATTTTTTTATACAATCCTTGTCTATTATAAGAAGTATCTTCTTTGTGAAGAGTATCTAAGAAGCTGTTTCTTTGTGAATTACACATTGAAATAATTTGAGAGTGTTAAAGCTAATATTGTGGTAAGATTTGTGAATTCTTTTGTGAAATTGAGAGATTATTTTATGAGAAATTGTAAGGCTAAACATTGCAATCATTGGGTATATCTGAGCTTGGGAATATTGAGAGTATTTGGGCAATACTGGTGTTGTTGTAATCTCTATTGTATCACATAATTTATAGTGAAATTTTGCGCCGCTTTCCGCGTGGACATTAGTCAAACCACTCAAATCACATACATCTAATGTCTTACTTATTTTCTTATTCTGTTTATTTTATTATCTGATCACTTTTTTTGCAACGATTTATATCAAAGCTAGGCTTGATTTAGTTCAAATGAATTGATGGCAATAGAATAAGGAAAAGTGAAAATCGACATTTTTTATGGAAAGAATATTGGTTTATGGAAGATGTAATTTGAGGATCACCTAAATTAAAGGAAACTAAAGTAACTCCTATCTAAGGAGAAATCAAATTCGATGAAGCAAGATGAGTAGGAGTTGTTAATTTAAATAGGCGTTGGATGTTATTCAATTGATGTTGACTTGTAATGTTGCATTTAATATTGTGAAGACCACAGTGGGACTGATGAATGCCACATTAAACATGTATGAGAAGCCTTTCATGATCACCAATGTCTACTTAACGCAAGATATGTTTCAATTAAGGATGAACAAATGTGCATTGATTGCAGATTATATCAATGAATTCAATATGATTGTTAGTCAACTTGAAACAATTGAGATTGACTTTGATTATTGGTATATGTTTTGATTCTATTATTATTATTGTCTAATAATTGGAATATTACTAATACTATTGTTAGTAATTCCTCTAGATTATAAGCTTGATGTTTGATGGAATTCACGATTTGATTCCGAGTGAAGAGATTCATAGAAGATAATTTAGGGAACATGTGCCTACAACTTTGTAGGTGAAGATAAAGGAAGAAGCAGTGCCTGTACTAGTATGAGTAGAGCAAACCTAAACAGATGAAATCAGTTTAGGACTAGTGGTATTGTCTATTGGAGCTGTGGCAAGATAGGACATCCTAAAAGGTATGATGTTAAACTGAAGAATGATAAAGGTAAATGAATTAGAGTTGAGATCACGTATGATGTTGCAGCCATATCTTACAGTGATTCGGATAGTGTTGATAATGTCTTACTTATTATTGAGGATTTGTCGCTTGGGATGCAAAACTGGGTTGAGTCCAAGGCAAGAAATGCAAAGCTAGACAAACCCAGACAAAGTCAAGCGTACTCAAAGTAAGCATAAGCAAGCACAGTCAACAGGGGTGGGAGGAAGCCAATCTAAAGTAACTCCAGTTGCTCCTTCGGATCAATAAAGACTGTCAAGGAGTCACACCTACCAACAACAAGACGATGAATTATGGACTTTGGTTGTTCATTTCATACTATATCGAATAGGAATTGATTTACTATTTGTCAGTGCATGGATAATGGTAATGCTGAGTGTGATGCATGGTTGTAGGTGATCATTGAGGCTAACAATACGACCTAAATAGAGGTGAATAGGTTGAGTGAAAATAATAATAAACTTTCCTGGAATACCAAACCATCAGCACTCAAGATGGTGTTGTAGACAAATCAACGTGTGTGCAATTGGTAAGTAAATTAGAGTGAACTAAACAAATCACACAACGATATATAGTCATTTGGCTTTATCCCTAAACCTACATCCACTCTCAGACTAACATTCTTAACAATGGATAAATCCCACCAGTAATTAGCAATGCAAATTACGATTGGCTAGTGTTGTTCCCTTCACATGATAGATAACACTATTTGGACACACACTTGCATTCATGCATGTACATTTAACTACATTGTTGTTACAGTGCCTAAACCAATATAGAGAGATATTTAGAACAAGAACAAAAACATTTTCTAGCTTAGATTATACAACGTCATTTTTTGTGTCTACTCAAGTTGTCCAACATATTTCATAGCATCATTGCTCCTTATATATTGAGGTCTTCAATGAATCCATTGGGACCTTCAAGGATGATCATGTAGCCGTTTGAGAGTCATTTGGGGTTCTTTGTTAGTATTGGGATTGTGCTTATAGTCTGTCATGACCTCCCCGAAGTGGGTCGAACCACCTAGGGTTTAGCTAATAGATTACTAAGTCTAAACTTAGCTCGGACTCTTCCAAGTCCATATCTATTCGTGACTTAGGCTTAAGTTTTTAATACGCAATGAATTTTATTTAGGAGTCGCTACTAATTAGTTTATATTATATCGATTAGACACCTAAGTAAAACAATAGGAGAATTATTTTAGTCTTATGAACCGGAGAATTTGGGTATGGGGACTTAATAACATTAGATTTTTTTAATGCCCTTTCGGTACCGTTCTTTTCATCAAAAAATGTTTATCATGCAACTTGAATTTATTTTATTACTCTCTAACATGTGAGATGATTGTGCGGATGCACAATCCACCAATTCAACACTCAATAAAATAAGAAATAAATTACAGGACTTACCTCATAGTAACAAAAGCATTGGCAATATTAGCTTGGAATTCACATCAATAGCCCTAGATATGATTTTTAATTAGCATGCAGTCACTCAACGTTTTAGGTTTCCTCTTATTCAATGAAACCTAATCTATGTGCAATGCTATGCAATATGTACAAAAACATGTATATGCTAACATGACGTGCGACATACAATTAAATAAACCTAATATGTAAACTATATGTCATGCAACATTACTTATGTGATCTAATCTAATAACAGGAAAATATTAATGCAACTATCCTAATATGTCACACGTTTAAACAATGCTAAACATGCAATGACCAAAAGATGTGGAATGGATGACCTAATTTTACATGACACATACATGATATTTTTTACATTCTCTTTTCTTTTTAATTAAAAATCGAAATTAAAATTACCCAATAACAAACATACAATTTTAATTAAAGAAAAGGAAATCTAACGTCCTAAAGCAATGTTTTTGGTATTTTTTATTTTAAAAATTTGGAATAAATAGATAACCTAATCTAAATATGCAATCTAGCCCAAAACAAGCTATATTTTAGCAAGAATCAAATCTAATTCAAAGATATAATTTTGGGTTTTTGTTTTTAAGGAATGCAATCAAACAATAGAAGATATTTAATTAAATAACATAGCCCATAATCTTACATTATCTATCTCATTAAGGACACGAAATAGACCGACAATCGTATCCAAGTGGTTATGGATATTGATAGAATGTTTATTGGTTTAAATTTATAAATAGGTAAATCAACAATCGTATTTAAATGATTATAGATAAGATAGAAGATTTTCCATAAGGCGTCGTATCTCGTAGTTAGAAATTGGACAGCTATCCAGGTATGTTGTTAAGTTAGGAAAATTTCATAACTTGGGGAGTATCTTAGGATTTTGTGGATATTACATTATTTAAGAATATACCTATTGCTAACAGAATATATCTAAAATCTTAAAAAAAAAAAGGTATTAATTTATTCATATAAAGCAATAAAATATTCCAACATAGATAAAGATAAAGAACTTATCCAATTTGAAAATTCACCTTCTGAGTTCGAATCAAATGCAATCGGACGGGATCGCAACCGCCTCCCCACCAATGAGTGGTGATGGCAATTCAGAAACTAGGACGTCAACGGCGGCAGGCTTAGCACGGCGTAGGAGCGGCTCACGTTGGCGCTCCACGGACAACACGGCAACGTTAGGCTTCACGGCTCAAGACAACAGGGACGTCATGGGGCAGCAACTCGGTCATGAAGGAGCAACGATGACCGTCAACAACTCACGGTGCAAGGATAGTGGCTCATGGATCTTGGCTCAAGATCAAATCGTGGTGATGGATGCGGCACGGATGACAGCATCGTTGTATAACTTAGCCGCGACAACAACCTGATTTGGACCTGTGAGGTTGTTGCAGAGACGCCCTGATGGTGGAAAAATCTCGAATGGTAACTCGTCGTTGAAGCAATAACCGCAAAATCTGTGCAACCGAGGACTTATTCGTGAATTCCCTCAAGAGACAAAGGAGATAAGAGTGGGATGTTCATGGAGTATTGGCATGAATCTCCACAGTAGAAAAGAGACAATTTGATTTCGAAGACTTCGTATGCGATGGGACGTTCAAATTCTCCAAGTGCGGGTCTCCTCCTTCAAGTGCAGAACGCCCGTTCTTTCTCAATTCTCTCGTGGGTGTGTATCAATTGTGTAGTCTCCACGGCCAGGGGAGGAGTGAACACTGCTGCGTTATCATCCGGGAGGATCGTGCCCTATGAAGCACCAGACACTTTTCGAAAGTCTTTGTGTTGTATCGCACATTTTGACAAGTGTCTAACATTATCCAACATTTTTCGACACTTGATCAACACGTGTCGAAAAATCCGATAACTGGTCAACTCTCCCGACAATCTTCAATACTTGAGTTTGGAATTTTGACGTGTGAGTTTGGAATTCCAATGCATAATTCTAAAATGCACGAAGTCAATAATGAGGGGTCAAAATGTAAATATATAGAAAATAAAAAATAATAAAGAGAGAGAATAAAAACTTAATCTTCTCTTTTTTCTCAGACTTTCACTTTCCGTGACACATAATTCACCCCAAGTTTGTTTTTCCTCTTCTCTTCCAACAGGCTCTAACATGCGAATTCAGAATGTGAATTTTTTTTCCTCCAAGTTTTATGGATTATTAGAATGTAATTAAACTTGTCAAATTGAAATAATAAATGATATTAACAAATGTTAGATTAATGTTTTTAGTGTAAATTCATTATAGGCTCTTTTTCATTATTTACTTATTTGTGAATTTGAATCAAATTAATTTAATTAAAATAATCATAACAATGATAATTTATCATGTATATATAAAAATATATATTTAATATACTACGCGTTCCAACGTGTCGGAATTCTCTATTTTAAAGAAACAATATGTCGGTGTGTTGTGTCGTATAATGTCGAGTGTTTAGTGTCAGTGTCGATATCACTTAGATCACGACAAAGCTGGTTGTTGTCAATGCAAAGGATGATCGGCAATAGGGTTGACGTAGAGGTGCGGCCACGATCTCAGCAAAGTCATAACCGCGGGTCTCGACCGTGACTCCTTCAGCTTTCTCTCTCTCTCTTTGATCTCTTAAGTGTGTTCTCTTAATGCGCTTTGAAATTCTAATTTGCTGACTTTAATTTGTGAGGCATAATGTCATATATATAGTGCAAGCTTAGATTTAAACTTGATCTCATGGGCTTAATTTAGGCCTTTCAATGTAATGAGCTGAATTAAGCTCAACACCTATTTTAACTCATTCTAATGGGTTGAAATTAGATTGAATTAAATTCACTTCGGCCCATCTCCCTATGTAAATTTCAGCCCCATAACTCCCTGGTGCTTCTTGAATTTTGGCTTCTCTTGCGAGCTTAACTTCTCGAATTTCAAGCTCAAAACTACCCACCACCGGTCTAATGCAATTAATGAAAATATAAGCTAAATAATAAATACTTCTAAAACTATATGCTATGAAATTTAATTCAATAGTTTTGTTTAGGGGTTAAAAATTAATCTATAATTTTCAATGTAATAAATAACTAATTGAATTGCCAAAATTTAGGTGTCAACATAACCGCTTCACTGACACACAATTTTCCTAAAAGGGCTATTGCTATCTCTATTTCTTAGCTATTGTTCTTATGCCTAACTCAGTTTTTCAACTACGAATATGGAGCTTGAACGACTATATTCTGAGCTATCAATGGTCTTCTCTCAGTGCATATGTCACAATTATCATATGCGATGCATCACTATCTCAATCTAACGTGCACTATTATCGGTGTAGATTATAAATGACTAGGTTGACCATCTTCAGCGAGATACCAACTGAAGGACTTGCGATGTTAAGACCAATGATCTTGCCATCTTCATCAGTACCAAAGACTTCCAAGAACACTAACTCAATTGGTCCTTCCAAGCTACCATGAGATACCACTTACAATGTTACTTGTTCTCCTACATGTCATATTCTAGTTTCTCATCTTTGTTGATATGTAGGAACATTATTAATGATTAACCAATTTCACCATCTACACTCATTATGGTAAACATTAGTACTAAAGATTGGTGATCATCAAAATATCATAGATATATTCTCCAATAGTGATGTCACAATTAGATGCATGATGGTATTATGATGACATTTTTTGGAGGGAGGCATGTTGCAAAATTGTACAAGATCCTGATTTCCTTGAATGTTTTGAATTCAACTGGATGTCGTTATATTTAATAAGGTGGAGTTGTGAATGTTGTTCAAAGATACCTTGGTGACAATGAGATGAATCAAGCACAATGGTCCATATGAGCTTCAATATGTGATAGTAACATATTTCATTGCGGAGTCATCAGATGCATCTATCTAAAAGTTTGAATTGTAGCATATTTGTTTGGCGCATGTTTATGAGAGAAGCTTGAAAATTCTATGTGAAAGGAATCTGTTACATGCTTATGTTGCTAAAGAATTGAATGTATACAGTTGATGTGACTTAGGCAAACAATGAAAAGTGCAATTCAGTACAACTATCAAAGAAAATATGAAGATTGCAGAGTTCATTTACTTGGATGTTCATAGGGTATTGTGGTTTCCTTTGGAAAAGAGTGCTAGAAGTATGCTAATAGTTATGGACAACTACTCGAGAGACACGTAGGCATTTGTGTCGAGGCATAAGATGTTGTTGTCCAAATCATACAGTTCAAAAACTTTGATCGAAAAGGAGACTAGTAATATGACTAAGCATGTGTGGATCGAAAGTAGCATGTAGTTCTACGTGGAACCGTTATATGAATCATTTATAAAGAAATGCATAACAAGACACCACACTAGTGCCCATGTTCTATAACAAGTTGTAGAGTTGATGAACTATCACTAGAGATGGCCCATAAAATGCTCTTTAGTACTGGTATAGCTAAGAAATTTCTAGCGGATATGCTTAATATGGTGAGCTACCTAGTAAATAAATACCTATTGACTGCGATTAGATGTCGGATTTCCAGAAAAGTGTAGTCTAGTAATCTTGCCGATTATTATTAAATTTTTTTGTTACCCGTATTATATTCAAGTTAGCAAATGTAAGCTCAATGGAATGGTAAAAAAATGCATGTTTGTAGGCTATGCATAAAGGGAGTAAGATTAACGATTATGAAGCTTGGAATTAAATTCACCTATTGTCCATGGAAAAGTTATATTTGATGAATCTCCAGTACTTTTAGGTAAGGATAATTATAGCACTATTTTCATGAATCTGGATGGTGTTTAGCTCAATGTGGAGTTGCAATGAAAAACTCCTAAGGTAGTGAGTAATTGTATGGTAATCGACACAAATTGTGCTTATAGTGAGGTGGAGTTTGTAGAGCTAATAATTGTTGTAGTTGTTGAGTTTGATAAGGTGTGTATTTAATCTCCTAACAGATATGAATGTAACAATGGTTTTTCATTATCTACGATAAAGGAGGTCGTGTCTAAGAATACTTATGGTGTAGCAAAATGTATAGGAAAGTTAATATTCTAATGAGGTACACGGTTATGTCAAAGTTCAAGGAAGGATTGAATTTAAGAGATGCTTGTGGCAATTGAGCATGTCAGAGGTTGTGGGAGAATAGTAGCAAAGTTTGGAATTTTAACAAAGGGACTGTGACTTGACTCAATGAGTTTAACCCTAAAAAGGGAGCTTTCCTTATTCAAATAAGTTTCCAAGTTTGAGAAATTTCCTAGTTTGATTAGGTTTCCCGAAACGGATTTACTATTTTGGATACAACTCTTGTCTATGATAAAAAGTGTTTTCCTTGTGAAAAGTCCCTCAGAAGTCGATTCTTCACGAATTACACCCTGAAGCAAGATGAGATGCCTCGAAACCAATATATCTTGTGGTAGGAATTGCAAATCCTTTTGCAAGATTAAGATTGTCGGGTGTAATTAGAGATTATGAAACGTCAAGGGTGTTTGAATGATTCAAGTATGATTATAATCTCTCACGTATGGCAGGATTTTTAGTGAAATTCTATGTTACTCTCTCTACGTGGACGAATGTCAGTATTCAAATTTTTTAATATTCTAGTGCTTCTCACCTCAATCCAAAAAGAGATGAATAGGGTTTAGTCGTCATTACTTGTGGTGAATTGTATAAAGTCTGGTTACCTTTGATTAGACATGTACGGATATATACTTCAGTTAAATTGGGAAAGCACGATCAATTAAACTAAAAAGGATGCACTTTCTAAGAGAGAGAGAGAGAGAGATCTTGTCGGAGTCGTCGTATTCAGGGAATAAAGAAAAAAGCAAATGAAAATAAATGAGGCATCAGGTGGGGCCCAGCTTGATAGGATTGGGAGAGCACCTTCTTTCATTTATTCTGGGTAGCCCCCGGCGTGACGTTGTGACTTGTCCAACCCCGATTCGGTTGGACGCTTGACAATTGGAATCAGAATCAGGGGAAGATTGGTGCGGCTTGCAGGCCATCGTCCTCACCACGAGGAGGGACGACAAGTTTCTGCACCTGCTCAAAATCGGACCATCCATCCATCCATCCATCCAGCAGGTTCTCTCCTCTTCTCTCTTCTTCATGTCCTGCATGCCGGTATCCCCGCCCCGCAGATGGAGATGCACATGCGCGTTGCTCCTCTCTTTGCATATCATTCGATTTTCCTGCTGCGCAATGCATTCATCATCATCATCAGCTGCTTCCACCGTCATCCATGGCGATCCGTTTCTAATTCGCCTCTTCGGTTGAATTTCGCATCTCTTTTCGCTTCGAAAGGAAGTCAATCTATCCCTCCCCATCGGTATTGTGTATTGCCCCTAGATTTCAAGGGGATGGGGTGACATCTCAGTCGCTACTCAGCCAGGGAATAATCATGGGGGGGCACAAGTCTCGTACCGAGATTCCTAATTTCGTGTGATGAGAAGGAGAATTGAGTGATCGGGAGCCGGGACCCGATCGGAAAATGCAGGCCCTCGGAGTTGACTTGGAATCCTCTCCTATTGTTTTTTGTGCCTCGACTGACTGCTGTTTCCCCGCTGCAGATTCCCTGCTAATATTTTAGATGATCCCTAAAACCAGGATAAGGGGATCCTTTGAGCGTCTTGCCCGAGATTTATACAGCTTTCCCTATCATACAAATGAGCAGTGCATCTCCTCTGATCACATCTGGCTGTTGTTCTCTTGGAATTAGTTATGATGTGTTTGTTAATCGTACGACGTAACAGGCGACCCATCTCCCATTGAGGAGGTCTTTTCTGGTTCACTCTCTGCCTAGGCTGGAGCAACTTGCGCGGTGCGATATACAGCAATCTGTGTCTCTAGGCTAAACCATGGGAGATGGGGACCCTATGGCTACGTATACGGTCGACGAAGCTCTTGTTGCCATGGGATTTGGCAAGTTTCAACTGCTTGTTCTTGCTTATGCTGGCATGGGTTGGGTTTCAGAAGCAATGGAAGTGATGCTCCTTTCCTTCATTGGACCTGCCGTTCAGTCTCTCTGGGGTCTTTCTGCACGAGAAGAGAGCCTGATAACCAGCGTAGTTTTTGCTGGCATGCTCGTCGGAGCATACTCATGGGGCATAGTGTCAGACAAGCATGGGAGGCGGTGAGTGTCTTGCCCGTTCTGCTCCTTAAACCAGTTGTGAAGCTCTTAATGCCTTTAAGATGGTCTGTAATGGTGCATTAACAAATTGCAACCGAGTCCTAAATTTTGTAATTATTACTATTAAATCATTAACTTTCGCTGAAAATACAATTAAGTCCTAAAACTTACGCAGAAAGTGCAATTTAAGGATGCCATGTAGGCACTTCTTAAGTGGTACGAAGGTAGTTTTAGGTAATGTTCACCCAAAAAACTTTATTGCATTTTTCTGTGGAAAAATTTCTGGAACTCAATTGAACCATTGGAAAGGTGTAGGACTTCCTTGCATTCTGTACACAAGGTTTAGAAATTCCGGTGTACTTTTCCCGCTGCATAGGTGTGTATGAAAAACAAAGTAATGGAATGTGTTTTGGCAAGTGATAAGCCAACTTGATTTGAATAGACAAACTTACAATGATGTTTGACAAAATAATAAGCAGACGTGTTTATATCATTCATTTCTTTCTAACTTATGTATCTTGTCGCCAGATAATCAGGATTCCTGCAAGTTCCTTCCTATCATTAAAATCTGGATTACAAATTGGGACTACTGGACCATATACTAAAACAGTAGGGGTGCTCTCGATTGACACTTTAAATCTGATTTCTATAATATAAAGGCATAGATCATGTACTCCACCATATCAGGTGATGAAAAATAAGAATCCAGATTGTAGGCCCAGGAATGGTAGACGACTCTGATAACTATTTGATTAGCAATTTTGTGACCTCCATGTTATTTTTAATAGTAAGATACTTAGGTCACTATTTCTGACTGTAGAATTGTAGCTCATTGCTTCATTGGCTGCTCGTTTATTTCTAGGAAAGGTTTCTTAATTACAGCAGTGGTTACTACTGGAGCCGGTTTCATGAGTGCCTTCGCCCCAAACTATCTTTCATTACTTGTGCTCCGTTGTTTAGTTGGTGTTGGCTTAGGAGGTGGTCCTGTCCTCTCATCCTGGTTCTTAGAGTTCATCCCTGCTCCAAAAAGGGGTACTTGGATGGTTATTTTCTCCGCCTTCTGGACAGTAGGAACAATTTTTGAAGCTTCAATTGCATGGGTATGCTAATCATTTCCTTATTCTCCAGTAATTTTGTTTATCTTATGTTGGAAATTAATATGCCCTATTATATGCACTTTTGAATGGAAAAATCCTTATTTCTGCTAGCCTCTATCTGTGCTGGATCATCAGTGGGGACAATTTGGGTTCGCCTCATAACGCCACCCTGTTCTCTTGGTGAAGGAACAAGGAAAAAATTCTTCCAAAGGCCTCCTTGAAGTCTTGACTTCTGCTTAAGTACCTTATATTTAATGTAGAATATTTTGGGAAGTTTGAGGAATCGGTTTCTTGAATTATCAGCTTGAGTTCCTATGTGCAAGTGTTTTTGAAGCCATAGCATTGTCATATGTAATCCCTACAAACACTCATTGTGCTTCCTACGTAAGCTCTCCTTGAATTTAGGCATTTACTTACCAAGTGTTTGTGTTTTTATCGCATTGTTAAGAGGTCTATGGATCAACTCAATTTCTTTCTAATTATGTTTTTCAGATATTGTAACAAGGGTGAGGTGTAGAAGTCACCTACATGAATATTTTTAGTCCTATGTACACGTCATCTTCTAATACATGGAGATAATTTTTCAAGTCTCTCAGAGAACTGGTAGTACCCACTAAACTTTGCAATTGATTCAGCCATTTGCAGAAGAAGCTTTGGAAAAATTAAATGAAAATGTAATGTCTAAGAGGGGTAGTGCGGTAATGCTCAAACTGAAATGGCTAATCCAGTGCATCAGTTTGTATGATTTAGATTGGTTATCTTGGGAGCCCATTTTGCTTTTCTTTTGTTATGTTAGCACACTGACATGCTTTGACAGTGAAGTAAGTTTCTTCTTCTCATCTTTTCTTCACTTTTCTGCAGTTTGTGATGCCAAGATTAGGTTGGAGGTGGTTGCTTGCTTTGTCGTCTCTGCCTTCATTAGTTCTCCTTCTATTTTATGTTGTGGCACCCGAGTCTCCCAGGTACTTATGCATGAAAGGAAGGATAGCTGATGCTCACAGTATTTTGAAGGAAATAGCCAGACTAAACAAAACTGAACTGCCTGCTGGAGTTCTTGTGTCTGATTATAATGTTCAATTGCAAGAGAATACCATTCCGTCTGAGGATACCCAGTTGCTCACCTCAAGGAAAAAGGAAAATAGAACTCTTGATAGCTCAGAGCAGAGTATGGGAGGCTTTTCTTCGGTACTTATGCTTCTTTCTCCAAAACTACTGAAGTCGACTACGCTTTTGTGGATATATTTCTTTGGGAATGCTTTCGCATATTATGGACTAGTGTTGCTGACTACTGAGTTAAGCAATGGACGCAATAAATGTTCCCCATATCAGCCACATCTTAAAAAAACTAATGACATCAATTATGGAGATGTTTTTGTCACTAGTTTTGCTGGTAAGGTTCACTGCCATATTTCAACGTTTCTTTTACTTGGTAGTTCTGAGATGCTCCCCCTTGATTTGAAATTAAATGTTCAACCATTTCCTTTTATCTGCTCCTGTTGCTTGCAGAATTTCCCGGGCTTCTTATATCAGCTGCGATTGTTGATAAACTTGGTCGTAAGCTTTCGATGTCATCTATGCTCTTCTTATGTTGCATTTTTCTGCTACCGCTGGTTTTCGATCAACCAGCAGGTTTGACAACAAGTCTTCTGTTCGGCGCTCGCATATGCATCACAGCTTCATTCACTATCATCTATATATATGCTCCAGAGGTAAATTACTATTTTGTACCTAATAATAGGGGAAATTTTTTTTGTCCTCAGTTTAATTTGTGAGATCTGGAAACTAGCTTGAATTCTTTAATTGTAGAATGCTATAGTTATCCTCTTTAATGGTCACAATTCTTTTAAAGGAATGTAGTCCGGCAGCAGCGCTCAAATTTTGCAGCTGGCTTGTCCAACAATTCATGCATTTGTGCCTTTCTTACACATAATGAGGATGCTCCTGCAAAGGACTGACTAAATAGGGTTACAGGGAAAGAAAGAGAGCTTGAGTTTGGCATCGTATGAAAGGATACAATCCTAATGTTCATTTTCTTAAGATTTCGTGGACATGGTGCACATTTTTAATCTTATATATAGCATCTGGCATCTGTGAATGTTTGATATTGTGTGATAGTGATGGTGGTCTAAGGGTAATTCAACATGGTTGGGTCTTTTGCACTGATCACCTATGGGTCCGTGCTTTATTTGAACGAAATCTTGTATATGCAGTTATGTTGTTTTAGCAGATGTCAGTTGGTTTTACCGAGAGATTGTTTCTAAACAAGAATTTGATGTCAGCAGCATTGGCATGTATTGAGTTTAGAAAATACTAACCGACATGTCATCTTTGGAATTTAATTGAAACTGTAGGTATACCCAACCTCAATCAGGACAACTGGTGTTGGAGTTGCGAGCTCAATAGGGAGGATTGGCGGGATGATATGTCCTCTCGTGGCTGTTGCATTAGTAAAAGGATGTCATCAAGCTGCATCCATTATTCTATTCGAGATTGTGATCTTTGTGTCTGGAATTTGCGCAATGCTCTTTCCGTTTGAAACAAAGGGCCGCAATTTAAGTGACACCATAGCAAGCTCAACAGATAACATCAATTCAGCATGAAGTTGTAAACAAGCGCCCATTTATGGGATGACACCAATGTATAAAAGAAAACCTGGGTGCACATCCCCAACTTTTGATATCTGCGATACAAGAGTTTTCTTACAACATGTCCACGGGTTAAATTATATATGAAAACACTCGAGCTACGCAATTTGTGTATGCGAAGGTATTCCGAGCGGAAAGTCTTTGCTTGTGTTATGTTCATATGCCCGTTTATTAACGTTAACACCGTCAGAAACTGCGTCCCCTGGATAGTGTCTTTCATCGTTCTTGGATGACAATCATATTAAATAGCTGAAGCCTGGAGAACGAAGGAGTGATGATGCGCCACTTGCTCCTTTTCAACTCGGGTGTGTTGCGACTGTCCCGATCCAAGCTAGAAAAACACACCCAGAGCCCCTCCATTCTGTCTTTTTACGCTTGTTTTGGTGCATGGTGATAGTGGAATCACGCTCATCTTATTTCTTATTTTACAAATCCACATGCTTTGCTAGTAACGATTATGAAAAAACAAATGCCAAATAAAAGTGACACATATGGTACTTTAAATTTGAAATTTCCTCTCACTCACACTAGTTTATGAACATGTCTTTGACATTTAAACTCGATTGTGTAAAATACGACTCTTAGAGGATAGGCCATATACAAAGGATGATTAATTTCCTCTCATTATGTATTATCATCCCATATATTTGGGAAGTAGTATCAGAAAAGTCCTAAATTTATTATATTTGGATTAATTTAATTTTAAACATTTTAACAATGATAATTTAATTTTAAACCTTTTAACAATGATAATTTAATTTTAAATTTTTTGACTTGGTATCAATTCAGTTATTTTAACTAACTTTAATCGGATATTATTGATGTAGACGCTGACCGACTTACATCATATTGCGGCGTTGACATTGACAATTTTAATAATATTTTAATAATATTTCATTTTTTTTATTTTTTAAGAATTTTTTTCCTCTCCTTCATTTCTTCTTCCTTTTGCTGGTCACGGACCATGGCTAAGCGAATTGGCCTTGCCTAACCATAGCGAGGCCAGCCCATCTAGCCATTGCTTGTGGCCAATGGCCTGTCACTAATAAAAGGAAGAAGAAAATAAGGAGAGAAAGAAGAAGAAGAAGAAGAAAAAATTCAGAAAAAAATTAAAAGATTGAAAAATTATTAAACATTATCTACATTAGCAACGTGGTGTCACATAAGTTGGCCAACATATATGTTAGCAATATTTGATCAAAATTAGCCGGAATGATTGAATTGACACAAAGTTAAAAAGTTTATGACTTAATTGGTACAAATACAACATATTTAGATCTTATTTTGATACTTTTCCCCGTATATTCATTGTGCTTTGTGTTAAAGCGAGCGTGGGCATGGTTGTGAAGGTCTTGCGATCATCACACATATCCCAATAATTATACAATATCATCTAAAATTCAAACTTTCCAGATTGAAAGATCTGTTATGCCCTCGCACAAAAATGCTAGATTCAAATTGCATTGGATCTTATGATATCTTGTTTGTGGAATATTAACCGGGATGTACCACCGTCATGGGCGTTTGGGCGAAGAGTTCTGTTTTTTTTTTTTTTTTTCTGGGGGGTGTGACCCTTCCCTCTCTAAGTTTTCACCTGCAAGCAAAGTCATGGCAAATTTTAAGAAACGAAATTGGACAACAGCAATACGGAGGAGGGAGAAAGTACCTCAGAAAAGTCCCCCAAAAGGGTGAAGAGAAAGAAGAAAGGGTCGTTCCTCTCCCCATCCCATCTGATCATTTCACCAAAAGATGAAGCCTTTCTACGGCAAAGCAAAGCAGTGGATGACTGTTCTGTTGGCACCCTTTTGACCTTTTGTTATGTGGACAGTGGTGGGTTTTTCTCCTGACCTAAATAATTTCCTTTAGTTAGCATTTTCCTATTCGGTGAATGTTTTAATATATATACTTACATCATATGGTACGCCGAGTTTTTACCGTCTAATTATCTCTCTCTGCTCCCTGCGTCTGACACCTACTGATAGATACCGAATGGATACTCTGCACCCTCTTTCCATTGTGATGCGGTAGATTCTGGGTGGCGGTTTCTTGAATTGAACAAGATCCCGAGAGAGAGAGAGAGAGAGAGGGAGATCTAACCCCACCATCTCCATGGCCGCTCCTCAGCCCCGACGTCCCGATCGCTCCGCCGCTGGTACGCCCCTAATCTTCACTTCCCTCCCTCAATTTGATTTCTTGATTCTTGTCATCGTCACCCTCGGTTCATCTGGTGGCGTGGCCCTGTCAAGCTAATCCCACCTCTTATTTCGAGGAGTTAATCCTGATGAATTGAAGCGGGTTCTGTATACTTTTAGATGCCGTGATCAAAAGAACCTTTTTTCTCTTCCCTTTTGGTTCTGTCGACTCTCTTGGTTGCTGATTTTCCCTTTTCTTGGCCGCAAAACAATCATTAGTCAATGACTTCCGGACTGGGTGCATCATTCCTGCACGGCAATGAAGATGTAAAAGCAAAATCCAAAAAAAAAAAAAAAAAAAAAAAAAAAGAAGATAAAAAAGGCAAAGAAAGAGTCATATCCAGCTGTCAAGTTCATTTTTCCCCCAACATGGCTGTTTGCAGAGTTCATCGAATTATCTTATGATCCTTTCATGTGTTGTTTTTATTAATATGGGTTTGACTCCTGGACTGTTGATCTTGTTGTTCACTTACGGACGGGCACTGCCTTAATTTGCTTGACTAAGTTAGTACTTGGGGAAGAAATTATAGGTGCATAGGCATCAATCAGTTGGGCAAATGATCATATAGTCATATGGATGCAAGCTTGTCAGCACTGGAAGTTGGATAGATTTGGTTGATTATGAGTATTGCCTTTGGTTCCTACGATACTACATCACTGAACAAACTGATTGTGAATGCAGAAGAGGGACCTACTGATCCAGAGAACATGAATCAGCAGTTAACTGTGAGTCTGCTGTGATGCATCTTTGTTCTCTCGTTGTGCTTACTCGGTAAGGTTCCATGGAATTGCTTTGAATGATAACCTTTTACTTGGGAATGTCTTCCAGCATCCGGCAAAAGGGTCAGTTTCTCCTAATCCTTCCCAGGACGGTGCTGCTGCAGGTTCTCAGAAGGAACCGGTGAGTCAATCGGTATCCATTGGTTTGAGCAGCGATGGTGCTGATGCACATGCCCATCAGCCACAGGCGTTGCATTCCAGAGGTTTGTGAGTCCTACTTGATAGATCTTTTTCTGCAATGTGGAGCCCTGTAAATTGTCCTTCTTTTCTATGATTGTAATAGTCGCAATCTGTATTTTACCAATCTAAGAATCGGTGGCATGAGGACTGTACAGCTTACTACTGTGTCTTTGACTTCCTAGGCCAACTAACTGAACTAACCAGCTGGTGCAGTTCATTTATTAAGGCTATCACAGCATTTGAGTCATGGAGGCATTTCTTTATTTTACTGCAAATAAGATCTTATTGACGCCACTATACAAAGTTTCAGTGAGAGAAGTTCTGTTAGATCTAATTAGGCATTTGTATTTTAACGATAAATTCTTAGCTAAATATGTAGTGTGACAACTATAACTCCCTGTTCTTTTCTTTTGGAAGTGTCTCGACCATGTCATGCGAATATCCTATTCTCGAAATCTCTAGATTTCTTTCCCTTTATTTAGCCCAAAGATAGCTGAGTGTATCCACAGAGAAGCTTCCTTCATTCCTTATCTCTGCCATTGTTGGTTCCTTTGAAGCACAAATCTCATTTTTGTTAGTTGCTGCTTTGACCAAAATAAAATCTCCAAAATGCTAGACCAAATCCAACAAATGTCCTCCCTGGCTTTCATTTGAAGAAGCAGATGGTCGACTGACTTCCCTGCTGTTTTGCAGAGGAAGCATCTGTTTATTATTTTGGATTATGTCTTTTGCAGATTGTTTATTGCTTAGAATATTGCCTGAGTTGCCTTCGATATTATTAAAGCCACTTTCGAAGGTATCAGGACTTTCCTGATTAATTTTTAGGGGAACAAGTTCTTGCTCTCTCCCAAACCACCAGGTAGGATGCCCCATTTGGAGTTTCTGTTTCTCGTTCGATGACTATTAGTACTTTGGACAAATTATTGGTACCTCTCAATTCCCAGCCATGAGGGAGCTTTCCAATAGAAGGATTCCAAAAGGCACTCCTCTCGCCCAAAATTTAAACACAGAAATTGTTCCTTCATGCTGGTTCATAATTTTGCTTCCGATAGTATGTACTTGTATTGGATGAAGGAAAGAGCACAGCAGAATGCAGGATGCTCTTTTGTCCATCTACAATAGCTGAATCAGGAAATTAAGATTGCAAGGGTGAAGATGTAGATCTCATCGAAAATAGGTCAGATAGAAAAACTCTGTTGTAGTCTTACTATGACTCTGCTGCCAAAAGGCACCTGAAGTCTTCTGGTAGGACACAGTAAGAAGACTGCCAGCGCATCTGAGCACCTTTTTCCTGCAACAATTCGTTAATTCCATAAATGCTAGATCATTCCTTTCTCATTCTAAATTAAATAAGTTGTGAAAACTCTTTCTATTGGTTACATTTTTCATAGATGCGATAATCATCTTTTGAGGAAACCATGCATAGATATGTGCAACAGCATGTTGTAAGGATATGTCATTAATTACGAACTGATTAGACTGATTCTAACATCAGCAACATGATTTCCATTAGCTTTTTGCAATGGCTGGAGTTTACATGTGGTATAAATAAAAATGAATGCTTATCTTCATGAACTTCAGGATATGGCAGTTCTACTGGGGAGTGGGATGATTTGTCTCACTATGCCAATCCAAAAGAGTTGGAAGTAGCATCTCCAGTATGTTATTCATTTTCTATTCTAATTTTACGCTCATTCTTGCTCAGTCACAATGTATTCTATTCACCTTATGTTTTTCTTTTGTGGCATTTAGGGAGTCTACAATGACAATCATTCTCTTGTTTTCCATACTGGCTATGGATACAGTCCACATATGCCATATGGACCATATTCCCCTGTCACAACACCATTGCCTTCTGTTGGTGGAGATGTGCAGATGTATTCCTCACAGCAATTTCCTTATTCAGGACAACCTTACTACCAACAACTACTGCCTCCGACTATGCCATATATTTCTTCACCAACTCAGGTTTCACAACCGGATCTCACAATGTCGATGAATGTTGACCAGCAAGGGGATGGAGTGCTTTTTGGGCCAAGACCTAATTACCCTTCACCAGTGGGATCTTTTGGTAGAGGAAGCTTTCCAGGAAATCTTTGGACTCATGGATTTCATGATCAGCAGATAGGGTTGGATGGATTGAGTTCTGGAGGACTTTGGTCAGATTGGTCCAAACCAGCTGATAGGCAACGGTCCTTTTCCCCTTTATCGCCAGCAGCATCTCCCCAGCCAATAGGCATAGGGTCGTTTACCCCAAATATTGGAATTGTATGCCTTCTTGCTTTTCCATCTGTATCTAATGAATATATTGTTGAGCTTTTCACCTGGGTGGATAGATTTTTCTGTGTCTCTGTTGGTTGAGAAAAGTGGTGGTTGAAAATTTTCAAGTGCACACCATTTATGATAACATGCATTGAGCAGCTTCTTGGATTGATACAAGATTAGTGCATTAAAAGAACATAGATACCTTTACTTAAAAAGTTTTACTTAGAGGAATATTAGTGTTAGAACATGCGCTCTGCGCATACATGATGATGGATGTTCACTTATAAAGAAAAATGAAACACTTTAAGAGGAATTGGGTGATCATTCAGTGGAGTGGACATAGTGGTAGTGGGGTATTTATTAGACATGAATGAGGTGGGTGGTTATAGTAACAGAGGTAACATTGCAACGTCCAAAAACTGAGAGAAACTCATCTTTTCCCTTAATGATATAACTGTGAGATCAAGAAGATGTTGAGACTGTAGCCAAAGGACTGCTCTTTCATTTCTGAATGATAAGCTGTTTATCATTTGGTGGTTCGACTTTCCTTGCCTGTGTATGACCATGTCCATAGCCTCAATGTTTTTGCTTATGAGTCTTCTAATTGGTTCTGCCGCGGTGAAGGTAATTTTAATCTTATGGAAATAAGCTTGTGAGGATTGAGAAAGGATGGTGGACCTTATTGACTATTGTTTATCTTATTCAGGCTTCTGATCTGCAAAGAACCTTGTCTGGATATGGATCTTCTGATCCATATAATAGAGACTTTCTGCACAGTGGTATCAACAGGGGAGCTAACTTTGGGACTACCTCGATTCCTGGTTTAGGACTAAATGGTCAGGGCTGGCTTTCAGTTGATAATAGACGGCGCCGGAGAAGCAATGGTGCTATATGCAGTTGTAATGGGACATCTGATATCCTTGGTGACCAAAACCGTGGACCTAGAGCATCAAAGCTGAAGAATCATGCTACTCCTGAACATGGTTCCTCCATTGATGATAGCAAGCTTAGCGCATCTATAACAAAGATCCCTCATGGGTCATACAATCACATAGATTTCATCACAGAATACGATGATGCTAAGTTTTTTGTGATTAAATCATATAGTGAAGATAATGTTCATAAGAGTATCAAATATGGTGTATGGGCTAGTACACCAAATGGGAACAGAAAATTGGATGCCGCTTACCGGGAGGCAAAGGAAAAGCCAGACGCTTGCCCTGTCTTCCTATTCTTCTCAGTAAGTAGCGCAAGATATTTCATTATTGATTTTGCTATAGTTGATCAGTCATCAGTTCAGGGGGAAAGCTTTCAGAAAATTCTGCTATTTTGAAAAGTAGAGTAAGAAACAGTGGTGTTGCTACCACAAGGATTACAATTTCCAAGACTTTTAGATGTAAGAACTTGACTGTGGTTGTCCATTTAGTCTGTTTTTCTGTTGATTAATTGAAGTTCCTAATAAATGGTCAACTCACATGAGTCTGCGTGGGTTCAATGGAGAGGATCTTTCTATCTCATTGTGAAAAGATGTAGTGATCGAGCTGCTATAGTAATTGTCAATAATGGTTGAAGACTTATAAAAGAAATCTCACGCTTTAAATATCATGATTGCCTGAATACTTTTATCCATAATACATGGTGCGTGTAGCTTGTTCATTTCCTATTCACTAGCATGTCTGTTTCTTGCTGTGCCTGGAGAATCTAAATATCTTATTTTAACACTCGCATCAGGATGTTCTTAGTCCAGATCAACTTTGCATCATTCCAGTTGTAGAAAATTTGCTTGCTTCTTTTGGCTTATAGTTACTTCTCATATGATATCTGTTTCCGTTACATGCAGGTGAATGCTAGTGCTCATTTCTGTGGGGTTGCTGAAATGGTTGGACCTGTAGATTTTGACCGAAGCTTTGATTATTGGCAACAAGATAGATGGAGTGGGCAGTTCCCTGTGAAGTGGCATGTTATTAAAGATGTTCCAAACAGTCAGCTTCGTCACATCGTTTTGGAAAATAATGACAATAAGCCTGTAACAAACAGCCGAGACACCCAGGAGGTACGTTAATCAGGGATACTATTAATCCTCAAAAACTGTGGAATGACTGTACTTTATATGCTGGGTCTCCATCACGTGTTGCTCCACGGCAGTAACCTTTCAGAAAGACATCGCTTCATTTTTTTAGTAGCATTTATTTTAAGAGAAATTCTTTGGATCCTGTAGAGAATGGAATATCCTTCAAT
The DNA here is from genome assembly GCA_017140595.1 of Eucalyptus curtisii. NCBI lineage: Eukaryota > Viridiplantae > Streptophyta > Magnoliopsida > Myrtales > Myrtaceae > Eucalyptus > Eucalyptus curtisii. The sequence goes on along the minus strand of CM029503.1, from coordinate 39,272,051 downwards.
GGTTTTGTTACTAGTGGTTTCATCTCATTGGTTTATTGTTAAGTTTTGCCTCATTGAAGTTAGGGCGACCCCACTTGATGGAATAAAGCTTAGTTGTTGTTTTTGTCTTCGAGTTAATGGTTCTCTATTTTGAAATTGTTTAGGTGAAATTGGAACAAGGTATTGAGATGTTGAATATCTTCAAGAATTATGAGACAGATACATCTATTCTGGATGATTTTGAATTCTATGAAGAACGTGAGAAAGTTATTCAAGAAGGAAAGGCCCGACAACAAGCCAGTCCTCCTGTTGTCGGGGTAGCTGGCAAAAATGAGCAGAGGAATCAAGTAATGTTACCCGGTGACTACATCGATAAAATGTCTACGAGTTTTGGCCAGGTCATGCGCGTGGATGAGGATAGTAAAGATGATACAATAGCTGATATGGCTAGTCCTGCACATGATAGCACCACTGGCACCAGAGTCGACTTTCAAGATTCTATGCCAGTGTCCATTTCTTCTGCTCAAACCAGTTAAGGTGTCATATTGCTGTATGGTATGTAAACGTGACAAAGTGTGACTTGAATATATCTACTTCTCGATTACTTTGAAGAGAAGGGAGGCTGCGTCTAATGTCTTTGGGATAGATTGGGTGAGTGTCCAAACAAAGTGTTTTGCCTAGTTTTAGGAATCTTGCATGTTTGTGTAATGTGCTTTCTCAGCTTTGTTTTCCAGTCATCAGCGGTTGTCCTGTTCTTTTTCTGTAAATTACATTGACATTCTGGCCCGATTTCTCAATATTCAGTTAAGTGCCTTGTACTTGCAGGAAGTTCAATAAAAAGCAGCAGTTTACAAAGAAACTGAAAAACGTCCTTCCCTTGTGTTTTTTTTTTTTTTTTTGCCCCTTTTTGGTCATACTTCCCTTATGTCTTTGCGTTCATATTTTCGTTATGCAACTTCGATGACTTCCTCCCAATGGACACATATTAACGCATATTTTCGTTATGCAACTTATGACTTCCTCCCCATGGAGACACATAGTAGAGAGAGAGAGAGAGAGAGCTGAGTTCTGCTCGGAGGTGGCTAGGGTCTCTGGTGGTGGTTGCGTTCATGTTGGCGGTTCAGTTTGGCAGCGGTAGCGGTGGCCGAGTCGTGGTGGTGTTGAAGTGTAGAGTTAGGATGGTGGCGGTGGTGGTGTGGTGGTGATGATTTCTTTTTACCAAGAATGAGGGTTTTGTTAAGAGACAAAAAAATTGAACTAAATGCTTAATATGACCCCAAACTATTTATTATAATAAAATCAATAGGCGAAAATTATAGTATCAACTTTATTGCCGCCATACATAAAATAATAAGGAAATGGACATGTATGTCCTCATCGGCCAAAAACTTTTTAACACTTCTATTTAAGTTGGAGTATAGATGTCACACATGCCAAACTTCACTAAAACAGGATAAGACAATTTATCCCCCAATCTTTTAATAAACACACTAACAAATTGATAACCAGACTAAATAAAGGACATACAAATTAAATAACTCTCAAACTTCTCCTTAATAAAGTGTCTGCCAATTTCTAAATGTTTTGTACAAGCATGTTATCTTGGATCATGAGCAATACTAATAGCATTCTCATTATCACAATATAGCATCATAGGAATAGGAATATATACACCAAAATCTTCAAGTAATCCTTTAAGCCATAACAGGTCACAAATTCCCTACAACATCGTACGAAGCCCTACTTTAGCAGTAGATCGAGCAACCCCATTCTGCTTTTTGCTGTGCCAATTCATAAGATACCCTCTTAAGAAAGTAAATATCTAGAAATAGACTCTCAGTCAAGTTATCTAGCCCAATCAACATTTGTATAGGATTCAACTTTCAAGTCATGATGGGGATATAAAGGAATCCCTTTTCATAGAGAGGACTTTAAATACCGAAGGATTCAATGAACATCTATATTAATTGAGTAAAATTTAATAGGTATGTGATAAGTTGGAAGGGGATATGTGCTAAAGGAATAGACAATATAAAAATTTCCATTTTTGAGTAAGCACTTAAATTGTAGTTTAGTGATTAAAAATAAAAGTTTCCTTAATCAATAAAAATTGATTCTGAGTTGACAAGTGGCACTTTGATTGAGACAAGTACCTACCACTTTTTTGAAAAATTCTAAGTCACTGTACATTTGGGTATTCGAATGCTGTCAATGGTCCGCAAGGAGCAAATAAGAAGGAATTCAACGTTTGGTCGACTTGATGGCAATAAGCTAAAGGTAAGACAAGGACTTTGCTTAGTTCTGTGATTCATGACTTGATGCTGCTGTCAAGTGCATCGTTTGCTGCAATTTACATAAGCGAACATTTTACGTATGCTTGTTCTCACCGCCTAAGGATGGCAGCATATATCGAGATGTCGCTCAATTATTTGCCTCTACATTTAGCATTGTCTTGACTCTTTCGATTATTTACTTGAATTTTAACAGTACTAAGGTTTTGTCTGATTTCCCGCTCTTGTCATCCCGATCTTTGGGTTGTTATATGCAATGTCTTCACAATCTTCACTATCTATAGCTAGTTATCTAAAGAATGACTGTTAACATATCTTGGTTCTTTCGTTGTTTATTGTAATCTATGGTTGAATATTGGCTCTTTTGCCTTTTGAAGTAATCTGAGATTTTGGGGCATGTTGGGTGATTACGGAAGGGTTTCTTCCTCAAGAACTAATGTGTTAGAGCTGTTTTGTATGAACTTCTTTAATCATTTAATAGATTTTTCCGTTGCTATCCAAAATGATGTTATCTGTTCTTTCCATCTAGGTCTTTGAGAATATAATCATCAATTTAAGATGGTGCATACATGTTCATAGTAAGTCTCTAACCAGGAGGCCTCAGCTAATGTTAATTTTGTTTATTCGGATGTGTATGTTTGCAAGGTGACAGCTAGACTTTGTTTGATTATCCCTTGGTCATATCTTTCTGAGGGTTGCTTCTTGGAAAAGCTGCGGCCTGCAGGGGCTTTGAGTTCCTGTAGACTGTAGAGCAGAATGAAAATGTGTGAAATGTGAGAGTAGGACTGGAAAAGGCAATAGCACTCTGTAGCTGATGTTGGAGATTTGCTTCTTGGCTATTGTATTTTGAAGCAGTCCTAGCTCTATCATTTTGTTGAAAAGAAGTACCCCCAACAAAAAGATGTGTGACTATTACCAAACATCATCCCCGTGTGTTTGTCTTCAGCTGATAGATATGACTCTCTTGGAAGTATTTCTTTGGATTAACTTGTGCACCTTAGAAATTTACATGCTTTACTCTGCGTCTTTGCTGTCATTTAATGAATGCGAGCATTGTGATAGGTTACATAAGCACATCAATAAACGATGGTCCTGGATGTTTAACATTGAGATGTCCTGATCCATCTTGTGGTGCTGCCGTCGGTCAAGACATGATAAATCTATTAGGGCCTAAAGAAGATAAGAAAAAGTATTCTCAATATCTTCTTCGCTCGTACATTGAAGACAATAGAAAGGTATATGTGCAACCGTATTCTTTTTCTTTGTCTGAAGTTTTTTTATTTTTTATTTTTAAAGTGTGATAATGACTTTGCACTACTGGGTGCCTGTTAAATGAAATATAACTTCCTTTACCTCATTTTCCCTACCGCGCCGGACCAAGTGGTGTCCCGCCCCTGTCAGTGAATACGCCGTAGAATATATTCTTTGTGTGAAGGTTATGATGTTTCCGCCAATGCTCTTTCAACTTTTGCTGGAATGTAAGCTTCTTTTTGGAAATTTCTTGTATCAATATGTAGCAAGTAGTGTGTTGACATCCTTTTGATTTGATCTCTGCAAGTAGCACGTGTACGCGAGGAAGCTCACCGTCCCGATGGGATGTGGCACCGTGGCACAAAGGATCATGAAGAACGGTGCTGAATCTGAAAACATGAACTGAGGTACACATAACTTTAAGCATGTAGAATTTGTCATCATTTGGGTTCTATGACAATGGTGTACAACGGATTGTGCGGTCTTTCCTCTTTCAAGAAACAAGAATGTTTTATGTGACTTACTTACTAGGTTGGACATAGATAGTCCTATCTTCATGATATCCTCTTTCATTCGTGTTTAAATTGGTTTTTTTCTTGTTTTTTGGCAGCTGAAAGATACAATACTTGCAGGTACCCATCCACATGCTGATTTAAAAAAAAAGAGGATAGATTGGCAGATGTTTGTCATTTGAATAGGACCGTCATTCATAATGGTGGACATACTGGACTTACATGTGTGCCTGATGTGGGAGACACATATGCTCCTAACACAGTTGATGAACCAAACTTGGTTTCTCGATCCACCAATCATGTGGAGCCCTTGGTAGGAGATGACGGTATTAGGAAGTGTCTTCCCACGAAGAGGAACCATACTGATGTTCACGCTGAAAATATTGAAAGGAATTGTAATAAGGATCAACATCATGATGCTCATTCAGATGCTAAAAGGGCCAAACAGCAAGATTCTGATGAAATAAAGGACAGAGAAGAATCACCAGTTGTTCTAACTGGAAGATTAGGTTTCGAGAGAAATGATGGATGTTCTGATAGAGAGGTGGCTAACCTTGTCAAGGATCATATGGGGGCTGTGGATGACGACCGGTCGTTAGAGGGAGATGGGAGGCATTATGTTCAGCCAAGGACTTGTGATGTACTTTCCGATGGAATGGAGTGGGGGTTTTCCGTTGATGATCCCAAACGCCATACTCCTTGAAAGGTGACCACTACCAAATGCGAAATCAATGAGAGAAGGAAACAAATTGCAAATTGGCAAAGTACAATTTCTTGAGTCGCTCCAAAAAGCTCTCTTAAAGATTCATACGGACGATTGAGTGGAGACAACAATCCCATCGCCATCTGCATACAACCATTTTTCTAAAGTAAGTGCAGTTCTCATATGAATGTGCACAATCAACCGACGCATGGGATTCGAGTCATAAACACAAAACGCATGGTTGATCATAAACACAAACGCATGGGTTCAGTCATTCATTACATGAAAAAGCAATGTACTTTTAATGGGAACATGACACGTTTGTGGACAATAACGATAATAGCCGCTTTGAAGCTTCGATGGGTCTCTTATGAGCTTTATTTGAATGTTGTGAAGCGAGGTTTGTCTTTGAACATCTTACGGCTAAAGCGCGTTCAACATCGCTCTCGACTCGCGTGAAGCCATTTTCCGATCCATGCCTGTTTTCATCGCCTTGAATTCATCATAACTGGTCATCTTTTAAAGGACAAAATTTGTTTTGTGCCTTCTCTGTTGTAAAACATGATTGTAGGTTCATATCAAAGATCAAATCTTAACATTACATTGGAGACATAAATATGAATACTGCCATTACTTGTTCTTAAAATCATACGAGCTACAATTATTCAATTGTGCTTTCAATAATTTATTAAGGTTCTATTACTTTCGGATTGTTCAATTTCATTTGTCACCGCATGGTGCTGGTTGGAAAGTAAATATCAACCTTTCATTGGTAGTATACTTTCAACGTGACATATAAATTTTCATGAAGAAATAAAAATTTTGACTTGTAAATAGTTGGTGATTTCGCACATGTTGCATGTGATGGTAACTATAACTTATTTATGTGACTAATGAATTTTAAGGTAAAAAACAATTCTATTATTGTCTACTAATGTTTATACGTTAAAATGCGTAGCAAAGATTCAATGTCTCGTTTTAGGGGGAGAGATATGTGAGAAGCACTCGTTTAAATCCGTTCACAATGTCTAATTGGGCTAACCTTTAGTAAGAAACACAAACAGTAAATTATCAATCAACTAGAACATACCTATTACTTTACACCACATCAAATTTTAATAGGAAACTTATTTAACATCCCTCGTACATGCACCTTAGCAACCATTTGGTAATGAAAAGCGATGGGACATTTTTATTGCGCTGATGATATATAGTGTGGAGGATAGTTTGGAGGGTAGCAACGGTTGTTTGTTATGAGCCTACGGATCTACAGAAGGTGGAAAAGCCCGCATTATAACTAGAATATCATTGATGCAAAGTGAAAATGACATGTGGCATCATCGCAAGTGATTCTATTGTTGGTAATGAATAATGATGGTCTCTGTTCCGTTGACTGACCATATCATCCTTAATGGCGATTCTCCAGAAAAGTGAACCAGTTAAAAGGCTCTGGCTCTCCTAGGCTTTCGCTAACTGACCCTTGCCTTGACTCTCTACTTTCTCCTTCTCCTCCATATTTCCAAATTTAGGGGCACTTTGCAACAATTCCTCATCTAATTATAGAAATTAGTTCCAGGGTCTTCTGCGCAAAAGAAAAATACAAGAAAAAGAAAAGGGAGCACTCATCTTCTTCCTGCCCAGGAGAAAGGAAGAATAATGAAAGAACACCCAAAATCAGAAAGGGAGAACGTAAATGCAAAATGCATGGAAGATGGAATGAAATGAGCATCTTATGAAATTAGACGTTGCCATTTCTGTCTCTGCTTTTTGAGCAATCCTCAGCCTCCATTGCTTTCTTCTGTCTCTTTCTTAGCTTTCCTGATTGTTTGGTTCAGAAAGAATTCTTCAAGGAGATATGTATCATTTTGGCGTGCTTGCCCTCTTAGTCACTTGTATCGGGACTCTGATCCCCTCAGTTCATTCCAAGACAGATGCTCCTGATGGTATGTATACTTGTGTACCCTTCCCTGCTCCATCTCTTAGGCTATTCTTCCTGGTGGCTTTGTCTTGTCATTTTTAGCCCATATCCACATATGTCATTACAAGACTCTTTCTGTTCAGCATGGCATCGATATATATGTAATTGCTTGACAATGGTATATGGTCCTAATAAGATGTTCGCTCGCCGATACTTTGCTCTCTTCAATGAAGATGGATGCCCAAGAACCAGGAAATCTCAAGATTCTAATATATATTTAGATGTAAATTGCAGTCTCTGCCCTTAATGTGATGTATAGCAGCCTAAATTCTCCTTCAGCACTGACTGGTTGGAAATCGAGTGGGGGTGACCCTTGTGGCGAATCATGGAAAGGAATCAAATGCTCTGGATCATCAGTGACTGAAATGTAAGTATTCTATGTGGTTATGTCTGCTTGATTGCACCCATAGAACTCTAATGATGTTGCTTCATGCTTGCATAAGTTTCTCCATGTTTCTGAAAGCTGCTCATTTTTCATTGAATTTCTTGCAGAAAATTGTCAGATCTAGGCCTCACTGGATCAATCGGCTACCAGCTATCAAGCTTGAAATCTGTGACCTACTTGTGAGGCCAACATATTGACAATGAATGCATTTATCTCTATGCTGTCTTTCGCGTTGACTGATTGTCATCTGACAACAGTGACTTTCTTTGTCATAGTATAGTGATTTGAGCGAGAACAACCTCCGTGGTGACATACCATATCAACTTCCTCCAAATGCACTTCACATGTAAGTACGCTTTCAAACATCTTTGAATAACAGCTGCATCTTCATCCTTCTAGCTGGATCTGCAGAACAATAATATGCAACCTCCCTAATCATTAGTTTCTTCTAATCTCTTTCACTATATCTGAATTTGTTCTTTTCCATTTCTACTCTGTCTTCCCAATAAAACAAAGGCATGGTCAACCTCGATTGAACTCCTAGAAGCCTCCAATGCCATTTGTGGCAATAGCAGCATGCATTTGTGTTAAAGCAGCTTTCCACATGAATGCCTATGATTTTTGGAGTTAAAATGCAGTTTATTACTCTTCTTCCGAAACTACCTAGGTTGTAACATGCTTTACGTGGTATTTCGTATTGTTTTGACCAAATTCTCCAGGTCTAAAAGGATTTCTGACTTAGGTCTGGTTTTTATGATAATCCTTGGTATCATCGATATGGCATTGGCCAATGAACAAAATTCAGTTGATTGATATCAGATTCTTTATGCAGTGACCTTTCATCCAATGCATTCACTGGAAATGTTCCTTATTCGATTTCTCAGATGACTGATCTCAAGTACCTGTAAGAATTTTCATTTCAATTAAAGGAAGAAGCTTCTTGTTTGTCCCGACCTTTTTCAGTAATCTTGTAATTGTTTGCAGAAATCTGGGCCACAATCAGCTCAACGGACAGTTAAGCGATATGTTTGGAAAACTCCCCAAGCTCGCCACTCTGTAAGTCCAATAACTTGGACGAAGTATATTTGTAATTAAGTTCCTAATTCTTACCTGCTCTCATCATGTATTCATGTGATAAAATTTGTTGAACAAGAAATCTACAATTTCCATCTGCCTCATCAGGTCATGTAATGGTAACTTTTGCTTGTCCTAAATGTAAACTTAGTATATCTTAAGTGTGATCTCTCCATAATGTAGCAAGAACCTATGTTTTTCAATGCTTTAAGTTTTGGTTAACTAATTATGCTTAAGAACTGTGGCAAGTATGACATTGTCACAACATCAACCTTTCAATGTCAACAAGGTGAGCACTCTGATGAAGGTAATTTTGTTTTCATGAATTATATGGGCGTTTACATAATTCGATAATTAAATTAATGTCATTATCAGAATCCTCTGTGTAATTAGCAAGCAGCACTATTAGAAACAAGAGAGTATATCATAAGTTTCCTCTCCATTTTCGGCTACCGGAGAGAGCAAAAGAGAAAGGCCAGAGTTTGCTTCCACAAATAAGATTTGTATGGCTTTAGTGAGAGATAGACGGATAAAGGAATTTGCAGTACTTGTTATTGCTAGATCTTTCAGTGGATGTTCCATATAAGCAACCTCTTGGTCCCTTTAAGAGATAAACTGATCCAAGGATAAGTAAATGAATATGGTATAAGGAATATGTGGTGGCCTGACAATTTCGTCGGGTGATATGTGTTTACTGTTTTACCCATCATGTTGCTTAAAGATGAGTATTCAATGGGTGGCTTATTCATGAAATGAATCAGGGATCTATCTTACAACTCATTGTCAGGGAATCTGCCTCAGAGTTTTGGATCACTGTCAAGTCTTACAAAATTGTGAGTCGCCAACCCATTTACTTAATGATCTTCAAATCTCATGTTTCTAACTATGGCTTTTCATACAGGCATTTGCAAAACAATCAGTTCACAGGTCCTATAAATGTCCTTACAGACCTTCCCCTCAATGATCTGTAAGCAGTTAAGCTGACCTTTTGTTAAATCTGATGATTGCTAGCATTCAGGTTGTAGAGAGTTGACAGCTTGCTTTCTTAGAATGTAGACCTTATTGGAGGATTATGATCATACTTTGTGTTTTGTGTGCCTGTACACTCCTTTCAGGCATGTGATCATGTGTTGCACATTTTGAAATATATATCAGTGCTTCTATTTGTATACACTAATTTTAGACGTGGCGATTTTGAGGTTCTCAAGGGAGTAGTCGATATCAATTGTTGTACACACCACTCTCTACTTCACGTATTGTGCCAAGTTCCTGTTGAAGTTGATGGAAATTTGGAGCCTGACAGGATATTCTTGATAAATGATCAGGAATGTTGCGAATAACCAATTCACTGGCTGGGTCCCAGCTGCATTGAAGGATATCGATAACATTGAGTAAGTTTCTGTGTGTTTGGCTGAAGATAGTGACGAGTTGTCTTCTTGACCAGATTTTTCTTTTTGTGAAGGACTGAAGGAAATTCTTGGTCCTCTGGCCCAGCTCCTCCGTCACCTCCAGGTGCTTCTCATGCTAAGAAAAGCTCAAAAGAAGGTGATGGCAAGTCTGGTGTGAATGGACTAGCTATAGCTGGAATTGTCATGGGTGTGTTAGTGGTGCTGGCAGTTTTAATTGCTCTATTTTCCAAGAGATCTTCTTCACCATCTTCACATTTCCTCGATGAAGAGAGGGCTAGCCAACGCAGAGCATTTACCCCCCTCTCGTCACGAGAACTGTCCCATGATCTGCGTGCTGAAACGCATAAAAGTTTTAGAGGTAGCCTTTTCTTCTTTTGTTTTCCATCTTTGGAGCACAAGAGAGTAACTCATGTGGTTCTAAACTGAAGATTGGCCAAGCCATTTATTTGGTTTTGCATTCATAGATGTACTGAAATTGGTGTTGCTAAATCATCTGTTATAGGGAGATTGCAAATGTTGACCTTACCAATAAGTAAAATCAGAAACGCCTGATTGTATTGCTCCTCTCTAAAAATTCTACTCTAAACAGACAACTGAATGCCAACCGTTATGAATTTTCTTGACACACCAACATAAATTTCATGTAAGGGTCTATTGGGGTTGTTTCCCTTCCCAAACTCAAGTATATTTCTCGACATATGGGTGACTTGGAACCGATAACATAAACAAAAGAGCAAAACAGTCTACTTCCCAACATACTCTAAGAGAAGTTGAGCACCCAGTTGATCCGCCCTTACTCTGCCTTCAATCGGTAGAGGTCCTTCAAACTTCCAAAGCTTTATGATTCTTCACAAAACCAATCCTCCAACCCAAGAAACTCAAATAAATAAAATGAAATATATGAATAACATCTACAACTTAGTGTCAGGGGATTTTTCATGTGGATTGCTGCTTCCTCTCATTATTAGGTCCGCAAGTTTGCCGTAGCCATGGCCTTATTTTTGCACTGGCTTCCTCAAAATTTCCTTTCTGGAGGATATTTTGGGCTTCAAGCTTCATTTCATGTATCTGATCTATTCTTTCTTTGTTTCTCAATCAGTGTTGGATATGGATCGTAAGTCAGTGGAATCATCGGCTTCCATTGATGTAAAGGCTTTGGAGAAATCACCTTCAATTGGATTTCGTTCTCCACTTCATAACCGCATGGAGTCCCTCAAGGATAATGAATTTGCAAACCGTTTGAATGCAAGAAGAAGCACTTCATTTCGCGCTACAGCCTATAATTTGGCCGATTTGCAGAGTGCAACTGGTAATTTTGCAACAGGCAGACTTATTGGTGAGGGATCCATTGGACGCGTTTATAGGGCTAAGTATGCAGATGGGAAGGTATAATATGCTATATTTTCTTCTTTGTAACCCAATCATTCTTTTCTTGCATGACTTACATATCTTCGTTGTGAATTGTTAGGATCAAACGACTTCTATGTCTTGGGGGTATCTGCACAAGTTTCCCAAGAATCATTTAGATCCTAAGATATCTGTTTCTTTACTGCACAATAGAATAGACTACTTGGGCTCTCAGTAGGTTTAGGTGTTTAGCATCTAAATAGCACACAGCAATTGCACTAACAACCTAGCTTGGTTGTGCTTTTAGTGCAATTAAAATAGGATATGAAGCAGAAATTCATTTACTTTTCATCTCATTATCTGATTAAAGTGTCTCGCCTATCCAGCTGTTACTTTATAAGTCATCTGGTAAACGTTAGAATGACTCGTGCCAGAATCAAATAGCTATTACTGGTGTCTATCCACATGAAAGATTGTCTTAAGTAAGCTCATATTCATTCCTGAATGAAGGTTGCAAGAGCTCTTGCGAATAGGGAATTCTAAGCAAGTTCTTCACTTAACATAACGCTATGCCTTTTCTTCAAGTTTTGTTTTGCATCTTGAGTCTTTAGGATGGAGGCTAGACCTCAAAAGGATGAGTTTAGCAGCATTGTCACGTGAGCCTGCAACTTTCTGCTTCAGTAGGAGTAGGCCATCATACTTGTGCTTATTGTTTGAGCTGCCTCCTTTGGATGGGAGTTGCTGATGGGAACAGAATCCAACGGACACTCAGTCATGCCCACACCACCCACATCTAGTAACTCCTTCCAATTATCTTTCGGAAAAAACATTTGACGCCCGGCTGAAGAAGTATTACTGGTCTCTCAAGATGATTGACAAAACAAACATGGCATGTATTAGATTTACATTCTGGGACCTTCTGAGAGTGTGACGTAGATGCTCAGAAGCCGTCCAGGTTATGTTGATGGTCATCTTTTGTCATGTGATGACACACGTCCTCAGATAATAAGGTCATGTCCTAAATATTGATTCAACCACCATAACAAATCCTGAGATCGGAAAACCTATAGGAAAATCTTTACATGCCGGGTGACATCATTCAGCTGTTTGCTCACGTGGCCGTTGTTGCAGATGAAAGCTCTTAGTAGCTTCATGTGAGAGGACATTGCCTCAACTGATGTTGACATCCATACTTTCAGCTGAGAAACATTAGTCCTCCATTTCTACACAGTTTTCATTCTTTATGCCACATTCCGCTCCATTTTCATTACGTCTACTCTTTCAAAAGGAGTAAAGTTCTCTTGTATCTTGGAAATTTAGCATGCCATATAATATTTTTGTGTAGGAAGAACTGTCACTTGGGAGATATAAATGATCTATTTTAATTCTAATCATAACACTTGTTTTCTTTGTCAGGTTCTGGCTGTTAAAAAGATTGATTCTTCCCTTTTCCAAGGCAGGAGGACTGATGAATTTTCAGAAATCGTTGCAAAAATCTCGATGCTTCACCATCCAAACATTGCAGAACTTGTTGGTTATTGTTCTGAGCAGCGGCATAACATGTTGATCTATGAATATTTTAGGAATGGCTCCCTTCATGAGTTTTTACACTTGTCAGATGATTACAGCAAACCATTGACATGGAATACTAGAGTCAGAATTGCTTTAGGCACAGCGCGAGCTGTAGAGTAAGTTCTATACCAACAATATCATCTGCTTGCGATTAGCAGTGTCAAGCTATTTTCATTCTTTTATAGCTATTATTTTTTAACATTTCTGGTTCCTTTACTGTCGTGAAAACAAATGACAGTTGACGAAGTGGCTGAATTTGTTTCTAGTTAAAGTCCCCTTTTAAAATCTCTTACTATTCTCATGCAGGTACCTCCATGAGGTTTGTTCTCCCTCTGTAGTGCACAAGAACATAAAATCATCTAATATTTTGCTGGACATTGAACTTAATCCACGACTCACCGATTGTGGATTGGCTTCCTTTCATCAGGTTACGTATTGAAGCAACTTCCTCTCTCTCTTTACATTGGACATGTGAACTTGTTCGCATCACCTCTTATAACTTTGTGATCATATACATCACTTTCACTATGGGGCCGTGACACTAATAACTTTTGTCAAGCACCACTAAACCTGACAATAGCTACCATCTCTGTCCCTCAGTCTTCCTCTGGCTGCTTCTTGAGCTTTAACAGCAATTTATTCCTTTTCCAGCGGACAAGTCAAAATCTCGGTGTCGGATACAATGCTCCAGAATGTACAAAGCCCTCAGCTTATACTCTGAAGAGTGATGTTTACAGTTTTGGAGTTGTCATGTTGGAGTTGCTGACTGGCCGAATGCCTCTTGACAGGTAACTTCAGTAGCTCTTGTAAGTGTTACAAGAGATTTGAAATGGTGAAGGCAGTATATTAAATCCATCCAGTCTGATTGCTCTACTATCCATGTATTAGTTCGAAACCAAGGTCAGAACAATGTCTAGTGCGATGGGCTACTCCACAGCTTCATGACATCGATGCTTTAGGCAGAATGGTGGATCCAGCACTGCGTGGACTGTATCCTCCCAAGTCAGTCTCCAGATTTGCCGATATTATTGCTCTCTGTGTTCAGGTAATACTCCTCTGTCTGCATTCAGACCCTTGATGAGGGAACAGAAACTACCAACTAGAACTTATAGATAGGTCATATTATGAGCACAAGAGTAGTAAAATGGCATATATGAATTTAGACTCGAGGAACATGCCTGGTTCTGTGTCTCGCGTGGAATTTAACTTGCCATTAAGTTTCTTCTTGCTGTTTAGCAGTGGAGTGTTGAAGACTGACTAGGATATTTCACATTGTTTCTCTCTTTCGTTTCTGGTGAAGAGACCTCTAACTGTACGCATTTTGTTTTAGTCGGAGCCCGAATTCCGACCTCCCATGTCAGAAGTGGTGGAGGCATTAGTGCGATTAGTTCAGCGCTCTAGTATGAACAAGAGAGGGGAGAGTCCAGGTGCTTCTCGTCGTATGGATGACTTCGACTATTGATTGTTCGTCCTTACGCAGCAGAGAGGAGAGATTATTGTACTTCAACTCAACTTTTGGATTTGTTTTTATGTATATGTCTGCCCATCAAATGACTTTGTATTCAAAGAGTAGTCTCTGCCAGTCACTTTCCTAGTGGAAAAAGTATAGAACTCGAAGATAGCAGGAATGCTATGAGGGCTCGGCATTCATCGGGAAAGAAGCTTATGTATATATACCAGAAATCACATCGGAAGAAGACACGTCACTGCAGAAGATTACCATACAGGGAAGAGATGATTCAAGAATCAGAAGGACCGAGTTTCGACGTTTTGATTTTGATGGTGAGGGGATAAGGCTGGCGAGATGCAGGGCGAATGCGAAGAGCCAGCAGCGTCACAGCAACTGGAGCTAGGCATAGCATTTTGGGACAGGTTTGGAGTTTGAACAAAGTGTCTCCAAAAAAGTAGGTGTGTAAATTGCATGGACGGCTTGAAGTTACTAAACGTGAATTGACAGCGCTATGACAGAGAAGTTACTTAAGAGCACAAGCACCACACTGATCACGAGACGTTGCGAGACAGTCAAAAGGCAGTCCCCGTTTGATAAAACTTGATGCAGAAGAGAATATGACAGTTTATTAAAGTCTCAAGTCCGATGGGCGAACGCAACCACCTAAAGGTGGCATTTACAAATCCATATATTGCTAATAAAATTATCCGCATAACGTTCTTTTAGTTCGTAGGGATTAATATTAAAATTTATAATCTATCATAACTACTAATTGTTTAGTAAATTAATACAGTTTTCAAAAGAGAATTCTATTCACACACCTTTGCATTTGTATAAGTTTGTGTGCGTTCATGTGGCTTGGTACTTATCCTCGTGACTCGGGGGATATTGGTGTGATTATACTCATGATAACCCAGTAAATGCAACTTTTCAAGATTCCGCGAGCAGAATTATGAATATTGTTCTTTACTGGTAAAATGTGAAATGCGTCGATAACTATCAAAACCAATTGATATCAAACTATTGACTGTTACCTTTTTTAGTCAATAGTACATTGTTAAATTACCAACACTATTGCGAAAGTACCAACGGTTTTTGTATTGTTCGAAAAACCATCTCACTAATTTAACATTTGTGCATGTAGCTTATT
This sequence comes from Eucalyptus curtisii, assembly GCA_017140595.1. Classification (NCBI taxonomy): domain Eukaryota; kingdom Viridiplantae; phylum Streptophyta; class Magnoliopsida; order Myrtales; family Myrtaceae; genus Eucalyptus; species Eucalyptus curtisii. The sequence goes on along the minus strand of CM029503.1, from coordinate 39,256,950 downwards.
CATTTGTTGTTACTATCTTTGATAGAAAATTGCCAACTCTTAATTGAAATTACTTGCTAGCGTCAATTGTTTCAACATTACCGATTATTGCAAAATTTACTGATTTGCTTAAGTCACTATCTCTTATAAAAGATTATCAGTCTTGATTGAGTTAATTTACCATCTTTTCACAGGTCAAGTTACCAACAAGGTTTAGCTGTATATACTTTTTTTTTATTGTTTTAAAATTACAAATGATTTTAATAATCCACCAATATTTGTTTAGGGAGCTTACCAATGTGTTAAATTTACTCACTCTTATAGGAAATTACCACCTTTTGTTTGAGTCTATTTACCAATGTCTAATTAATTGTTTGAAATTACAATCGCTCCAATATTTTACCGACATTAACCACTACTTTCAAAATGACCAACTACATTGCAATAATTTACCAATATTTATACATAGAGCTTAAATTACCAACTCTTACATGAAATTATCAACTCTTCTTCTGATCACTTGCCGACTTTAATTGATTATCCTAAAACACTAATCGTTCCATTAATTTATCCACATTTTGTTGGGAGCTTTCAAACATATTAAACTTTGAAAATAAATGTTGGGAATTATTAAACCATGTGGAGCTTCCAAGAGTATTAAATCGATGTTGCTAATTCAATCGAATAAGAGTTTATAAAGTAAAAATTAGATGGTTATCTAATCAGAGAAAAGTCGGTAAGTCACTCAAAGTAATATTGATAATATGCAAGTAACTATTGTCAATTTGTAAAATTAGCTAGTAACTCAAAACAATCAAATAACCGATACTCTCATGATATTATTTGTAACCTATTGACGTATTATAGGCTATTGATGGTGCCTACTAACATTTTATATGCTAAATAATTTTTTAAGGATTTATTGGGAACGTGCATATAATTCTTTCGTGGAAGAATAATATTAATTTAACTTGGAATTATGAGAGAGAGAGAGAGAGAGAGAGAGAGATGCAAAGTATGGGTGAGCAATGTCTAGGGTCGACCCTGGACCAACCCCGACCGCCCAACCCCGTGTCGGTCTGGTCCGGTTCCCAAGGACCGGGTCGGTCCTTTGTCTGAAATTCCAGACCGACACCGACATCTTGATGCGGGTTGGTCCTGGCCCCAGATTTGGGTTGGTCCAACCCTGGACCAACCCCGTATATATATTATATTACATTATATTATTTATAATTCTTTTATATATTCAAACCTAAGTAAAATCTAAGAGTTATGGTGAGATGTTCTATCAATAGCACTAATAGTAATTTCAATTTAAAACTTTTGTTGAGTATTAATTATGTGTCGTTTGTTTTGTTTTCGGTGTTTATAAGTTCAAGTGAATTAACAAGATGTGAAGTTATATATTCATGGTTTATATTAAGTATTTTGAACTTTTTATGGTTTAATTGTATTTTACTAATGAATTTCAAATTTGCACTTTGCTTTTCAATTTGTGTCAAATGGTAGAACTTTTGAAAAGTAGAGTAATCTCTATAATTCTACGGTAATTTGCTAGTCAAGTGGTGTGAAGCTCATTTTTGGTTGAGTGGACTCTACATGATCAAATGCGGAAAACGCTTTTGCATATGGTGTTATGAATATTAAAGATAGATGATTACAAGAACTTTCCATCTTGTCCCATATCTCGATGAGTGGTTAGCAGTACGAAATTTCTATTATTGTGTCATCTTAAATTTGCCGAATATGTATTGATATTTATAGTTTAGTTGCACAATGCCGCATTGTTGATGTATGTGTAATTTGAATTGTAGGTTTGCTTTTTTAGGAGTATAAAAAACAAGACAAAAAAAATTATCGATTGGTCCGAGTTTGAACCGGACCAACCCATTGGATCGGTCCGGTCCTTTGGCCCCAGACTTAATAGGTCGGTCTCGGCCCTAAAATCGGTGAACCGACATCGACGGGTTGGTCACAGGGTTAGGGGTGGCGGGACCAACCGGACCATGCTCACCCCTAAATTGCGGAGCCCAATAAGAGATTGCGAGCGGGGAAAGGAAGGGGGTTCTCATGCACAGGGGAACCTGGGGATCCGTGTGATGTTCCTCTGCAATGCATGTTCTCCGGGATGTTTTGCTTTTCGGCTGCCGACAGCAACGCACAAAGACGTGGCCTCGGTACTGAAGCTTGGGTTATCGACAAAGTGAACGTGTCCCCAGTGCACCTTCTGGTTGCCCTCGATTCTGCTCCTTTTGCATCTGCTGCTTGTTGCTCTAGTGCTTTCCCATCTTCTCCTCGTGGGAGCGGCGCTGGGAATGATTCCCAGGTCGAAATTCAGGTTCTAAACTTGCTTTGGCATTTTCTACTGCTATTCAAGTTGGGTTGTCAGTTCCAGTTGGTTGGGGAGGGTGGTGAGCGAGTTGTAATTTGCAGGAAAGAGGGGAGATATTCTTCTTCTTTAGGCCCAAGGTAGAGAGAGAGGCAGCTCACAGCGCCGACGACGTGCAGCGCCTTTACATAGTCCTCCAAGAAAAGCAAGACCCCCACAAGGCTACTGTCCAAGGTGACCACAGCAGCCAGGTAACGATGGTCTCAAGAACCGCAACCCCGCAATTTTGTCGAGATCGTCACCTCGTGAAGTATCACATGCCCTTAGGAAATGCCAAACGCAGGAAGTGAACATCGAGAAGCAGGCACTGCTGAGGCTCATAGTGATGGGGAAGAAGAATCTTCCGGACCCAACCAAACGGAGCCTACCTTACTTGGGATTTGCGGAGATGGTCACCACCAACATCGATGATGTCAAAAGTCGGCTCTTAAAGCAGGTGCTCTGTCCTCTCTCTCTCTCTCTCTCTCTGATTCAACAGCATAATCGGACTTGCTTATTGCAGAGGAGTACGACACTTCCACGAGGGGACACCGCGACACGGCTGTGGCCAGAGCGTCTTGGGAGAGGGCGTGTACCGCATAGTCAAGACACAAACCCAGCGGAAAGAAAGCGCACGCGCATCTCATGTACAGGCTGGAATTCCCTCCGGAAGAGGAGAAGCAGGAGCCCCAGGAGTCGCCGAACGTCCGCAGAGAAGGATCCTTCCTCATCCAGATCAAGAACCCCGAGCAGCAGCAGCAGCACGGCAAGCGCAAGGCGGTGTTTCCTGCCCACCTGCAGGGGCAGTTCGGTCAGCTGAGGTACGACCCGGCAGACCCGCCGGACCTCCTGAACAACGAAGGGTGCGAGTTGCTGCTGATATCGGCATCGGACGACATAGAGGAGGAGCTGGGGATGGAGCTCGTAGCAGAAGGAGAGGGCGATCTCTCCTGTTCCGATCTGCTCAAGACGTTCGGGGACACGGTTACCCGTGGATGCCCTCCCCAGGGGCACCTGGGTCTGAAAATTCGTTCCCGGGACACGGTTGGACCCGTGACTCGGGGGACAAGTGCGGTTGGGTTGCGTTTCATGTGTATGTTTGGGCCCCTAATGAGCCGATTGCAACTTCGTCAGCCCAAATGGCCGTAACCCACTTTGTGAATGGCCCAAGTGATGGAATGCCAATTCCAACCACTATTCCACGATTTGCCTATAAATCCAAACATATGGGACAAGCCTACGAGGGATTGGGCATTGGAATTATGTTGTGATCCCTTTCCTATTCATTAATTCATGCAAACCCAAAATTCACATGGGGACGATGGACGGGAGAGGGAGAGGGAGAGAGATTCTTCAAAACAATTTTATTATGTGCCTTCGCAACTCTTTAAAATTTCATTGTAGTGGCCTTCATTTTGATTTTCTCGTTAAATCGATGCTCGACAAAGCCAGAGGATTACAACAAATTCATAAAGAAATGATTTAATTGGATTGCGTGTAGAGAATCTGAGAGAGTTGAAACTCCCAAAATGCCCCACAAACCGTCGACGACGTCATTTGAGATTTTAGCGACGGTTTATCTCCATCCTCAAACGCTCAGGATTCTGCGTCGCTCGCGTTTTAGGGTTTAAGGGTGGGGGCGGGGCCGATGCAGGAGCGAGCGGTCTGCATCGAACATCTCCAACTCCAACTCCATCTCCAACCTTAACAACTCCATGTCCATGTCCCTCAAGCTCTCCTCCTTCCCACCTGCACTTTGGAGACTCCAACCTCCTCCTCCTCCTCCTCCTCCTCCAGTCTCGGCCACCGCCGCCGCCGCCGCCATCCCGCTCTCCTCTGCCCACCGGAGCACCAGACGCTTCCGTTGCCTCCTCCCGTCTCCCCTCATCACCCAGAATCGTGCTCCCAAGCTCCCTCCCCTCCTCGCGAGCCCGGGCGATGTGCCCTCCCCTGAACAAGATGCAGAAGATGCAGAAGAAGGAGGAGGAGAAGAAGAAAAGGACTGCGCTTCCTCCGCGCGCGACGCCTTGTCCCGCCTCCTCCATCTCGAATTCGGTCTCTCCTCGGACGACGCGTCGAGGGTCGCTTCCAATGCCCCCTATTACATCCGCTCCTTGATCGACGGGGTCCGGGAGCTGGACGAGCTCTCCCTCTGGGATTCTTCCTGGAAGTCCACGCCCCTCCTCGTCTCCTCCGCCTCCGCCTCCGCCGGTTTTCAGGAGAAGGTGGTGTTCTTGGCCAAGCAAAGAGGTGACCGGGGCAAGGTCGCTTTCCTCGAGAGCATCGGCCTCCCCCTCTCCGTCGCTCGTTCCGTCTCCTCCAACTCCCTCCCCTCCCTCCTTCGCAAGGTCCGCTACTCGCATTTCTCCTTCATTCTCTCTTTCACTCATTGTTTATAATTACATACCGAGCAAACCCTTTTGGGATGGCGAGAATCGGCAAATCCTCCTCCTCCTTTACATTCTTCATGTCTGAATTGAGCTGTCTCATTCCACATCGTCTCTCTATGGTCACAGAATCCTTGGCTAACTGAAAGCAAGCCGGGATTCCAATAACTTCGCTTGCTCTGCACACTTCCATGCTTTCATAAATATGAAGTCACAATCAGTATTCTCCGCAATACTATACCTGTAAACATTGCGCTCCGAAGCCCGACGCCACTCGCCCTTCCCATCAGGCATATGTTCTTGAATTGAAAAGCTGGGGGACATTCTCTTGACAATAGCTTGAAGCATTGTACTTAGAAAGGATTGGTTCATCAGTCTCCACATAGTACTTACTGGCACAGAAAAAGAAAGTACTGCCCCGTTTAATTGTCACTGTCTCGATCCTTTGCATATTTCTGCCCTGGTATTTACTTGAGCTTCTGAATATGACATTTTCCTGGAAAATTATGTGTAAGTTTGTTTTAGAGACAACTCCGTTATGCTCTAGGAGTTGGTTTTTTGCGGAACACTTTGGAGAATATATTAATTGTCTTTGCATACATCTCTCGTCCATTTTTTTTCATGCCAATGCGGTGTCGTGGCTTATTTTGTTTCTGGCTTATAGGTTAAAGTGTTGAAGGAAATCTTATTTTCTAGCAGTGATGTAGAAGTCTTGCTTGGGAAAAATGCTCGTCGAATGATGATGCACTTATCAATTCCTGTGGATGAAGATGTGCAGCTAACCTTATCTTTCTTCGAAAAGGTATGGTGGACTATTTTGCTTTTATTGAAAGGTGTGATAAATGTTGTCTTTTGACCAGTGGCAGTTCAATTATATCTAGGGACACTTTTCATGGATAATTGTACTTTGCAGATTGAAGCAAGACGTGGGGGTCTAGACATGTTGGGCAAGAAAGATTCCTCTTTTCTATATCTGGTTGAATCATTTCCACACCTTCTTTCATTGCCGGTAGAATCCCATGTAAAGCCTCTGGTAAAATTTTTTGAAAGTATTGGCATTCCTCGTGGACAAGTACAGAATATTATTCTTCTCTTCCCACCAATCATCTTCAACAAGGTTGATGACATCAGCAAGAAGGTCCTGGTGTTTCAGAAGGTATCCTGATTAATAGGGCTAAATTGGTTTATTTGGAATAGCATTCAATGTCGTGTTAAAGAAGCAAGCATGGGTTCTTTATGTCTGTAACTTGATTGTTCCATTTCATGTTTTATCTGTAGATTCTGGCAGATAGTCATGATATTGGGAGAATGCTTCTGAAATATCCATGGATGCTTTCCACGAGCATCCAGGTGAATTACGAGGCAATCCTTTCGTTCTTTCACATGGAAAAGGTATATTATCGGAATACTTGCATTTTTTTTGTCCCTCTCTGGGCTTTATCGTCATTAGAAATGGGTTTCCATCAAGAAACTTTCTAGGTAAATTTAAATGCAATTTTTTTTTTTTTTTTTTTTATGCTAATGGATTTGGTAGATTAATTTAGTAATTTGTTTTTTAGTATGTGTTAAGAAGCATTGATCAAAATCAAACTGATGTTCAGGCAGAATGAACTTTAAAAGAAAAAAAAAAGGGAAAGAAAACAAAGAAGAGAGTGATAGACTATTATTCTCAATTTGCCTTCTGATCTTTGGGATGGGCCAGGGTTTTGGTTTGAGAGGCTTGTAAATGTTAATATGTACCTTGGGGCTTCAAATTTGGAACTGTGTTGCTGTTTTATTACAGGTACCAGAACCAAGCAGTCACCGTGCAATTAGATACTTGCCTCATATTATGGGGTGTTCAACTAGCAAGCTAAAGTTGATGGTGGAATCATTGGGTGAGCTATCTGTTCGAAATAAGAAAATGGGTAAGGTCATTGCTAAAAGTCCTCAGCTATTACTACGGAAGCCCGAAGAATTTTTCCAGGTAGATGGTGAACTCTCTTTTATTGGGTAGATGCTTGCTTCTTTTTCATCCTTGGACGTGATGGTAGCCTGATGTGTACCATCTCAGATGCTTACTTGATTTTTTTGCATCTTCAAAGTAGAAATGCTGTGTTTCTAAAGTTCCTTTGCCACTTAACTGTCACCTAACTACTATGCATGTCTTTGTAATTGGGTGCCACTGGGGCACCTCACTATGGCTTGCTAAACTGTCCTATAGAGAGATACGAGACAATCATCTACCTGTCAGCCTTATCAATTTTATCTTAGCTGCAATTATTGGTTTCCTCTCTCACCACCTCCTTCCCTTGTCCTTTCACTGAAAAGTACAGCAAGAAAGGCTTCGCTCTATGATTTTTTCACTAACATTACCTATATCTACTTCAGTCCCTCAAGGCTAATAATTGATATGCAAAGTCCAGGCCCTGGAGACCCTTTTTTTCTCCTGGGCCTTTGGATGTTGTCCGTCAGAACTTAGCGTGCTTGGTTATCTTAAAATATAAAATTCAATTCTCACTCTATTATCCAATGTAATTGCTGGATCCTTCAATTGCTGCAGATTGGTAAGTGATGCTAATTTATAAAAGCATTGCTTTCTGCAGGTGGTTTCTTTACTCGAAAATCTTGGATTTGATAGGGAGACAGTGGGGAAGATTGTTCTTCGCTGTCCTGAAATTTTTGCTGCTAGTATAGAGAAAACTCTAAACAAGAAGCTTGGGTTCCTTAAAAGCATGGGCATTTCCAATGATCACCTTCCACGGGTTATAAAGAAATATCCGGAGGTTCTTGTGTCCGACGTTGACCGCACTTTAATCCCTCGGTAAGGATTTTTTTTTCCCCCTGATATATTTTAATTGAATTGCTCTCTTTCTTGAGCATCCTTCGGCTGTTCAGAACAAACTCAAGAGGTGATCTGATACCTAAAGTTTTACTTAAAAGGTATTTTTTCTGTTCCGAAATAAGGAGAGTGGATAAAATTGCACGATAGTATCTTAAATGTCTGAGTCAGCTGTTTACGATCACTTTTTATTGTTCAGACTGTTATCTAACAATAGTGGTGTTAATGTATTGACTAGGATGTTTGAGTAAGTTCTGTATTATTGTTTAGTAAATGAGAGAGTTGGTTCTGCTCCACGAGTAATGTTATCTGGTAAAAAAAGGCACTTGGTCTGTAAACAAACTAAATAGGAAATGGGTTATGCTCTCAGTAATATGCCTATAAACCTAGAGAAGCATACTGAGAGCTGAACTACTGAAACATGAGAGGTAAGACCTTTCGAGGTGATTTATTGTCTGTTTGGCTTGAACTGTGAGGCTACAAACAGTGAAAGGAGGACAAATGAAAAAGATACAACTAGGATGACTTAGCATGGCAGAGGTAGAGCTGAGAAGAGCAACTTCAGGATGAAGCTGCAAAAATGAATTATTCAACTGCATTAAGGATGTCTGTTCGTTAAAAGTAAGGCTCATAATTCTAGGACTAGGAGGGGAGCCTAGTGATATGAGCAACTTTCCTTGCTCTTGAGTTTTCTGTCTGGAAAGATGGATTATGTTGCATGCTCGGGCTAGAATAATGTTGTGGTGGTGTGTTGTGGACAGGATAAACTATCTGATGGAGATAGGGCTTACAAAGCGAGAGATTGCCTTCATGGTGCGTAGGTTCTCGCCATTGTTGGGTTACAGTATTGAGGAGGTGTTCATACCGAAGCTGGAATTTCTAGTGAAGACAATGGAGAAGCCTCTGAAGGAGATTGTGGACTACCCAAGGTACTTCAGCTATTCACTGGAGAAGAAGATAAAGCCTAGATATTGGGTGTTAAAGGGTAGGAAAGTAGAGTGTAGCTTGAAAGATATGTTGAGCAAAAATGACGAGGAATTCGCTGCCGAATTTTTGGATATCGAAAGGATGCCTGTTCCCCCTGCCCCTTCTCATCTTTGAAATGCCCGTGAAAGCCGTTGTAACATGGAAAGCCGGGGTGTTGTACATACATATAAAGAAAGTGCAGTTAAAAGGAAAAAAAAAATTAGTGAGTTGGGTTTTCCTAAATCTTGGATAATTTATTCTGTCGAGGCCTTGGATATGTAGAGTCCTTTCGTGGATAGCGTTCGACCATTAGATTTCAATGGATCGTGCTGTGCCATTGGATCATTGATTAAATAAAAGAAACGGCAACTGATTAAGTTGGTTTTCGAGTAACTTTGTCCACCCTAAACCGATTAGTAACTTTTTCTAAAAGAAATTACTAAGCGTTAACGTGTTAAAACTTAGTTTTGGTAAAAGAAAATAAGAAGTCGCATAGCATATATTAAAGTTTATTCATTCTTGATGAATAAGTACTTGCTCTTTTCAAGAAATAAGTATATTGGAAGTCCTAAAAATTGTTATAAAAGTGTATTGAGTTCTAAAACTTTCAAAAAATGCAATTAAATTCTAAAACTTATCATAAAGTGCAATTGAGTTTTTAAACTTTCAAAAAGTACAATTATGTCCTAAAATTTGTCAAATTGATCTAATCTAATCTTAGTCTTTTTGTTGATTGTACTTTTTGAAAGTTTTAGGACTCGATTGCATTTTTGTGACTAATTTTAGGATTTGATTGGACATTTTGAAAGTTTTAGAACTCTATTAAACTTTTGTAACAAGTTTTATGACTTGATTTCTTTTTTTTTTTTGAAAATTTGACGACTCAATTGTACTTTTATAACGAGTTTTAGAACTTCTAATGTACTTTTCTCTTTTTTCAATTTAAAAATCTATTGCATTAAAAGAGTTACTTAATTTAACCATTGATTAAGGGGCAAAACCATTCACTATATTATCACAGTCAATTATATTGACTCTCTTAAGATTTCAATGGATCGCATTGTGCTATTTTTTTGATAACCCAGGAACCCCGGTTAAGTCGTCTTTGTGCTATTGGATCATAGATTAAATATAAAAAAAAGGGCACTGCTTAAGTTGGTTTTCGAGTAACTTTTTACACCCTACACTGATTAGTAACTTTTCTAAACAAATTACTAGTGTTAACATGTTGAAACTTAGTTTTGGTAAGATAAAGCAGGAAGTCGCTTAGTATATGTTCAAGTTTATTCATTCTTGATGTGTAAATACTTATTTTTTTTTTTTTTCAATTTGAAAATCTATTGCATCAAAGGAGTTGCTTATTTTAACCATTGATTAATCTGAACATATTTCTATATGAAAAGTAAGTGACCACTCAAACAAAAAATGGCTAATTGACGAGGTTAATGTTTGTAAAGAACTGATATGCTTCAATTTGTTTTTCCGTTTGAAAAGTTCCTCTCGACCATGTTACGCTAATGTGTCAAAGCTAAATAATCCATAAAAAGTTGCTATCACATGAAGATAGAACTAATTTTCGATAAAAGCTCTAATGACTATAATCTAAAAAATGACTACTTAACTTTTCCAATATGAAAAAATTACTAGTAAAATAAGTCTCGTACACCAAGTGATTGTTTTTGTTGCATTTGATAACGTCTTAGAATCAGCCATATTAAGTACACTACTAGACTCATCAGCCATCGCATGGTCTTTCAGGCAGCGTGGAGGGAACGAATTGAAGCTGTTGTTAAGTAAATTAACATAAGCTGATCATATGCTGAGTGGAAATCAATTAAACTTATGCTTTGGACAAGAGGCTTAGTGCTGAGTCACCCGAATTTCGTATCAATCAAGGATTGGCCGGACGGATGTTGATAAGAATTGCTAACCGAATGGAAGCGGGCGGACCCCTCCAATTTGGCGAAGCATGACAGGGACTTGTGAAAGCGATGGGGTGAAGAGGACAGCGACATTGACGGAGGGAAAGCAAATGACCAGATAATGAAATCGAAGTTGGTTTCCCTTGAAGCGAAATTCATGGGTCCTAGCACGTGAGAATCTTGTTGAAATTTGGAACCAAGGAATCGGGAATCTGGCTTGTGCTTTTGTCAAACTCGGCTTGTTCCATGTATAAGCTGAATGAACGGTCATCGTCCTTGAATGCGATGTGCGACTAGCCACCATGAATCCCGCTCGCTCACGGCATGTTTGAGTTGAGGGAAGGGAAAGTAAGCGAGAGGAAATAGGGAGGAAACGGTATAGAAATGGTTATAAACGGAACGGGGTACTCTCGCCTTCTATTTCCTTCTAAAAGTGGAGAGAAATGGACGGAAATGCAAATGCTGCGACTGGCTAACTTTCTTTTTGAATGTGAATAAGACAGGATAGTCGTGTGTAGTCCGAAAATAAGGGCTGCGTTTGTATGTATGCATCCAAATATTAAAGGAATTTTGATATCCTTTCTCTTGCCTTGCGTCCATATGGTTGCATGAATGTTTTGGTAAACTATGAGCATGTTTGACAAAGAACAAAGTCGAACCTTCGTGAGTGATAAAAAGAAGTGGATCCTTTGCGGGGCCAGAGAAGAGTGAGTACGCAACCTTATTGAAAATTGGGGTGTGTACGATGATTAGTTTCGAGAGATTAAACTCAATAACAGCAAGTGTCACCCCATTCAAATGCTCGAAAAGAAGAATTTAGTTTTGATCACAGGTCATCTGTTGAAAAGAAGAAGTGATATTGATGGTGCGTCATTATAGTAAGGTTGGATTGTTTGTGGTTTTGATAATTGGAGAGTGAGAGATGCTTTTCCTTCTCTTCCACGTCTTTTTGCTTTTCCTTCTGTTTTTCCCATACCCAATTCCTGTACATGCATATCTCGTTTGTTTTAAGATACTTGTAATGCAGCAGAAACGTACAATGCAACAAGATGGGATTGTCGGACGGGAAGAGATAGCTAATATGGTGTAGATGTCACCGCCATCAATGACCTCAATCAAAGCTTAATTTTTAGTCATTTGTTTTCGATGCGCTTGATGTGGTTGATATTAAAAACTCTGAAGTCCATTCCGCGCCTATCACACCTGGACTCCATCTCATCTCGCCTCACCTCACCTGTAAAACCCACTTCATCTTATGTTTCCTTTTGTTTTCTATCTAGAAGTGCAAGCCAGCTTTTATTGAAAAAGAGGAAGAGTGTGCAAGCTGCCTTCTAGAAATGACAGGTCAAGTCAACCCCGCAACACCCAAACCATGTGACAAAATGCAATTTCTTACGACTAGTGATTGATTAGGAGCGCCAATAAATTCCTTGAAACACTTGAGCATCATTCCAATTCCTTTCATTGTAAAGGAGAGAAACATAAATTGGATACTTGTTTTGCCGTATCAATCGCTAAAGACTTTTGGTCTCTATATGAACCTCGAAAAAAAGATTACATGACTTCTCTTATGGACTCATTAATAATGATTCTAATCTAGTTCAAGGCTTATTGGAAGTAAAAGATGCTCTAGTGGCACCATGTTGGATAGGAAAAGATTACAATCGGTTTGATAATGATAAAGTGATATTACTTCTTCGTCACAAATCAATAAATCTCATAGATGTGGCGCACAATGGATCTTCTTCTATTGTTGACTAGATATATATATATTTATGAAAATCACAAATCAAAGATTGAAGAAGAGGGAGGAAAAGGAGTTCTTGAACCGAAATAAGTACAGGAAGACCTTATTCAATCACATAATTTTGGCCTCATAAATATAGAAAAGAAGAATACAGAGAAAGTTGAGAGAGCCAATTGAAAATGAGAATTCTAAGACATGATCACTCCATAAGCAACCTAGCATAGTTCTCGTTCGACCCCACCAGTCCACTATGAATGTTGATGTCTTAGTGGGGCACTAAATCCACAATCGGCATTTGCAACAATATGAGAGGGTGTGTCTCACACGCTATTTCTTGATCTCCCTCCACTCGATGTTTCCCGAAATGCTCCCACCCATATGAATATCGGTTGCTTTTTTTTCAAAACCTTAACTACCCTCGTCAGATTAAGATATTCTCCCACGAGATGCACTCGAGGAGAATAGAAAAGTCGATTCTTTCTGGTTGCGAATCCAGTCGTGGTCTTCTAAAGATGACGGAAGGATGTGAAGGAGCCCCACCCTCTGATTGCTGCATAATGCTTCCATAATTTATAAAAAATCGCAGGCCACGTCTCTTCAGGTTCAATGTCTAAATGATGAAGCGTGTTATTGCCTAATGAATTGGACTGAAGGTTTAGTTTTCGAACGCGATCAAGGGGCGATCCATTCTTTTCTGACCAACTGGAAGTGGGGTTTGCCATTTAAGTGTCCATTGTAACTACACCCTTGTATACTCTAAACCACTAATTTTTGCTGCGACTATTTTTGTCTAGTGGACTTGACTCGGCTCACTCTCATCTCCACCTTTGTCATGTCTTTCACATTTGTGGGGTCCGTTTGTTTCAGCTAAATTCAAAGCCAAAAGAGAGAAGGAAAAAAAAACTCTCTACTTTCCCCCAAAAATTAAGAATATTGTGTAAATTTCAAAAATTATAAAAGAAACACTTGAGTTTACGTGTAAACCTCTATACTTATGAAAACTCCAAATGTGAGTAAAATAAAAATTAAAACCCTATTGAGACAAGCTTGAAATGAACTTTTATACAGTAGACCATCACTGAAAACCTCTATCTTTATTAGATGCGCTATTCAATTACATGTGTGTATACGTCTACACCTTCATATCAAAAACGTCTAGAAGATGCACATACTAGATTCCAGAAAAGGCATTGCTTGGGAGATCATCATGCTTTTTTAGATGATTATTGCCCTCGTACAAGAAACGCGTTTCTCACTTATATCAAACAATCAAAAATCCCACACTCAAAAGGAAGTTCCGACTGAGTGTAATGCGATCTTTTTATTGATGTGATGATGATGGGGTGAGTCGTTGGCAAGCAAAAACTCATCCAGCGGTTTGATTACATAGACCCAAAGAAAAGCACCCAAGACTCTAACGTTGAGAGATAAGAGAGCCACCTTCATGGATCTGTGATCAAATCGACATTATATTTGCAATTTTTAAGGTGCAAAACTGCACAACATCGTAAGCCTACCAAAGTTGAGATATAGTGCAAAGTTGTGCTTCATCTCTTTTTTAAGACTCGTATTTCTTTTGATGCCACTCATGGATGGAATTTCTTGTGATCTCATCGTGCCACAAATCGCTCTATATCCCTCGGCTTGGCAAACTACGCAAATTGCTTCGTGACGTGTTCCTTAATTAGTCTCCATCCTTCGGCATCTTCTTTATCGATACCCTAATTACCTTCCGTGGACACATCCTTCTAAGCGCAATAAGTACCGTGTAGAGGTTGATAATCGAGTAATCCGTTAAACCCAGAAAATGACTACAATGAAGATGACGATGAACGAGGAGAGAATTGTCTTGGCATGGGTGGAGCATATGTGAAGACAGTGAGGTGCCGACAAAAATCCATGTAGACAGACTTCGGTTTGTTTCTTCCATGTCTTTTATGGAATGTGGTCACCGAAATTTCCAATGAGGAGTTGCCATCAACGTCCCCACGCGCATGCACTCCCCTCACTCCCACCACTATATAATCCCCTCCCTCCCCTCCCACACATCCACATCATCCTCAATCTCATTCCCATCCAACTCTCCATCGTGAAGATGACGACCTCCTCATGTGGCAGCCTTGTTCCTTTCCTCCTCCTCACAGCATTCGTGATGGCCGCTGTGAGCGAGAGTCGGAGAAGCTTTCAAGAAATTGCGTCGCAGTCGGGTGCGGATGCCAGTACTGGTACTCAATGGGCTGTTCTAGTCGCTGGATCCAACGGTTATTACAATTACCGTCACCAGGTGATTCACCACCCGAATTAAGCATCACCTACAGTATATTATTATATTCTTACCGTATATCCTTATAAAATTGTATGGACAGTTAGCTTGCTGTACGTACTTCCGTACTCCATAAGTAGCACGTAGATATATAAAATATGAATGGATTGACCTGTGTGATGTGTCTCTATGCAGGCTGATGTTTGCCATGCCTACCAAATCCTAAAGGCAAATGGGCTGAAAGATGAGAACATCATCGTGTTCATGTACGACGACATCGCCAAGAATGAGCACAATCCCACGAAGGGTATCATGATCAACAAACCCAACGGCTCTGATGTCTACCATGGAGTTCCCAAGGTCTTCGTTCAAAACTCTTTATCTAGCTAATATATACATCCAATTTATAGGAGGATGCATATTGGCGTGATTCATTTTCAATTATGATTAACCAATTGGGTAATATTGTAGGATTACACCGGTGATGAGACCACAGCAGCCAACTTGTACGCAGTCCTTCTCGGGAACAAGACAGCCCTCAGCGGGGGCAGCGGCAAGGTTTTGAGCAGTGGCCCGAACGACCACGTCTTCTTCTATTACACCAACCACGGGAGCCCAGGACTCGTGGCCATGCCTGTGGGGGACTATATATATGCGAATGACCTGATGAACGTATTGAAGCAAATGTACAAGGCGAAAAAGTACATGAACATGGTGATATATATAGAGGCCTGTGAGGCAGGGAGCATGCTTCAAGGGCTACTCCCCAAGGAAATGGGGATCTATGCGACCACAGCGTCCAATGCCAAAGAGAGCAGCTATGGCTACTACTGCCCTGAAGACGATGATTCCTCCGAGTATGACACTTGTTTGGGGGATCTCTATAGCATCGCTTGGATGGAAGACAGGTATTATCACGTCACTTCTCTATTATTGACATTAACTGTACGTGGACATTTGATTATAAAATGGAAAGCCAAGAAATGACTTTCTCCTTCGGAAAAGAGAAAAAACAAAAGAAGAAGAAAAAAAGATAGTTAGATGGGCAAATAATAAGAGAAGCATGTGTCTCTATCACTACATGCAGAGCGTACACGGCAATCATCCATTACAACATTTCTTTGTCCCATGTACATGTACATGTACTCATTCTCTGTTCTCTTTGTCTCTGTCTCCATCAATCCGAATTTGGGCGTGTGAGAACAGTGATGCCCATGATTTGGGGAAGGAAACATTGCAGGAGCAATACTTAGTGGTGAAGAAGAGGACCAATCTGTCCCATGTGATGGAATATGGGAACACCGTTCTCAGCAAGGCCTTCCTCTCTGCTTACATGGGCCAAAGCTCTAAGAAAGTCTCCTCTGTTCCCTTAGTCGAGCTCTCTTCTTCGAATTCCCTGGCGGTTCCCCAACGGGATGCTGATTTGGTCTTTTTCCAACGTCAGGTCCGTTTCCATCACCATTGATTATATTGCATATTATTTTTTACTGGTAAATAAACCAAGGAATATGGTTCTTTTTAACTAGTGTTTTATGCTAAGTCTTTCTTGTCTCTTGTTATTGGGACACCTTGTCGATTGACTTGTTGTGGGTGGTTTTAGGTGCAAAAGGCTCCAAAAGGGTCTGCTGAGAGTGCGGAAGCACAGAAGAGACTGGATGAACAAATTGCTCGCCGATCACATGCTGACCGCAGCATCAACCAAATTGTCAACCAGCTGTTTGGTGATTCCAATGCTGCAAGCATGTTGACTGATGTTCGACCTGAAGACCAACCTGTTGTTGATGACTGGGACTGCCTCAAGACATTCGTGAGTCTCGATGATCTCTTCATCAATTAATTCTCTGATCCCTGCATGATACATGTGTAAGCACGGCTAATTTATCTCGTAAATAGTTTCCAACATCGGATTTGTTCATTTTGACATATAGGTGAGGACTTATGAGCAATATTGTGGACGGCTGACCGAGTATGGAATGCAATACACAAGAGCCATGGCAAACATGTGCAACGCTGGAGTAGACAAGGACGGTATGGAAGCAGCTTCTATTCAAGCTTGTTCTGGAAAAGCATAGTGAAAACGATGATCAATGTCCCAATAATGCTTTTATGTACAGTTTCTGCATTACATATATGGAGTATATGTTCTGCTTCTAAGAAATTGGAATAAATTTACATTGGCGAGCTCTCTATGTATATCATGAATCAGTCGGCTTGTCAAAATGTTCAAAGTTTGCTGGAAAGTATGTCAGCATCTTTTCAAATGGCTAATGATATGGTCAGCTTCTTTCTTTCTCGGCAATTGTCGCGAATCATCTTTGCAATACAGGTAATCGGATTTGCACCATATCCTTTTCAACCCCATTAGCCTAAATGAGACGACTGGATGATGACCACTTTCAAGGGTAAGTTTCAATCAATGAAAGGATTGACGTCAAGCAAGAGAAGCACCTGAGCTAGCTGTTTTAATGAAGGGATGGCATTGCTTTCACTTGAGAAACAAGAACAGGAAAATATATAAAACAAACCCTTTGGTGAATAAAGTAATAGAGGTTCAGAATGAGGGGATTACGGCATTGTGGAAATATACTGAGAGTGAGAACTTGTTTCTTTATGGACCTAATTCTTCATCCGGAGACAAAACGCCTGACAGAAAACAACCAGCATTTAGACAAACGTGAATTTAATATAATACATCATTCATATCCTCGGCTTCATCAAATTGACCTTATATATATATTAGAGTTTTCGAGCTTCCAAGAATGCATTTGTATGTATTCACTAGCTATATATATATAGACACACACACATAATATATATATGCACCTTCCAATCGTCTGAAAGCTGCGCAGCTAACTTTCTTCATTGAGCTGGCTTAGACTGTTGGAATGAGCTCTCAGTAATTAAGAAAAATAGGCAATCGAAATATAACGTGATACGAACTACCATGAGTCTGCAAGAAATGATCGGACTGAATAATTGCATATTGTTTCACTAGAAATCAAAATTTGTCACATTTAGTGGCAAAAATAAAAGGTTGATCTTCGGTTTTTTGTTAAAAGAGTTCAGTGGCGATTCGGACATGAATTGAATTGCATAACAAGGATGAAAAACAATAAATTTAAAGGGAAAGTACCGCTAATACAGGAAATTGTATATATATAATGATAAACTGAAAATACATAGAGAATTTGTTCTCGATTATCGTGGTCCCTCTTAAAATCACTGCACACTGTCTTTTATAATCTACTAAAAATAATAGCTTACAAGCAATTAATACTCTACACGCGGTGACAAGCGATGGCAATTGCAATTCCACAATCCTTGGCCCACGATGGCACATCGACTTTATCCGTAAATGAATAGATAAGTGCCATCGGGTTTAACCGTGGATATCTTCCTCTTCAATAGTTATCTTCACTTTTGTCTCCTTTCTCCATTTCCTTGCGTCCAATACTTGGCTAAAGTTACCATAACACTGGCCAAATTTTCGTTTTATCATCAAACCGATAAGTTCGTCAGTCATTCACCATCGTCTATTGACAACCGTATTCCATGATCATTAATAATCATTATCTATAGTTGTTGATCTCAACGGTATCTATAATTGCGAGCAAAAGTATAGTCCAAATGCTAAAACTTAGCACGAAATGACACTTGAATATAAAAAATTAGGGAAGTGACACTTAAATGCCATTTTTTTTTGAAAAATTGGACACTTGAGTGTCATCTCCGGCGAACTTTGCCGAAAACGTTACGTGACAATTTTTTTATTAATTTTGCTTGTTTACGTGGCTTGTCGAGAGCTGACTCAATAAAAAAACCCAGAAACGACGTCGTTTTGGCGAAGATTTGAATTTTAATATAAAAATTAAATTAAACTAAATTAATTTTTTTATATTAAAAAAAGGAAAAAAAGAGAATGAATGAAGGAAGAAGATGAACAGTTTGAGGTGACTGAGTACTCAGCCCTTGTCGCCGCTGCCTCCCTATTGTCGTTGGGAAGGGCCAGCGACGATGGAGGGAGGGTTGGCCAAGCCACCGGGACCTAGCCGTGGGTCGGCAACCTCGGCCGATTGGAGGCAAGGGCCTATGAGCCCTCACCTAGATCTAGGGCGAGGGTCGCGGCCCTCCCCCAGATTCGACAAGGGTTGTTGACCCTCGCCCCAGCCCAAGTCCTTGGCTAGGGCCCGGCAACCCCGGTCGACCTCTCCCCCACCGTTGCTGGCCCTTCCCTGCAACGGCGAGAAGGCGGTGGCGGCGAGGGCTAAGCCCTTAGCCGCCTCTAATTGTTTTTCTTCTTCCTCCCCTTTTATAATTTCATTTTAAATTTAATTTAATTAAGTGTTATATTAATTATTTATTCACGTCAGTAGCAAAATGACCTCGTTTTTGTACTTGTCTAGCCACCTGAGCGTTTTGCACTTGCCTTGCTAGAAAGTCGCTACATCAGTATTTTGACCAGATTTTCTCGCCGTTGGTACTTGATTAATCAATTTTACTCCGATTTTGGCACTTAAATGTCACTTTCCTAACTTTTGGCACTTAAATGTTCTCCTATACCAAGTTTTGGCACTCTAGGTGTCCAGCATTCTATAACTGTGATATAAAACCGTTGGTGTCCATCATGTCACTTTGTCAATAGCCATATTGATCTCACGACCGAACTATTCAACCAAATTACTTCATGAAATTATGAGAGTGTGTCAGTGCCATATGATATGCGATGTACATGACAATTAACAATCTTATAATGCATCGAAATATATGTCCTATCCATAAATCACTAACCTCATTAATTGACACATTATTTGAAGCAATCACAGTTTATTTAATTGTCCACTTACAAAAACACACGCGATAATATTAAGGATTCCTTTAGGGTCAAAGGTCCGACGCCCTAACACTACCTTGGTTAATGTAAGGATATAATTAAAATTTAATGAAA
This sequence comes from Eucalyptus curtisii, assembly GCA_017140595.1. Lineage (NCBI taxonomy): Eukaryota > Viridiplantae > Streptophyta > Magnoliopsida > Myrtales > Myrtaceae > Eucalyptus > Eucalyptus curtisii. The sequence continues at coordinate 39,237,552 of CM029503.1, read as the reverse complement.
TAATCTAGGGTTCTAATGCTATCTGACATGCATTATATATCAATATTATAGAATCAATTAGGGTTTCGCCGACATCAAGCCGCAGGATCCAAGCGTGGCAGGGAGCACGGCCATGGCTTGCGGTGACCAGCGGAGATGGAATGTTGCCAAGTTAGAGAGCAGTGATGGAGACTGCTCTAGCACGGCGAAGTACTAAACTATAGCAGCTCAGGGACTGGCAAGGCGTAATGGAAGGGCTGCAAGGACGCCGGAGATGCTAGTAGTGTTGTGGTGGCAGGTGGTGCTGTTGAGTGTTGTTGGGATCACTAGAAAAACCTGTGGGGAGCTGCTCAACACGCTGGAGTCATTGGCAGCCGTGGGCAGACGCGGCGAGGCTAATGTGGGCAACAGGCTAGAGAAGAATCTGGCTCGGTGGAGTGCTAACAGAGCTGTGGTGGCCTGCCGTACTATGGAAGGCTCGCTGGAGGAGCTTGGCGCGGCTGCAAGACAAGTCTAGGCGGGAAAATAGGATTTCCTATTATCTTTTAAATGATAGCTATAAAGAAATTTAGTTGAGATGGAGTAACAAGAGAAAAAAAGAGAGTAAAAAATCTGGATTGAGGGTAGTATCTGATTTACATTAAGCTGATGTTAGAGGTTGATACGTAGTATGATTGAGCTGAAATTTGGTCGGCGTGTCCATGACATATTCTTCTTGAATCTAATCAATTTGATTTCCACTTGGAGCTCCCTACATCAAGTTTTTCATGGTTGAACCGAACCTGCGTTTTTGGTGAGACTTATCATTGATCTCTTATGAAATTTATGCATATTACCAAAAATGATATTCTTGACGTCTTTACTACTATGTACCTCTAATGTTACTAGAATAGAACTTTGTTCACCTAGCTTTGTTGATAATGAAGAATTTTGGGTAGACTCCAATCTTGTGATTTTTTATTATCTCACATCAAGGAGGTTTTCCACAAAAAAATCGTCTTATATATTGTTTCCTATTAGGTTTGCATAAGATGGGTGATTGTTTTGTTCTGCTACGTGATTGGGTCGTTACTATTCTCCCAAGAGCGCATATCATTGGAAATTCAAGGGATAATGGTATTTTCTATCCAACTTTCAAAAACTTATTGTTAATGAATTCATCTAGTTAATTGATTAGTAACTATATGTGATTCTAGAGAGAGAGAGAGAAGGCTTGGCTTCCTTTGCTTCAAGTTTCTCCCCATTCATTTGTTCGAGTTTCGTGCGAAAGAGCTGGGAACTGGCACTTGTGAATGAGTAGATTCGGCGTCGTGGTGAAGGTTCTACACTGGAGGGGCTGTCGAGAGAGGGAGCAGATTGTATACGGATGCTGTTTGTGCATATGCAGAAAGGTGGTGTTCTTGGACGTGGATGACTGATTGAAGTGAGATGACTCAATGTGCGTGGATGATAGACGTTGAAAAAACCAGACCCAAGTGAATTTGTGTGTGCTCGTCTGTGATGGGAACGGGTTATCGTGCTCTTCGTGAATGATCTATGTTGAAGAGAAGAAAACCCAGTGTCTGGCCAAGTTTCCGATGATGTGTTTACATATCTATAGGTTGCCCTTACCCAACGCTTCCAGACCTTCGCCGGCTTTTTTTTTTTGGCAAGAAAATAAGGAATCCCTCAGTTTCCTAATTTAGTCCGAGAGAATATGTGAATCCATTCACCGAAATATTCCCTTTCCAATTCCCATATATTTGAAATTTTCAATGATGATAGCCTTACTTGGTCAAGAAGGGCAGTCTTTCCAAGTTAAAAACCCCATATGCACATGTAATTTTTTGGCCACTATAGGCCTTCAATAAGGTTGGCCCAATTTTATGCTCGTGGGCTTAATCTCAATTTAGGGCCTGCCTATTTTAACCCATTCAACATTTTTATAACCAAACCGGTTGAAATGCAATTTATGTGGGCTTATTATTACTAAATGAGAATTTTCCTAATATGTATAATGCAAACACAATATATTTTTATTTCGAGTTCAGAGTTGACTCCTAATTTTCTAATGCGATAATTGATTAACTATGATAGACAAAATTTAGGCGTGGGGCAGTTTCTAGTTAATGAAACGGGTTATTGCCTAATGAACTGCACTACTGTTTAGTTTGCGGACGTGATCAAGGGGTAATTCCTTCTTTTTGACAAAATGGAAGTGGGGTTTGCTATTTAGTGTCATGAGAAGCCACACCCTTGTATACTCTAAACCACCAATTTTTTCTGCAACCAATTTCTTCTAGTGGGCTTGACTCATCTCATTCTCATCTCCACCTTTGTCAAGTCTTTCACATTTGTGAGGTCGGTTTGTTTCAGCTAAATCAAAAGCTAAAGAAAACTTTTGTTTTTTCAGGAAAATTAAGAATATTATTTAAATCTCAAAACTATTAAAAAAATAGATAGATTAGCAAGACCAACATTATCGCCCGGGGGCCAAGATGGCCAACCAATTCCATAATTGAGCTTAGCCCAGTTTGTGGAAGAAGTTCAACAATAATTGGGATTTTAAATAGAGGTGTTATCATTCTTGTTTATAGGAAGCCGTATTCTGAATGGATCGATAATCAACCTTCTTTTTATCAAGAAGTTTCAAAATGTCAAACTTTGTTGTTTTTAATGGCAAGATGAAAAATTGGCCATCCAACACATTGTTCAATTTATAGTCCAGTGTGGGGAAGCAGGACCAAATGAAATTGTAAAACTTAGATTTTTGTTTTCTGTGTTTCTCAAAAAATGTTTTTACCAATACATTAATTTACCGCCTAATTCATTGTGTAATTGGGAAGAGATGGAATGACAATTCTATTCTCAGTTTCATGGAATAATACTTGAAGTATTGATTTACTGATTTAGCCAGATTCTATCAATACAATAATGAGTCAATCGATCAATTTGTTGCTTAGTTTAAACGGGTTAAGAATAAATGCCCTTACTCTTAGAAAAATATTTCATGAATTTGGCTTTCGATGGATTGAAATTCAATTCAAGAGAAATATTTGGGCAAAAAAACAACTCAAGTGCTAAAACTTGGCACATGGGATACTTAAATGCCAAAAATTATGAAATATACACTTTAGTAACACTTTTAAAAAAAAAAAAAATGGAACACCCGAATGCCAAATCCGACAATCATGGCCAGAAATCTTGTGATAGTTTTTTTATTAATATTACTCGCCTATGTGGTTTGCTAGAAAGCTGACTCACCGAAGAAGCGTTAAAATGACGTCATTTTACTTTGAATTGAATTTTAATATAAATATTAATTAAATTAAATTTAAAACCAAATTATTAAAAAAGAAACAAAAAACAAGTCGATTACGAACGATAAGGGCTCAGCCGTCACCACCATCTCCCTGCCATCGCCGAGAAGGGCCGGCAATGGTGGGGGAAGGGTCAGCCGCGGCTCTCACCCCCGATCAGCTAGGGTCGTCGGGCCAAGTCTAGGCGAAGGCTCGCAAGCCCTCGCCATCGGACGACCAAGGTCACTGGGCCCTGGCCAAGGGTCGGCGACCCCAGACAACCCTTCTTGCACTGTCGCTGACCCTTCCTAGTGATAGCAGGGAGGCGACGCAGTGGGGCCGAGCCCTCAACTTTTGCAATCTTCTTCTTCTTCTTTTTATAATTTAGTTTTAAATTTAATTTAATTAATTTTTATATTAATTATCTAGCCACGTTAGCAAAAAACGTCATTTTTGCACTTGTCTAATCACATCAGCATGCAAAACAACATCGTTTTGCACTCGTCTCGTCGAGAAAAACACCACGTCAGCATGTTGGCCAAATTTTCTCGCTATTGACGCTTAATTGATACAGTTTGCTCCGATTTTGATACTTAAGTATACTTTTCCTAAGTTTTGGCACTTAAGTATCCCTCGTGCCAAATTTTGGCATTCTATGAGTCTAGGTGTCAAAATATTTCAAAGCCAAGACTTTGCCCATTTATTTCAATTGGCAATGAGAATGTCTCAATTTATGTAACTTCTTAAGGACTTGAAAACTTTGCACAAAACGTGCCTTTAATGGAACATTTTGAGTCAGAGTATGAATATAACCTGAATGAAAATATTGAGATAAATGTTGAAAATACGATGCTCAATAAGCCTTACATTTATCGATCCTATAAGCATGCCAAAAAGAAAAAAGAGAATGACTAGGGCTAAAGTTACTAAAGTTTACTCATTCAACATTAATAAGTTGAAAAATCTTTGGTTAACTTCTAAAAGAAGTCCAACAAAATTAACGCGACGCCATGTTATCCTGAGTAAAGAAGATATAGTAAATGAGAAATATTGCAAGTAGCACCATTCATGAAGTCATAACACGGGTAATTGTATTATTTTCAAGAAAACAATTCAAGAGGCAATTCAGCAGGAAAAAATCAAATCTGCCGATGACAAGAGGGCATGCGATGACCCTTGATTATCACATTTAAAGGATTGAACGATGGATGAATCATTCAATTCTATAAAAATATGGGTATATGTTGACAAAAAAATGATCAATTTTGAGTTATAATCAACAAGTGACATATTTAATAATAGAAATTGGTGAACAAAAATAGTCATAGATGAAAACAACAGTCGACAACTTGAAGAGCATCAATAACTTGCCAAGCAAGTCATTAACAACACTACTTAGCACAAAAATATAATTGTTGGGTGATTATGTTTATTTATACTATTGTAGGATTTTTATACCTTATTGTGGAGAAATATTTTTCTAACTTCTTGTAACCACATATAGAATTAGGAAGTTATTCGTTTCGAAGATTGGACTAGGAAGCTATCTTTTCAAATTCAATAACTATCTGTAAATTTCAAATGTGGACTATAAAGGCGCGAATGATAACCATTCTGACCAGAAATTGATTTCTAGAAGAGAAATAGATTTTTCTATTTCTATTTCTAGATAAGTTTCTAAGCAAAAATACCCGTTTGATAACGACATAAAATTTCTACTCTAAAAATAAAAATTCGTTTCATAACGACACAAAATTTCTTCCTTTCGGATGGCGATGGACCGGCGACCGACGGCGACAGACGACGGCGGGTAGCGACCGACGACGGTGGTTGGAGGCGGCAACGCGACAACGGACGGTGGTCGGTGGCGACAAATGGAGGACTGGTTCATAGCAAGGACGAACAATGTGAAGAATTTTTATTTCTCATTTCTATTCCATAAATAGAGAAGTAGAAAATTTTTACTTCTGATTTCTATTCCAAACCTATTTCTGGAACAAAAATCTATTTTAGAAATAGAAAAATGAAATAATTTTATTAAATGGATTTCTATTCCAGAAATAAGTTTGGAATAGAAAAATTGTTTCTGGAACAGAAATAAAAGGTTGTCATGCACCCCCTAAGTATACTCTTTGTAAACCCTCAATCAATCACAAAACTCAACATTTTTTGCAACTTTACCTTTATCTTTACTTTGTTATAGTTTAAATGACTGACCACGGTTGCCTCTAGTTTTCATAATTTTACATTTCTTGTCATTTACTTTCTTATTCAAAATCAACAAAAGACCCTTCATACCTATGTTGATTCATGTATCAATCCAACCATATTTTGAAAGGTAATTCATTGACAACTTTTCAATGAAACACACTCCCCAAAAAAAGCACCTAAGACTCTAGTATTGAGAGATAAAGAGCATCTTCATGGATCAATGAATAAATTAAGTGTTGCAATTGTTATTTAAAGATGTAAGCCTGCACGACATTGTAAGCCTACCAAAGTTGAGATATAGCGCAAAGTTGCACTTCATCTCTAATTTAAGATATAGTCCAAAGTTGTCCTTTATCTCTATTTTGAGGGTCGGGTGTTTTGACGTCACTTGTCATTGGACTTTTTCTAATCCCATCGTGCCACAAATCGTTCTATATCCCTCGACTTGGCCAACTACAAATTGCTTCGTGAAGTGCTCCTTGATTAGTCTCCATCCTTTAGCATCTTATTTATCGATACCCTAATTATCTTCCGTAGACACATCCTTTGCATCATGTCCAAACCAATGGGCAAATTGAAGTTTTTAATCGAAATTTGTGAAATCTTTTAAAGAGCTTAATTGGAAGTAACCAACATTAATGGGACTTACTTTGGCTCAAGCTGAATTTGCTTACACCTGGTTTTTGAAACAAACAACCTTCGCGACTCAATATCGCCACCCATGTCCCTTTCGTGAGGAAAGGAAAGGGGAAATGTTGGATTTAGTGGTACTTAACCATGAGAGTTCCCTCATGATTCGCGTTCCAAGGGATGTCATCACCTCATCTATTGGATCGAATTTCTTGTAAGTTGCCTCTACAAGATCGCGAATTCTCCCAAACTCATACTCCGCGTGACAGCGGAGTGTCACAACTTATACCCACACAAGCAACACATTTCAAGAGAGATTTCAAGAGAGGAGGTCTGGTGTGAATATTAGATTTAAGGGTACATTTACCATGATAGCCCTCCCTCTAGTACTCTTCTTCCTAAGGATGGTGTCACTTCATCCATTAAGAATTTTCCATATGCAAATGTATTAAACCACGGTGAGTCTTATCAAGACTCGTACCCCGTGCAACGGGTTCATTTATACGATATAGTTATTTAAGACAACCGAAAAATAAGATGGGAGTCGCCACTAGCCTCATTTTTGGGGGTCGGCTAGAAAACCTAATCGAGGGTCAGGAATATTCCCTTGATGCCTACGCAACCAAATATCTAGGTTCGGGAATTTAGGTTATGCTAATATTTCTATTAGCGCCCTTTCGATACCTAATTATATGTTGTGTTTACCTAATGCATCCATGCATATCTTTTTACTTCTTTAGGATCGTTTATCCTAAACTAGGCGATCATGCGTGATTGGTCATTTACATGCTATTCCATTTCTAGAAAATGAGAAAAGAAAGCAATCAATTGAATTGAAATTGCGAGACAATAAGTAAACAATCAGGGAAAACAATAAATCTATAATGCAATCCTAAGAAAGATAAAAAGAGAGATAGAATTAAAGGAAAAGAAAGAAAAGAACCCACAACTCGTCGGGTTTTTATACAGATGATAAGAACCCAAGACACTTGTCGGGGATGAATGTTACATAATAATTGTCGAAATGGACATTGACCTTCACCGTCTTCGTGTCCTCTTCATCTTCAGGATCCTAATCTAAACCTAATCTAAGAACTATAACTAGGTACATACAATGAAAAGAAACAGTCATACACGCCAAAACAACCAAAAGCACAACATCATACTAAAGTCAATCACCCAAAGAAAGTTCAATTCAAAAAGAAGATTTGGGCCTCGGGGTCGGCCTTTGTAGTTCATGCGTAGGTCCCTCTAAGACACCTACTTAATTCATTTTATGATTTACAGCCATTATTAATCAATTGTGTTCTCATATGACCAATAACACTTATAAGTCTCCTAACCAAACGATCTATGTGATTCTAGGGCTTTTCCTCAATATCATGCATCGACCCTATCATAAATCTAAAAGTCACATGCATTGAAAGAATTAAACATATAGGTCTTTTGAACCTTATTTCTCAACCAATCAAGTAATAAAGTGAACCGTCGGCGGGTCACTTATTACCAAGGGCATGCGCCAATCACAAACACAAACATCTCCAATGAATGACGTAATTGTATACATGAGGATACATGTGAAGTTTCAAAGACATCTTTTATGAAATCATCCACAATAAACTTTAAGACAAAGTGATGTCTCGATTATGAAAGGCATTCAATTGTCAAGGTTAACTCGAGGCTCACATAAATGCATTCACAAGCGTCGCAGGCAATTTAAATACAATTCAAATAGTAACTTTTCACAATGTCAAATTAGAATTTAAAAATGTTTGAAAATATTTCGAATTAAGGAATATCTAAGTTACGGAACACATTCAAATGCTAAGGTTAGCTCAGGGCTCGCATAAATGCACTTACAAGCGTCACAAAAATTTTGAATATGGTCCAAATCATGACTCTTCCTTAAGTCAAATCGAGCTTTGAAAAAGAATTTCTTAACAAATTATTTTCAGAATCATCACATGTACAAAAGCATTTTCAATATGATTTGGAAAAATAAATCATTGAAAATCATTTGACAATGAAAATAAAAAAATTTAAAACAACTCTCATGAAAATGACATGGCCTAAATTCATGCATAAACTAACCAAAATGGTCTAACTAAACAATCACAACCAAATTTATGTCAGGAAATTTCAAATCAATCATAACAAATTAGCAAAATTGAGTAATGCCCGTTAACAATCTAACTATGGAAATATTTCTTAATATGCATGACATAATAATGAACAAATTTTATGAAGAAACTTTTCCTAAATGAGATATACATGACTTTATAAAAATCAAACAACAAGTGACAATACATTAGAAATTTGTCAGAACAGCAAGACACTATGTCATTATCACAAGGATTTGCCCTATCAAAACAAGTCTAAAAGTCACCAAATTTTCACACAACATAGGCAACATAATGAAAAATAAGTTTTATTAAAGGATCAAGTGTAGAATTCTTATAGAAAAATTAGAACAAAATATCAAAGGTTTGTCCAAACAGGGGTTGGAATAGAGGTCCTAATTTGATCATGTAAGGACTCGAGCCCCACTGTGTAATATTGTCCGCTTTGGATACTGAGTCCTTATGGCTTTAAAATGCGTTACATAGATTAGAGGGACCCAAGCCTTATAAACTAGCCCCAAGACTCCCTCCTAAGCAATGTGGGACAGGAGAAATGCCCTTAGCCTTGCCCGCATACTACCGAGGCGATCTTAGTCCGTCCCTCCGTACTGCCCCGGGTCTGGGTCGTCACATTCTCCCTCTTAAGGCACAGCGCCCTCACTGTGGCCCCACAAGCGGTCGAGAGTCGGCTCTGATACCATTTGTAAGGACCTGAGCCCCACTGTGTAATATTGTCCGCTTTGGACACTAAGTCCTCACAGCTTTAAATTGCGTTACATAGATTAGAGGGACCCAAGCCTTATAAACTAGCCCTAGGACTCCCCCCTAAGCTATGTGGGACAGGAGAAATGCCCTTAGCCTTGCCCGCGTACTGCCGAGGTGATCTTAGTCCGTCTCTTCGTACTGCCCCGGGTCTGGGTCGTCACAGATCCCATGTCCAAATTCTAGCCTAGTTTTGAAAAAATGGAAAGTGGTCCAACAATGAGCAATCGACATGAAATCGGTGGCATTTGAAACCTCTAGGTGTTCTTTATGACTTCCTAGAAAGGCTCAAGTCCAAACTAAGTTAATTTTAATGCTCTAAGACCAATATTTCTAAAAGTGCGCAAATCAGTAAAAAAACAAAACATAAGCATACATCATTTAGATCTCCAAATCCTGCAAGTAATGCACAAATGGTATGAAGAAATCATATAAGACTTAGAATTGGACGTGACAAACAATTTGGACAATCATCTAATCCTAAGCTGGCATGCAAAAATGCTATACAATTTAATGACATTATGAGATGATTCAAGATTCCTAATGACATACTTGGGAATCATAAGTGTGATGAACATTTTTATGACACAAGTTTAACATGCGAAATGATGCTTAAACAAAATGACCTAAATATGTATACAAACCTTGTAACATGCACTTCAATTGTTAAGAAGGCATAATCACAAGATTTGATCTCTAGATGACTGAAGCAAACATGGCAATGTGCATATATGGTAAGGTTTCATTTCAGCATTAACACCATTTAATGAGCATGATTTCGGCCCTAAAGATATGCAAAAAAATCATACAAACAATCACACTTACAAAACATGCAATGAGGAATATTTTTCATTAAGAGTCTAAGACCTAGATGAAATCACATGAGTCATTAAAAAATGGCAAAACAGACATGAATATCTAAGTTATATGTTACTACAACACCTTCTCACATTGACTCATGCAATTAATACCCTAGACAACATTAACACTTTGTAATTCATGCATCAATAAGACACACACAGCATGTATTCCATCTTTCATGAAGGATTTGAGATCAAACAAACTCATTTATAGACTCAATTTTACCAAAATGCAATTCGAATCAATACATGGCAAATCATCCTACGCTCAAATCTAAGCGATTTTGACCTAGTTAAACTCATCCAAAAATTCCAAAAAATTTACAAAGCATCCTCCACACAATTAAGAGCAACTTTCATGACGAAATTTCCTCCAGAAATCAACACAGAGATCAGTACAAAAATAACAAAGTCAGGAATCAACATAGAGCGGACTGACCAAGGCACAAAAATAGAAAAGTCAGATTTTGATCTAGCTAATCATGTCCAAATATGCCGAAAAAAAAATATAGAATGTACACCACACAACACAAACAACTTTCATGAAAGAAAGTTATTCCAAAAATCAACACAGAGAATAGCACAAAAATAGAAAAGTCAGATTTCGAAACTAGAATAGAGTTTAAAACAGACCTAAACTACTGTAGAATTGCGCAACTTTGGAGGTGTTTTCTGAGGGCCAAACATCGCTCAATCGGGACATGCAGCCTATCAATTCGAAGTAGTTACATGTATCATCAAAGTTTAGAAGAATCCAAACTAAGATAAGGCCATTTCGAACTTCGTTTTAGCCAAAATAGTAAGCCTATTTCAAAACCGCAAAAATACAGATTAAGATCTAATTAAGTTCAATAATCAATAATCATTCAAGAACAATCAATCACAACAAATCAATATCCAGATCTATCAATCCAACATATAAACATGGCATATTAACCTAAAGTTGAACCTTAGACCCGATTGGTTAATCTGGCCTTGCTTCACGGGGTTCGAAATCGAGAATATTATCTTTGATGCGTTTTTGTCGATTTTGATCACAATCGAACGGAGTTTTTGCCGAAGCTTTGATTGAACCTCCACGAACACACCGGAAGGCCTCAGATCACTTGTGAACCGATCAGATTGTCGACTTGACACCAACACTGAACCAATCCAAATGGACCAGTTTGTATCACTGAGGCAGCTCGGCTTGATCAGTTCCGATCAAGGCTAAGCTGATCATCGGCTTGTAGCGGTTGGAACATGAAGGGGTGGTCATCGGGGGGCTGAATCGGCAACCGGTAGCTCGCCGACATGATGCTAGCGGTGGTAGATCGGCAAGAACTGGTTCGACGTAGAGAGAAAAGAGAGGAGAGAGAGGCGGTTAGGCGAGAAAATAGAGAGAGGAGAGAGAGAGAGAGAGAGAGAGAGAGAGAGAGAGAGTAGAGAGAGAATTTTCGTGCAAATGAGGTCCCCCAAAAAATAGAGGGAAAATAGGCTTATATAATATCCCAAAATTATGTCATTCCGTTGGTTCAATTCGACGATCGAAATTTTGATTCAATGATTAAATTTTAATTTTGAAAGTTGCATAATGATCTCGAGGTGTCAAGTAATCAATCTAGTGCGTTTAATTTGCGAAAACCTAAGCCAAAATCCAGAATTATGTCAAAATGTTCAATTAGGAGTTAATTTGCAATTTGATGAAATTTTAAGACCAATCTGAAAAATTTCAAAATATTGAAGGCATAGAAATGAAATTGACATCAAGAGGATCCTAGAACTGGTTGCCGAAGGTCCATAACTGATTGGAAAGCGGCTAAACCGGCCAGCACCGTCGGTGGCTAATCAAATCAGTTCGGTCCGGTTTGGTCGGTTTTTGATCAGTTCTTGACTGGTTTGGTCTAGTTCTGGCCATTTCGCTCATTTGGAATCTATGTGGGTTCAAAATTTATGCAATTTGGTCCTTAAATGACCAAATTGAAAAGGAAATTTGTTTTATTTAAGAAAAAATTGGCTGATTGAGATATAATTAAGCTAATCAAACATTTTGAATATGATCTAGGGATCTTTTATTAACTTAATTGAATGATTATCATGAGAGACAACGGGTCAAAATCATGGGTGCTTTGAATTGAGCTTAAATGACTAAAATGATCAAATTTGCAATTCAATGGATAAAATTGCAAATTGATTGAAATTGAGTTCAATTAATGCTACAATTGCCCCATCTAATGAACTGATCATATATAAGATCATTTATCGCATTCAAATTGACATTGAATTAAAGTACTCGAACTTATGTCAAAAATGAATCTAGGCATAATATCAAAATTGGACCTAAATTTATGAAATTAGACCATAACCATGAATGGGTCAATTCAAATTTTGTCGATTGAAGTTTAATTGTTTGACTTTCTTATACTTGGAACAATAAAATTCTTGATAAGAATTTCTCAAAATCTATTTCTGATTTGAACTTATCTTAAGAAAATGAGTAAGAAACAATTGCCCGTTCACAAGTCATAAAGAATCGATTTTGGTTCCTCAATTAGGGCTTAAAACTGCAATTTGTATTTTGACTTGGTAAATCACAAAATTGAATGCACAAACATATTTAAAATAGTCCCTAAACCAAATGTCAAAGGAGAAACTACGCCTATTTATGACTAAAATAAAAGTAATTTGATTTTGGGTTGATTTAGAACCTAAAACCGAAAATTCGGAAAACAAAGTTTTTAATCGAATCTTACAAATTTTTTACCAAAAGCCAACAATTTAGTTGACTTTTCCTAAAATGTTGATTCTTTGGTCAAATCTTTGAATTTTTTAGATATTAATTTGACAAAAATAAAATTAAAGTTAAATGACATCTTTTTGGGTAAAAAGCCAAATTTTAACCCTAGGTTTACCAAAAAATCAACTCAAAATTCAATTGTTTGATTTTTCGGGTTTTTCTTGAAAATGAACTAGAAATTGCTTAAAAACAATAATGTAAAAGAAATAAATGAAAAACGACACTTTTTGGTAGAAAATGGGGCTCCGTCGTGATCAAAAACCCAAATCTCTATTTTTTTTTTTTTTTTATTTTTTATCTTTTAATGACGTATCGACTAAAAATCAGGTGTCAACACAACCAAAAAATCCTTTTGAGGTTTTGTTTAGGAAAAATCCTATTAGTCCATTGGACTTAGCTCCACTTCCCATCTCTTAACATTTTAGTACCAACTATCTATAGAAACTTCATGAGCAGACTCGAGAAAGGAACTTAAAGCACAATTATCAAGAAAGAGCAAACAAGCATTGATAACTGGCAATTCTTATAGAAGGAGATTTGGATTGGCTTCATCTAAAAAGGAAAGATTTCCTCGGGGTCATCACGGGAAGCTAAAACCAAGGGTTGATGGACCATTCAAAGTGTTGCAAAGTATTGGTGATAGCACCTACAAGATTGAACTTCCTAGTGAGTTGCTGTTTCAGCAACATCCAATGTTGCTGATTTTTCTCCCTACCATGAAGATGAAGAAAAATAAAACTCAAGGAAAGGTTTACAAGTAACAAAAGCGTATGATGCCGAAGCATTCCTTGAAGGCCATTGATACAGCTACTTTGACACTAGTGAAACCTTGAGATCTATAAACAATTATATCTATTTCTTTTTTTTTTAAAGATCTAGCCAGTGTCATTTATATTTCAAAGTCCTTATTTAATTGTATTTGTTTTTTAGTAAAACTAGTTTTGTCTTTCCTATGAGTCTTTTTGTCTTTCCAATGAGTCTTGGTAATTACTCATACTTGGGAGTTGTTACACACTTGTGTTACCTCCTACTTTTCTACACTCTCTTCGGCATTAGTATTGTCCATGGAAGTTGGATTATTTCAGTGAAGCACTGGCTTTGGAGGAGTGCCATAAATGTTCACAATTGTGAGTGAAATTCCAATTAGTGATGGGTGCTCGGTGGTGGGTTTTCTTCATGAAATCACGCTTAGAATTTAATTGTTGAAGCTAATTAAAATCTTATGGTAAGATTTGTATAATTCTTATCGGAAAAAGACGTTTCACGATAATTGTGAGAGTTAAATACCATGTGAGTTATTGAGTGTAATTGGGAGCCAGGAAACACTAAAAGTGTTTGTTTATCATTTTTATTGTATCATTTTGTCTAAGTGGATTTCTTTGATGCTCTCCTTGTATATATAGGTCACACTGGTCAAATCAAGTAAATTTAGTGATCGATTTTATTCGATCACTTGTTTTCACAACAATTGAAAAAACCAGGCGTAGCTAAGTTGAAGCAAATTGATAGAGGTGGAAGAAGAAAAAGTGAAAATCACTTGTTTTTTTTTTTTTTTTTTTTTTTTGAAGATGCAAACAAGGATTATCTGTACCAAATGAATCTACAAGTACCAAATAAATCCACACTTTTTTTTTTAATTGCAAAATATCCCCTCTGCCTGCAAATAATACATATGTTTTCTTTCTTATTTTTTCAAGGAAACTTTGATTTGTGGAGGAAACTTTTTGTAATGTTTCAGCTTTTTATTTGAGCAGTCACGATCAGCATGCCCTTTTGGATATTGATTCATAACTTTGGCTCGTGATATGCCTTATCGAATCAAATATTCACCTGGAGACGGGATTTGATAGTCTGACTTTCATGGCAAAGATCATCAATTGTTAAATGAACTTTTTGCCGAATTTCTCCAAGCATAGCGTCCAAAGTTCCTTTTTGCTTAATTTGAAAATTTGTTTCAACAGCATTGGCAAGTTTTTTTTGAAATTGACGTCAAGAATACTAGCTTAAGCACTAGATCAGCTCTTGTATTATAGAAGAACTTTATCATTTCCTTGAAGTGCCGAATCCAAATTTTTTTCTTTTGTAGGAACAACATTTCCTGTCAAAGAATTTGCGCCATTTTAACTTTTTATGATATTTGATATCAGCAATGAATTTTTGTTGAATCAAACTGAGCGTTTGAAAAAAGTTTTCAAATGCCAGGAAATTGTTTTGGTCTGACGGGGTGAAACAATTCCATCATCCTTTCATACTTCCCGTGAATCCGCTTACAAATTCAGATAAAACATATAAATTTGATAATTGAGGATTTGACGATGTAGTGGGTATCCAAGCATGAAATTATTGTAGACGATCTATCCATTGTGAGTATAGGAGATCATCCAAGGTAAACCCAACCTTTGGGAGGGTAGTTTTTTTTTTTTTTCCCCTTCCTTGGAAAACTTTGGATGAGCATGGCGGGAACTGTTCTGCAATTCTATATCATCATTTTCTGTCATTATCCCTGCATTCTGGACTGGAGTAGTCTCGTTAGATGGTAGTGATACTGATATTTTTGAAAAGCATCTGAGTCACTTGAGCTTTCCTCAAATTAATCAGCATTGGATGCGATTGTTGTAATTGCTTGCTAAGTGTAATTGTCATAAGAATGATGGGAAATCATGAAAGACAAAGCAGGATCTCTGTCTTTGGAAGGGTTTCCACCCGTAGGTTCTTGTATTTTACTTTTGCCTTTTGACTCACTGATGTGGCCTCTGAGCGTTCTAATGTTAGGACGCTGAGGGATTAAGTATTTCTGGTAGAGATTTCTACAAATATTCTTTTAGAGCAACTCAAAGAGTTCTACTACGCTGCATACTTGGGGCAAAAAGATCAGTTTATGCCTCTAAGCAAGAGGAAGACCATGTTCCTTGAGCTCAACAATTCCCCGTTTCACATTCCCTACTTTTTTTTTTTTTTTTTTTTTTTAATTTTTTTGGTGGGCTTTCCAAATCCTTCCAGCTTCAAGATTGGCAAGCCTTTTCTCAAGATTCTTGATCATCCCTTCCATTTTAGTGGATGACTCAACTCTCTGATGTACACGATCAAACCTTTCATGCATCATGCCCAAAGTTATTCCAATCTGTTGAAGGTCTGCTGGATGAAAGGCAAAGACTTTGTTCTGTATAAAAGCATTTTCGGTTTGCCAATTAAGGACAGATTCTCCAGCAGAAATCTTTTTAGGATTTCCAGCGGCATCTACTCCTGAAGGATTTGGCACCTGAGAAACATGTTCAAACTTTGGCCAGAACAAATTCTTTTAAATTCTTGTTAGCTTAAGGGTAGGTTTCAAAGGAGGAAATTCAACAGGAGAGAATATGAGTATAGCCGGAAGTTCTGTAGCTGTGTTTATTCAGTCTAAATAGGTTCATAAGTCTTTGGTTCATCAACTAGTAGGTCTACAGGCGGATAAGCTTCTCCTAGCCTGAGCTCAATTGGTTTACAAGGAGAGGTTCTCTTGATCCACTTCTAAATGGTCTTGTCAAACGAGGAAATAGGTTTTTGCCCCAATCTCCGTGGATTTGGTTGTGAGTATAATTCTGGAGGTAAATCAGGCTGGTGATTAGGGATTGGTAATGATGGTGTTCGGATTTTCTCTGGGAGAGGGGTAGGGTTTGAATAAAACACCATGAGTCGGTATCTTCCACCTTCCTCACTGAGAGGTCCTACGGGGGAATTGTTACCTTGGTACATTATTAGAAAGGTCGCACATATTATTCATGAATGCTAGTATTTCTTGATCTGGTTGAGGAGGTGTGGTTAGGTAATACTGCTTATTATTATTTTTCTTTTTAAATATTTGGTTGTCTGTGTTATGTTTGAGCAAGTGACGGTAAGCTTGATGGAAGGGTAAAAAAGAGCATTTTCCTTGGCTATGCAAGTGTGAGTGGGGCCATCAATTGTGGTGCCCAAAATTAATTTCACATGTTATTAGCAAAGAAAGTTACATTAAACGAGTCTCTAGTACTTCAAGGTAAAAGGGATTGTGGCAATGTTTATATGGATGTGGATGGTGTTCAACTTGAGATGAAATTGCAACCAAAAACTCTTGAATTAGCAGGTAATAGCATGGTAATGGACATTGGGTGCTTGAAGCGAAGTGGAGCTTGCAGAACCAACAACTACTATAACAACTGATTTAACAAGGTGTTTGTTCGATCTCCTAATAAACATGGATACAACGGTGTTTTACTTTATCTATGGTTAGGGAAAGTGTGTCGGAAAATCTTTATAGACTAGTTAAAAGTGCATGTGGAGTTGATATTTAAATGAGATCCATGGTTATAGCAAAGTTCAAGCGCAGCTTAGACTTAGAAGATGGTTATAGAAGTTGAGCTCATGAGGAGCTATGAAAGAGTAGCAGTGTAGTTTGGATATTTAGCAAAAAGACTGTTA
Source organism: Eucalyptus curtisii (assembly GCA_017140595.1). Taxonomy (NCBI): domain Eukaryota; kingdom Viridiplantae; phylum Streptophyta; class Magnoliopsida; order Myrtales; family Myrtaceae; genus Eucalyptus; species Eucalyptus curtisii. The sequence continues at coordinate 39,220,502 of CM029503.1, read as the reverse complement.
ATTGGCTCAAACGTTGAGTTGAAATGGAGATTGTTAAAATGTCTTACGTTTGAACATATAAACAAAGCCCAACCATTATAAATAGTTATTTGTGGACATCCATATATATGCTATGGAAATCCAGATTCCTCTGTAGTGTCATAGTCTAAGTTGGAGAAGGATTTCTCATTTTGTGCAAGAGTTGTCGCCAAGCAAAACTAGAAAAAGGAAATACATGGAAATTAACTTTCCTGCTATTCGTTGGTGTCGTGGACCTAAAACTGGAAAATCCAGTTGGATATGTATTGTTAATGGAAGTTGGATTATTTCCATGAAGCGCCGGTTATTGAGGAGCGTCGTGGGTGTCGACAAAGTAAGTGAAATTCCAATTGGTGCAAGGTGCTTGGAGGTGGGTTTTCTTCGTGAAATTACAATAAGAAGTTAAGTGTTGCAGTCAATTAAAATCTTCTAGGAATATTTGCATAATTCCTTCATGAGACTGAAAGATTGTTTCACAAGGAATTGTGATGGTTAAGCATTGTGTAAGTTATTGAAAACAATTAGGGGCTAAGAAACACCGAGAATGTCCGAGTGACTCGAGTATAGTTATAATCTCTATTATATTATTTAATCTATAACAGAATTTTTTACTGTTCTTCCCATGGACATAGTTCACAACGATTGAGTCACATAAATTTGGCCTTCAATTATTAATTTATTATGTTCTGTTTATTATATCATTCGATCACTTGCTTTTGCAATGATAGTGAAGTGTCATTAGCATGAAGCTGGATTGTCTCTCGTTTTGGTAAGAATTGGTGATAAACTGGAGGGCGCATTAAGTTGAGAAGTTGGAGGAGTGAAACGGATGGTTTCCTTCTCTTCCACGACCCGTTTGCTTTTCCTTCTGTTTTGCTCCACTGACTCAATTCTTGTACATGCATGAGTCGGAAAATGATGAATCGTACAGAGGGATATCCGTAAAGCATCAGAAACATTCAATGGGCCTGTCGGATGTGAAGAGCTAGTTATTATGGGGTTGATATCACCGTCATCAACGATATGAATCAATGCTCAACTGTTAGTCATTTGGTTTCGATGCGGTGGGTTACATTAATGCAATATACATTCCACGCCAATCACACCTGGACTCCATATAAGTTCGCCTCGCCTTTAACTCACAAAAAAATCCCAAGGGTGCGAGTCAGCTTCTGCTAAAAAAGAAAGAAGAGTGTGCAAGCCCAGCGACGCATGAATAACGTGCCGGAGGAAAAGGTTGTGTTGGGCCGGCCGCCTTCGAGAAATGACAGGTCAAGTCAACCCCACGATACGAAAAGCAGTCTATCGGGAATATTCAATCGATCCCCCAGTCAGAGCTTCTAGAGTATGAACAAGAAAAAAGTAGAGAGAGAGAGAGAGAGAGAGAGAGAGAGAGAGAGTCAAGGGGTCCAATCGAAAAGGAAGACCCAAGTCCCCCGTTCTGCCCCACCAGTCCACTAAGGATAAATGAGCTCTTAGTGGGGCACTAAAGCGACGATTACCTCTTGTACCAGCACGAAAGGATATGTCTTCACGCACTATCTCTTGATACTGAGAAAGCAACTTCCTCCACTCGCTGTTTCCCGGAAAGATTCCAGCCATATGTATTTATTGTTTGTTTTTTATCAACCCTCGTCTGACTAAGTCGTTCTCCGACGGATGCATTCGAGGAGATTAAAGAAGTTGATTCTTTCTGGTTGCCAATCCAATCGTGGGTTTCCAAAGCTGAGGGAAGGATGCGAAGGAGACCACCTCTCATGCTTCATGAGATGCTCCCATATTATATGAAAATGGAGGAAATTATCAAAAATAAAAAAGTCTGAAACTTATTACAATTGTACTCATTCAGTCTTACTAAACTTTTTTTTTCAATTTAGTCTTCAACCTTTTGCATTTGTCTTGCCAGTTCAGTTCATCCAATCAATTTTAGCTTACCGATACTAATTGGTATTTTTAAAATAATTTTTTATAATTTTTTCCTTTTTTTTTATTTTCTTTATTTTTTTCCCCTTCTCCTGCCCTTAGTGCCGGCAAGGGTCGCCGCCATTGCCTGGGAAGGGGAAGGGAAAAAAATGAAAATAAAAGAAAAAGAAAAAAGAGAATAATTATTAAAAAAATTATTTAATTATTATTTAAAAATGCCATATTAACGCTAGTAGTGTTACGTCAAAGACTTGCCAATTAAAATTAGACGGATGGACTGACCGAACGCACAAATATAAAACGTTTAGGATTGAATTGGCATAAATATAAAAGTTTAAGATTTTTTTGATAATTTTCCCAATATCAAAATAGCAGGCCACGTCTTTGCAGGGTCAATATCTAAATGATGATGAAACGCGTTACTGCCTGACAAATTGGACTGAGGTTTAGTATTCGAACGTGATCGCGAGGGTAATACCTTCTTTTTGACCAACTAGAAGTGGGGTTTGCCATTTAGGTGTGATATGAAATCGCCCCCTTATACCCTCAATCATTAATTTTTCCGCAATTGTTTTTGTCTAGTGGACTTGACTCATCTCATTCTGATCTCCACTGCCTTTGTCAAGTCTTTCACATTTGTGAGGTCCGTTTGTTTTGGTGAAAATAAAAGCTAAAAAGAAAAAAAAAATCATTTTGCTTTTTCATGAAAATCAAGAATTTTAATTTAAAATTTCATAAACTGCAAAATACCATATGTTAATTTACATATCTACCTCTGTATTGTATGAAAACTTCAAATTGTGTCGGATTTGAAAAGGTCCAAATGGATAAGTACTATGATTTTCACTGAAAATAAAACTCAATCAGGACATGCCCAAAACAAACTTTTATTTTGTATTATATATAAAATACATAGAAGATTCACAAACTAGATTATAAGAGGAATTGCTTAGGAGATCATCAAGTACTTTATTGGATGAGTATTGCTCTCGTACAAAAAGGACGCTTCTCATTTATATCAAAAAATTAGAAAGTCCAACATATAAAGGAAACCACGCAATTCAAAAGGAAGTCCTGACCAGAAGATTTGGTAGTTAATCTTTTACTGATGTGATGATGGGGTGAGTCGTTGGCAAGCAAAAACCATTCCAATGGTTAGTCCCAATCCGAAGAAAGGCACCTAAAAGTCAATTTGATACAATAACTATATATTAAATTGCTTATTCATCTAACAATTTATGATTTTAGAATAGTTGATAGTAATCTTACAAAAATCCCAAACTAGTGTTAAGAGATAAAGAGCACCTTCATGGATTTGTGATAAATTCAAGCATTATATTTGCGAATTTTAAGGTGTAAACCTCCACAACATCATAAGCCTACCACATAAACAAACAAAAGACAAAATTTTGTCTATGGGCCAAATATTGGGAGAAGTGCCAAAAAAGTCCTAAACATTTTGTATTTGTGCTTGGTTTAGTCCTAAACCTTTTTTTGGTGCCAATTTAGTCCTAAACCTTTTTATTTAGTGCCAATTCAGTCCTTTTAGCCGGATTTTGCTTATTTGGACCGGACGCCGTCGGCCGACGTGGACAATTTTTAATATTTTTTAAATATTTTTGTAATATTTTTTAATATTTTTTGTATTTTCTCTTTTTTCTTTTTTTTTTTTTCTTTATTCTTTTTTCTTTTTTTCTTTTTTTTTTTTTTTTTTCTCTTTTTTTCTTTTTTTCTTTTTTCTCCTCCCTCCTCCCTCCGGCCGCTGGCCGGACCACGGCGACCGGCCGGGAGACGGTCGGCGAGGCTCGCCCGGCCACCTCGCCCGGTGGCCGCGAGGGCGGCCTCGCATCGGGCGGCGCGGCGCTCGACCCTCGCCAGCCCGGCACGAGGCCGCGATTCGGCGAGGTCGAGCCTTGCCAGCCATGGGCGAGGCTCGACCCTCACCAACCCGGTGCGAGGCGAGCCTCGCCAGCCCAACGGGAGGCCGCCTCGCGCCGGATCCGCGAGGGCCGAGCCTCGTCCATGGCCGGAGGAGGCTCGACCTCGCCGAAGGCACCGCCGCCCGAGCGCGAGGCCGCCCTCGCGACCACTGGCGAGGTGGCCGGTGAGCCTCGCCGGCCGTCTCCTCTGGCCGATCGCCGTGGTCCGGCCAGCGGCCGGAGGGAGAAGGAGAGAAGAAAAAAGAAAAAAGAGAAAAAAGAAAATAGAAAAGATATTTAAAAAGAATAAAAAAAAATATTAAAAAATTTAAAAAATTGTCCACGTCCCGGCGTCCAAATCAGCAAAATCCGGCCAAAAGGACTGAATCGGCACTAAATAAAAAGGTTTAGGATTAAATTGGCACCAAAAAAAGGTTTAGGACTAAACTGGCACAAACAAAAAGGTTTAGGACTTTTTTGGCACTTCTCCTGCCAAATATGTATATGTATAATCTGAAGATGTTGTGCTGTGAGAGCAAACTCTGGAATAAGCGGCAAGGGTATACATATCAACCAAATGATATATTGAGATGAGAGAATGAGTTAGGAATATTTAGGGAAATCTTTCTATTTGCTGCATCAATTCCGCAAGAAATTGTAATTTGGTCCAAAGTTGAGATATAGTGCGAAGTTGTACTTCATCTTTATTTTAAGATTCGGGGTTGTATGGATGCCACTTGTGGATGGACTTTTTGTGATCTCATCGTCCCACAGGTCGCTCTATATCCCTCGACTTCGTCAACTAAGCAAATTGCCCCGTCAGTGCTTCTTCATTAGTCTCCGTCCTTCAGCATCTTACTTATCGATGCCCTAATTATCTACGATAGACGCATACTTCTAAGCGCTTAAATTACCGTGTAAAGGACGCACGTAGGAAAGGAACTTATTGACTACTTTGACTTATTGAGTAATCGTTTGATACCCAGAAAATGAGCAAAATGAAGCATTAAAGAAACTATCCAATGAATGGCGAGAGAAGATGGTGATTGAGGAGAATTTTGCAACCGGTGGAGCCTACGTGAGACTGATGTGGCACCAACGAAAATCCATGTAGTGCGTTGGACGTATCATTCAAGTGTTTTATGGAATGGGGTCAACGCATTCCCCCGAGGTGGATTTGCCATCAACAATTATTTCATGTAGACACACTTTAAACATATCTTTGCGCATTGAGTCCCGCTTTCCCACCTCTATATAAACCTCCCTCCCATTTCCCCCATCCGAATCATCCTCTTCGATCTCATTTCTCATCAAACTCCCCATCGTGATGATGATGACCTCCTTATATGGCAGCCTTGTTCCTTTCTTTCTCCTCGCAGCACTGATGATGGCGCCTGTGAGTGAGAGTCGGAGGAGCTTTCGAGAAATTGTGCCGAAGTCGGGTGGTGATCATGGTGAAAGTAAGGGCACCCAATGGGCTGTTCTAGTCGCCGGATCCAACGGTTATGAAAATTACAGGCACCAGGTGATCCCCACTCAAAATCAGCATTAGTTACCGCATATCATCATATTTTCATTGTATATCCATAAAATATGGTATGGAAAACTTGCTGGCAGTACATACTTCCGTAATACATGAGCAGCACGAAGATCATATATATTTTTATATATATTGACCTGTGTTATGTATGTCTATGTAGGCAGATGTGTGCCATGCCTACCAAATCCTTAAGGCAAATGGATTGAAAGATGAGAACATTATCGTGTTCATGTATGACGACATCGCCCGTAACCAGAACAATCCCACCAAGGGTATCATCATCAACAAACCCAACGGCCCCGATGTCTACCATGGAGTTCCCAAGGTCTTAGTTCAACACTCTTTATCTAGCTACTTTTTACATCCACTGTATAGAAGGATCCATATTGGGGTGATTGATTTTCGACCCTAATTAACCAATAAGGTAATATTGTAGGATTACACCCACGATGCGACAACAGCAGCCAACTTGTATGCAGTCCTTCTCGGGAACAAGACGGCCCTTAGCGGGGGTAGTGGCAAGGTCTTGAACAGCGGCCCAAATGACCACGTCTTCTTCTATTACGCTGACCACGGGAGCACGGGAATAGTGACCATGCCTGTGGGGAAATACGTATACGCGAACGACCTGATGAAAGTGTTGAAGCAAATGTATAAGGCGAAGAAGTACATGAACATGGTGATATACATAGAGGCATGTGAGTCGGGGAGCATGCTGCAAGGGTTGCTTCCCAAGGACATGGGGATCTATGCGACCACGGCATCCAATGCCGAGGAGAGCAGCTATGGCTACTACTGTCCTGGAGATTCTACTGACGGTGATCCCTCCAAGTACGACACTTGTTTGGGGGATCTCTACAGCATCGCTTGGATGGAGGACAGGTATTATTATGCCATTTCTCTATATTTGATAGTAAATGTACACGCACACAAAATCATAAGAAATGACTCTCTTTAGAAGGAAAAATAAAAAGCTAGCTAAATGAGCACACGCGTCTGTCTCTGTATGAGGGGCATGATTTCTTTGCCAAATGTAGAAGTAATCATTCCTTGTTCTCTCTGTTTCTGTCTCCATTAATCCGAATTTTGGGTGTGTGAGAACAGTGATGCCCACAATTTGGGGAAGGAAACATTGCAGGAGCAATACTTAGCAGTGAAGAAGAGGACCAATCTGTCCCATGTAATGCAATATGGGAACACCGTTCTTAGCCAGGCCGTCCTCTCTACTTACATGGGCCAAAGCACCAACAAAGTCTCTTCCGTTCCCTTGGAGGAGCTCTCTTCTTCGAAATCCTGGGCAGTTCCCCAACGGGATTCTAGTTTGGTCTTTTTCCAACGCAAGGTCCGTCTCCATCACTGTTGATTATGTTGCATATTAATTTATCTGTTCTGACTAGTAATTAAACAAAGAAATGTGATTCTTTTTAAATAGCGTTTCTTGCTATGTCTGTCTTGCTTCTTGATATTGGGACTCCTTGTTGATTGACTACTTGAGGGTGATTGTAGGTGCAAAAAGCTCCGGAAGGGTCTGCTGAGAGTGTAGAGGCACAAAAGAGACTGGACGAACAAATTGCTCGCCGATCACATATTGATCGCAGCATCAACCAAATTGTCAACCACCTCTTCGGAGGCTCCAGTGTCGCAAGCATGTTGACTGCTGTTCGACCTGGAGACCAACCTGTTGTTGATGACTGGGACTGCCTCAAGACATTTGTAAGTCTCCGTGATCTCCTCATCAATTACTCGTCCGGTCCACATATGATACATGTACGTACGCAGCTAATTTATCTCGTGAACAGTTTCTAATGTCGAATTTGTTCATTCTGATGTATAGGTGAGGACTTACGAGCAAAATTGTGGACGCCTGAGCGAGTATGGAATGCAATACACAAGAGCCATGGCGAATATGTGCAACGCTGGAGTAGACAAGGATCGTATGGAAGCAGCTTCCATTCAAGCTTGTTCTGGAAAAGCAAAGTGAAAATGATTATGAGTGTCCTCATAATGCTTATGTAACGTTTTTGGATTACATATATGGAGTATATGTGCTGCTTCTAAGAAATTGGAATAATTTTATATTGGCAACCCCTCCAGTTATCTTGTGAATGAAACAGCAATTTCCGGGCCATACACGTCCAATCTAGATGCCATTAACGTGCAATCTTAAAATATATCAATAATCAATAGAAATATCATAGTTTTCTCTAACTTAAGAAAATATCATATAATATCATAGTGAGCCACGGCGAGGCTCGGCCTCCCCAGCCGGCGTGAGGCCAAAGAAAAAAAGAAAAAAAAGGAAAAAAAAAAGAAAAAATAATAAAATAATTAAAAAATTAAAAGAAATAAAAAAAAATCTAAGAATTTTACCAAACGTATTTCTATCCCACGAATAGAAATTTTGGTAAGTTACCAAACGCGTTCTTTTGCTCAGAAATTGTTCCCGAAAACATAAACATAAAAAATCATTTCTCAATAAAAATTGTTCCCCAGAATATAATGATTACCAAATGCGCCCTAAGTCAGCTTGAGGTAGAATTCAAGTCAAACAGTGTCACGATAACTTGTTTCCCATGAAATCAGCACTCAATGCCGGGCTTGGTGGATCCATGGCAACGCAGTGCATGTGATGGCTCCAAGTTTCCATTGACAACGAGATTCCAATAAGTTGCTCATCTAATCACGTCAAGTTTGGTGGTGGTGTCAACTTCTCAAAACAAGAAATAAAAAGTCAAGAATCGGAGGCAAACAACACACGTCCTTTGCGATCGACTTTATTGTCAAAACGACAATAGCACAAATGCAGCCAATACAACTGGCATGGCTACAGCAAGCAGAATGAGCCAGGTTTTGTAAAGTGAGGTTACTATGCGAAAACACGTCTTCGCTGCTTCGAAAAATACCTCCATGAAAAAGGAAAACTCAACTCAGTAACCCATCACCGGTGTTGTAACACGAACACCATAGCCCTTGGTCAAATGAAGTGAGGCACTTGGGTGAACACAATCAAGCAATAGGATGGATTTGTTTTGCTACAGGGAGCATCGGGTGCAAGGGTGCATTGGGTATGTATTGCATTGGGTGCACTTATGGTTTCTTCAACAACAGTGGTTTTGATACCAAGATAAGAATAATGATGCGGAAGAGAATAATTGTAGAATTTTTAATAATTTAATAACTATTAATGAAGAACACATCGGCCTAATTATAGGTTTTGTTGAATAACTATTCTAAAAAAAATATTTCAATTAAGATATGAACAAGTAAAGGGAAATATACATGCAATTTGTGTGTGATATACGTGCAACATAAGTGCAATCTTAAAAGATACAAACAATCAATAGAAATATCATAATTATATCTAACATAAGAAAAAAATCAGATAGAAAGTATTAATTATCTCTAACAGGTATCTATGCAGCCACGGCGTCTAACGCCAAGGAAAGCATGGCTACCACGGCCCCGAAGACTACCCGTGGTGATCCCTCCAAGTATGACACTTCTTTGGGTGATCTCTACAGCATCGCTTGGATAGGGGATAGGTATTATTATGTCACTTCTCTATTTTTTAAAGCAACCGTACGTGCACATTCGATTGTAAAATGCAAGAGCAAGAATTGACTTTCTCTTTCAGAAGAAAAAGAGAAAAGCTAGCTAGACGAGCAAATAACAAGATAAGCACGTGTGTCTGTCTCTATATGAGGGGCGTGATTTCTTTGCCAAATTTACATGTACTCATTCTATGTTCTCTCTGTTTTCGTCTCCATTAATCCGCATTTGGGTGTATGAGAATAGTGATTCCCAGGATTTGGGGAAGGAAACATTGCGGGAGCAATACTCAGCAGTGAATAATAGGGCCAATCTGACCAAATGTGATGTAATATGGGAACACAGTTAGCAGCAAGGCCTTTGTCTCTACTTATATGAGCCAAAGCTCCAAGAAAGTCTCTTCCGTACCCTTGGACGAGCCTTCTTGTTTGAATTCCTGGGCAGTTCCCCAACGAAATGCTAATTTGGTCTTTTTCCAACGCTAGGTCTATCTCTATCACCGTTGATTATGTGGCATGTTGCAGAACAACACCAAAATATCCACAAATCGAAGCACAAATAACAAAAGTTAAAGCAAAATCAAAACCACATGCAAGATTTACCTGGAAACCCAAGACAGGAAAAACTACAGGGAGGGAGATGAGTTTCACTATTTTCAACAACAAATACAAGAGTACAAACCAAGGAGTACAAACCTAAAGATCTAACAAGAAAATAGAAATAGAAAGGAAGTGAGAGAAAGTGGAGACTAGGGTTAGAGATGTGTGTGCAACATGTACCTTCTATAGTCCCCCTTCAAAAAAGCTCTGAAACAAATGTGCATGGTCCAAAATCCCCTTGTCACTAATTTGAAAGTCAAAACTCAGCAAAATTCCACCTTGACTTCAAATCTGCATAGGACAGTTATGTCGAAAACCAGAAGACTTTCTGTTCTCACCACCAAAAGTGACCACACAAGGCCATCTCCTAGATGGAAAAATGGATGATGCATACCCCTAAGCCTACATGAGCGTACTCGGTATAGGAAACAAGGGATCAAAATGCCAATTCCACTTAGGCAACTTTAATGGTGAAAATGTCAATCAAGTCCTAGCAATGCTTGAACTTGGTTAAAGGAACTAGTTTAGTCAACATATCTACCGAATTATCCACCATAGGTACTTTTTTCACCGTAGTGATACCTTTAGCAACCTCATCATGCATAAAGTTATACTAGATATCAATATGTTTCATTCTTTTGTGATACATCAGGTTCTTGGTCGACTAAATCAAACTTTGGTTATCACAAAAGACAACAAAGACTCCATCTTGCTTCACCCTAAGTTCTATAATTAAATGCTTTAACCAAAGAGCTTCTTTTGCCACTTCTGTCTTTATCATGTACTCTGTTTCAATGGTAGACAAAGTATTTGTGTCTTTCAAGATTGCTCTCCAACTAATCGCAGAACTATCAAGCATAAAAACATAAAATGTCAAAAATCTCTGTTTGTCGAGATTGCCTACATATTCAAAATCGATGAAACTAACAACCGAATGTCCTATATCATAACCTTTGCTAAAAGCCAAACTCACATCTAAGGTACCCCAAATGTATCAAAGAATCCATTTCCTAGCTTGCCCGTAAGATTTGTTCGGATGTGCCGTGCTCACAACACTAATTGCCTAGGAAGTGTCTAGATGAGTGCAAATCATAGCATTCATAAGACTACCCACAACACTAGAATACAAAACTCAAGGCATCTCATATTACTCTTCTTTCATTTGAGGCAACAAAGAAGCTGGAAGCCTTAAATGGAATACCGGTACTTATTATTTTGACATTCTTCATGTTAAAACGATCAAGCACTTTCTCAATGTACCTCTTCTGTGAAAGGTATAACTTCCCAACATGTCTTTCTCTAAAAATCTCCATACTTGGAATCTTCTTAGTAGCTCTAAGATCCTTCATCTCAAACTCCCTGTTAAGTTGCCTCTTCAACCATTGTATCCTTAACATGTTCTTCGCTATGATAAGTATGTCATCCACATACAATAACAAATAAATAAAAGAACTATCACATAATCTCTTACAATACATATAACTATCTTGCACACTCCTACGATTGGCCAAGACTCATCACAAAGCTATCAAACCCCTTGTATCATTGCCGTGGAAATTACTTAAAACCAAAAGAGCATTTCAACCGGAAAATGCGATCTTCTTTACCCTCAACAACGAATCCCTCAACTTAAGACATACAAATTTTCTTCTCAAACTCACCATACAAAGAAGTAGTTTTGACATCAAGTTGCTGAAGTTCTATATCATTTACAACCACTAACGCAAGCAACATACAAATGGAATTATGTTTCTCAACTAAAACGAACGCTTCATCAAAATTAATCTCATCCTTCTTACTAAATCAACTTTTTAAATCAAGAAATGTACTAATACACCAATTTATTATTGTATTGCAATATTCCAACCAAGTCTACTGCCATTGCATCAAGTATTGATTGATAGAACTGAGAATGAAATTGTCTTTCCTTCTCAGCCCAATTATATATCAAATGTGCTAGTAGATTAGTATACCAAGTTAAAACAGTCTCTGGTAATGACGAAGGAAATAACCTAAGCTTTAGACATTCATTCGTACCTGCCTCACCATATTGAGCCAAATATCAACCAGCATGCTCCATGGTCGATCAATCATCTTCACTTGTAGAAAAGGTGAAGTCTGACATTTTAGGGCTTGTTTGGCAACTTGCCAAACAATGCTTATTTCTGTTCTTTTGTTCCCGGGAATAGATTTGGAACAGAAATGCGTTTGGTAAAATTTTTGTTCCCAGGAATCAATTTTTTGACGACCTAAATTTTAGGTGCACCACCTACGATTAGGTTAATGGACTACTAAGTCTAAACTTAGCTCGGGCTCTCCCAAGCCCATACCAATTTGTGACTTAGGTTCAAATATTTAGCATGCAAAAGATTATTAGCTAGGAATCGCTACTAATTAGTTTACGGTAGGTCGATTAGACACCTAAGTAAAATAATTGGAAAATTATTTTACTCCTACGAACCAGAGACTTTGGGTACGGGGACTTGGTTACACTAGACTTTTCTAATGCCCTTTCAATACCTTTCTCTTTTAATTTTGAAAAAAATATTTTGCAGGCAGCTTGAATTAATTTTAATTCACTTCCCTAACATGTGAGGTGATCATGCGGATGCGCAAACCACCAATTTAACACCTAAATAAAGTAGTGAATAAATTGCAAGACCTACCTTATGGCAACAAAAGCATCTGCAATATTAGATCAGAATTCACATCAACAGTCCTAAATATGATTTCTAATTAACACGCAATCACTCAATCTTTTAAAAAAAAAATCTTGTTTAATAAAATCTAATCTATATGCAATGCAATCTAAGCAAATGACCTAATTTTAATGACGGACAATCTCTAACTAAATGGACCTAGCAACAATCACTAAATGACATGCATTTCATGAACCTAATTTTATATGACGTGCATATGACATTTCTATTCTCCTAAAAAGCATGCAATATATCCTAGAGAATGAAATGAATTTACTCTAAGACAATTTTTTTGGTATTTTTCATGAAATTCGAAATTAGAAAAATGCAAAAAAAAAAAAATTATCTAGGTAGATTAACATTCTATTAAACTTATATTAAGAATTGGGTTAGGCCAAATCTTAATTTAAACTAGGATATTATCTTAACTTGGTAATCTCTAACCTAAAACGCAATATATCTAAAAGATTTACCTAACCCTAAAATTAAACATGCAATCTTATCCTAATATGCAATGACATGCAAAGAATGTCCTAATTCTACGTGACATATGAATGATAATTTTTGTGTTTTTTTTATACAATTCGAAATTAAAATTGCAACCTAAGTTAAAAAAACTAGCATCCTAAGTTAATGTTTTTTTTTTCTTTTTTAAAAAAAAATTCGAAATAAAATTCATATTCTAAATATGCAAGATAATCCTTAAACGATAAAAGAACATAATTTAACTTAGATTTTTTTTTTTTTTACGAAAACAAAGTCAATTCAAATGATAGCACATCTAGCAAGATAAGATCGATATCCAAAAATTGATGAATCATATCCCGCGCATGGGATCGGATTGGTCAATTTTAAATAAACCGTGAACCGAATCTCGAGCGTGAGATCGGATCGGCAATTTTCCAGATGATTGCGAGTCGAATTTCGGGCGCGAAAATCGGACTGTCAATCCTTAATTTAAGAGGCTACTTCATGTCGGTAATTTTGATCATACATCGATGACTATTTCAAATGAAGGATCAAAGTATTAAAATAAAATAAAAAGTAAATAAAAAAAAAACTACCTAATTTGATTTTTTTCAAACAAGATTTAACAACCGGCGGCTCGTGGATCGTGATGGGGCTCGGTATGGCTCAAAGTCGGGTCGCTGTGATGGTGGGTCGCCGGAGCTCCGGTGAGGACCGGCGGCGAAAGCAAACCTGCGGGCAAAGCGGCGGAGCAGCTTAGGTCGCAACGGCTATGGGCATCACTCGAAGAGAAAGCTCGAGCGGACCAGCAGGGTGGCAGGCGGACCAACGGCGAGCAGACCAGCAGCGAGTAGGGGGCTGCAGGTGCGGGCGTTGCTCGGAGGGGAAGCTCGAGTGGCGCGTAGGGACGGGACCTGCTGGCGTCACTTGGTTGCTGGGTCAAAGAGCACTCGAGCGGCGTGCGAGGCGACGCGCGGCGGCGGGGACAAGCAAAGAAGCGGAAAGGGCAAAAGAGGCTGCGGTCCGACTCGGGTCCGGCTCTGGCAAAGGCACAACGATAGTAGAAAGGATTCGGGATCTGCTACAGGGCGGCGGTGAGGAGTCGTCGGACAAAGGGACAGCCGAGGCTACGTCGCGGGCCGGGAGCCGAGGTGGAGTAGGGGCGTCGCGAGCAGAGCTATCGTCAGGGATTGCAAACAGATGGGCTGAAGGCGTTGCAGTAGGCGTAGGAACAGCGGTGGCAAGGGTCGGCGTTCGGTGCGGCGCGAGCAGGCAGTGGCGAAGGCGGTCTAGCGTCGCGGGGGGGAGACGAGCGGCGGCATCCAGCGAGGGGGCTCGCGGACGAGCGGCGATGGCCGGCAAAACAGATGCTGCCCGAAGAAGATAAACAGTGCGTTGTTATGCTTTTTCCTTTTATTTTTTTTTTTTTTTTTTTTTGGTCTATCTCTCCCTCCCCTTTGCTGCACGTCCCTTCCTATCTGCCCTTGTGTTGTTCTGTTGTACTTTCTCCTCGACAGCTTTTCCTTTCCTTTTTGTGTTTTTTTTTTTCCAAAAGAAACGAATGAAGAGCCCCCAAAATAAACCAAGAAAAACCTAGAAAAACCCCAAAAGAAATTTGTCCCCCTACGAAGTGAAAATAAGAAGCCCCTCGTGTGGCGTATGTATCAATATGTGAGGCCCTCCCCCTCTCTCTCTATACATGGCTCTTTTTTATAAGTCAAGAATGTGATCTTTGTAGTATATTTTATCTACTTTTTCAATATGCATTAAGATCACCTCTAACCTCTCGAACGCAATATCCTATTAATTTCCTTCTCTCTTATAAATTTCCTTTACAACAATGAATATTCTCCACCGATTTTATCACATATTGTCAATGATTCAAAATTGCAATAAGATTTTTCAGATTTTAAATCTTGCAAAGATGAGCTTGTAATATTTCCTCGAGAATACGGGCTTGGACCAATTTGCTCCATTCATGGGCTTAGTCCAACTTGTTAAATTAAAGTTCAGAACCAACAAATCAAACCCATCCGTCACCAGCCCAATGCAAATAAATAAATAAATAAAATACTCATAAAACTATATGCTATGCAACTTAATTCTATTTTTTTAGGGGTTAAAAATTAATTCATAATTTTTTAATGCAATAAATAAATAACTGGGTCGTCAAAATTTAAGTGTCAACAGTTGCCCCTCTTTGAATGTGAGGTCATAGAGGTTGCCTTCAAAGATAAATTGAGACCTAAATTTTGATCATGCACGCACTGAATGATTTTTTGTTGGAAAATGAATTCCATTTTTAAATGCAGTTTATATGATACATGGAAATGCTAATGCAAATGCATGATGTGAAAGGAAAGAACGTACCTATAGTTACTTACCAATCAGTGCAGTAGAGCATCTTGAGGTACATGATAAGTCTTCATTTACTCCACAAGTATCCAGTCTTCACTCGGGTTCCTTGAGGAGTCTAATGTTTATCGTAATACCTAAATTTGAACTAAGGTATAATGAAAAAGATCAAAAAACATTCATATCTAGAATGAAATGTTTAACGAAAATAATTAAGACATTCAGATCCAGATTGAGATGTCAAGATTTTGGAACTCGAAATACCTAGATCCAGACTAAGGTATAACGAGAAAGATCGAAAAACATTCACATTCAGAGTGAAATGTTTAAATGAAAATAATTAAGACATCAAGATCCAGACTGAGATGTCAAAATTTTGGAACTCAAAATACCTAGATCCAGACTAATGTATAACGAGAAAGATCAAAAAACATTCACATCCATAGTGAAATGTTTAGATGAAAATAATTAAGATATCCAGATCCAGACTGAGATGTCAAAATTTTGGAATGCAATTTGTATGGAAATGCTAATGCAAACGATAAAGGAACCTACCTGGAATATCTTACCTTCAAGGAGGGTAGAGTAATTCAAGATAGTTGATGTTACATGTCCAAGACCTGTACCTTTCTACAGTCGCCCAGAATAGCAACAAGACTTTGTAAGAAAACTGATTTCCTAGGATTCGTACCTTTCTACGATCGCCCAGTATGGCAGTATTTGGTTGTCTAAGACCCGAACCTTTCTTTGGTCGCCTTGACAAAAAAAATGATTTTCCAAGACCCGTACCTTTCTACGGTCGCCTAAATAGAAAACATATGTTGTCTAGGACCAGTACCATTCTACAGTCACCGAAACGGGGATTCAATTTCTAGGACCCGTACCTTTCTATGGTCGCTTGAATAGAAAATCACTTTCCAGGACTCGTACCTTTCTACGGTCACCTGAATGGGGAAATCACTTTCTAGGAACCGTACCTTTCTACAGTCGCCTGAACGGGGAACAACTTTTCCATGACCCATACCTTTCTACAGTCGCCTGTTAAAGCAACAAATATTATCTAAGACCATACCATTCTAAGGTCACCTAAACGAGAAATCACTTTTCAGGACCCGTACCTTTCTACGGTCGCCTGAATAGGAAACATCTTTTCCAAGACCCGTACCTTTCTATGGTCGCCTGTTAAAGCAGCAAATATTGTCTAGGACCCGTACCTTTCTACGGTCGCCTAGCATGAGGTTTTGCGTAACTAGGACCCAAACCTTTCTTCGGTCGTCTAGCATTGTAGCATAGATCATCTAACCAAGACCTGAACCTTTCTTCGGTCGCCTTAATCAAACTGAATCTTGGAGAAAAAATCTTTGGGGATAGCTCGACCTAGCCAAGTGTCAGTGCACTTGAGAGAGAATACCTCTTAAGCACGCCGATTTGATAGGGGGACTCTAGGCTACAAAAGAACGCCAGGTCAGGAACTTTGGGCTACGAGAGCACGCCGTGTCAATTAAAAGGAACATCGGGCTATGGAAACACGCCAAGTTGATGAAAAGGACTCTAGGCTACAAAAGCACACCAGGTCAATATAAATGGACACCAGGCTATGGAAACACACCGGGTCAATTAAAAGAGACGTCGGGCTATAAAGCACGCCGAATCTCGAGACTTCAATGAGCAACTTGAACGTCAAGTATTACTCGGTCTTCAAGGAAATACTATCTATCAGACACGATTAAAGCAAAAACTGGTATGCATTCATAAAAAATGTAGACAATATGAGCTACTTTAAAATGCACATTTCAAAATTCAATGAAGTTTTCATCAATTCAATCAAGGTTTATGCATGATGATTTTACCATATTTGCATCACCCAAATTTCCACTGAAGGAATTGTCGTTTAAGACAATGACATGGATTTCTTAAGAATACTAAATGAGAGACTTTTAGTTAGAAATGACTTTCACTCACTCTCATTCAAAAGGGTTATTTTAGGAGAACCACTCCATCTCACCATCATCATATTGACAAGGGTCCGAGTATTCTCGCAAGCAGTACGACATTACCAACATGAGAGGTCTTTAATAGGGACCATAATGTGGGTTTGGTCAATGGTTTAACAAATGAACTCTTTGAGTCAATGCAATTGAAAGAACAATTTTGTAATCATCTCCGGGTTTACAAGTCAAGAAGCCTGCAAAATGAGAAAGAAATAATCTTGTTCACACTTCTTCGAGTGATGCTTAAAATATGTGAATCCCTACGTTAATTCAAGTGCCATAATCTATAGAGACTTTGCAAGAGACGTAACATAGGCTGAGTTCTTGGATTGAGAAATGAAATGATCATTAGGCTCAAAATATGTGTAAAGGATGAGAGTTGATGATCATCTAGGCATTGTCGCCGGTCTTCTCCTTCACCAGGGATTGTTTTGGCAATGTGCTCCACTAACTGTAAAAGCTTGGTATTTGTGTTCTTTGAATGTTGTTCCATGAGAGATGCAACCTTTTACAATTGATAGTCGCATGTCTTGACTTTTTTTCATTTTGATCTATAAGCATCGGCCTTGCTTTTACCAGGCACACCGTTTTTTCATGCCCTTATTCTCATTTATTTTTTCTTCACATTTTTCATGGGCATTGGCCTTGCTTTTACCAAGCACACTGCTTTTTCATGCCTCTTAGTTCTATTTTGATTTCAATTCTTGCGCACAATGCATGTGTCAAGCAATTACTTTGAACAACATCCTAAGGCAGGCTCAAGTGAGAGATGATCACCAACTAGGTTTGAAGAAATTTAATTGCAAACTCAAGTGGGCTATGCAAAGGATATAAGTATGTAGGATAGAGAAAGAAATTTTTTTCGGCATCCTAAGGCACTTAAATTACCACATGAATTCAATATAATAGCACGACTTGAAGATTGATATCAGTGAGAGCAAAAAATTTATTTCCATTTTCTCCACCTTATGATGCTATCTTACCTCCAATTTGCCCCGATATGGTGTGGTTCTTGACAGGGATAATTTGAAAAAATTCTCCATAAGTGTATGGGACTCAAAGGGGTCATGCAATGGATTACATGTAGTGTTTGGGATAGAGAATGAATTGTCTCTCATCACTTTAGTCATCGTACCTTTTGCGAGAGAACTCTTTACCTTGCAGATATGGAACTTTTTACACTCGTCTCACAAGTGTATAGGTAGGGGATTGTGTATAGAATAAGACTTGCCTTTCATCATCCTGACACGTCTCATTCAACATGCTCAATCCATTGAATTGCCCATCTTGACAAATCTCCACATGAAATTGGTGAGTTAAATAAGTAAAATCACAATAGAAATTCTCTTTTCAAAAGAGTTCAACAACTTTAAGCATGAAAAGCTTTTGTAACTTCAAACAGACAAAAAATACTCTCATAAGTATGAAAAGCATGATTTCAAGCATTCATTCAAGGAATTGTCTCCCGAAGGAACTGTCTTAGTAATGGGTGTCCTTAGATTGCCCCTATCGAAAGGGAACAAACACATAAAATTGATTAATCAAGACTGAAAATCCGATCTTCAGTTTAATAGACGCTCCGTTTTTGCTTTTGCCTTAGAATCTGTCATGCCCCCAATTTGTCATCTCTTTCACCAAAGAATGATGATCCTCTTTTACTTGCCCCTACTGTCTCATCAATGCACAAGGAAAATAGCTGCATCAAGCATGGAGTTGAGAAGGATTGAGCACTCATTTTGCTCATTTGGGGTTAATATCTCACACAAGTAATAATGAGAGTTACCCAACATCTATTTTTTCATTGCAAGTGCGCTCCAAGCCTGTTGATCACGAGTCAAGTTTATAATCATTGAAACTTGACATGCTATTTCAGATATCCCTTGTCATAACAAGTTATAGAATTATGCTCTGAGACAAGAAGTAAATAAGTCAGACAAACAAACAAGTTTAATCTGCTACAAGCTTTGGGAAAATGTTTTTTAATAGTGAAATGTTTTTGTTTTCAAAAAAAAAAAAATTGGGTGGAAGCATGAGAAACTCCAACCCTCAGGATTTCTCCGTGGATGATATTTTCTTTTCATGATTGGATATCGTCATTGGACTGGTTTGGTGTACCCCGGCATGCCCTCAAAATTGGAAATAAAATGGTAATTTCATTAAATAGAATCAAATGAATTACATTATTTGAATGGAAAATGCAAACAAGCAAACCCTAGAAACGAAAGCAATAATTGAAATCTCATAAAGCAGGAAATCCTAGAAAAAAAACTTAAAATCCTAGAGAGCATAAAAAAAGACTCATTCGTAGAGGAGTGTGAAGATAAGAACTTCTTCACTCAGTGACAGCATTTGCACCTCCGTCATGGCTGGGCAGATGATTTTTTATGATTACTATTGAAAGAGAATGCCTTTGTATCCAAGAGGTTTTGGATCCGATACTTGAGGGTGAAACATCCATCAATTGAATGTCCCAATTCGTCGATGTGGTAATCACACCTCTTTGCCGAGTCAGAACCACGAATGTGTTTGCGATTAGGCCCTGGGCTCACTAGTAAGCAAGCCTTTCTTTCGGAGGATTGCCAACACTTGGGATGGAAATCCAGGAAGAGGGGAGAACTGCCTTCTATTATTTGCTTGGGCAAAAGATTAACGGCCAGCAATTTGTTGCAATCTTGGATTCATCTGGATAGCCGGGGTGCAATTAGTACTTTCTTAGCTATAAGTCACATTCACATCTACAGCAGCTTCCTTCTCCTTCTTGGTAGAAAACCTGTTGAATGGCTCAGTAAACCATCATTCCCTTATCCCCATCTCAATTTGTTCTCCTACGGGAATAAGTTGATTGAAGTTCTCAACATATGTGCTGGCCATTCAGTTATGGAACTCAAACTGGAGAGTCTTGACGAACAATTTCATCAACTCCTTATTAGTAGGCTCAGGAGTGATTTGAGCCGCCAGATTTCGCCATCTCATGGCATATTGTTTGAACGACTCACTCCTCTTTTTCTCCATCCTCTCAAGATCTTCTCGGGAAGGTGCAATGTTCATATTGAACTTATATTGCTTGAGGAAAGCATCAACCACTTCATTCCAAGTGTCGAGAAGGTTCACATTCTTCATTACATACTAGTTCAGTGCAGGCCCAGTCAAACTCTCATGAAATGATTGGATCATGAGAGGCTCATTCTTGACATATTGGGCCATGCATACGTGGTACATTTGCAAATGGGCTTTTGGGCAGGAAGTACCATCGTATTTCTCGAACTCCGGCATTTTTAACTTTTTCGGCATCTTGACCTTCTCATACACGGACAAGTCGAACGGAAGTGAACTCTGCGACTCCTGCAATCGCTTCACTTTCTCCTCGAGTTTTGCAAAGCGTTCATCTTGCTTCGTCTTAGGGACATTGTCAGGCTTCATCTTTTCGTCAGTGACCAACAGTGGGTTATCTTCCAGCTCAGGCATGTCGTTCTCACCCATTTGAGCCTTGTTTGCTTGCTTCAGGATAACTATCTCGGGAAGAGCGGATGCAGGAGTCGGATTCGCTCTGAGGGATTGGATTTGAGCTATCATAAGCTACATAGAGGTGAGCAACTGTTGGAGTTGGTCTTCCATAGCGGACATACGATCACGCATTTCAGTTTGATCGGTCATTCTAGCTCTTGATCGTGTAATAATGAGCGAATGTGAGGGATCCGTTATCACCTAATTTGAAGAAATAAACAAAATAAGCATCTCATATAGAACACGTCGGTCCATGGCAACGGTCTAAAAAATTTTATTCATTGATGGAGTTTTTGACACAGCCTAACAAAATAGAAACTTGAAATGCCCTAAACAAATAAACTAGAAAGGCAAATGACTCAACTTCCTAAACATTAATATATAAATGAAAATAACTAGATTGATTCAAGCCGCTTCATCTAGCTTGATCAATATACACTCGGGACACCACTCGACGCAATCGCTTACTTTCATCTTGAGCTTTTTCAGCAACTCTTTTGAGACGTCAGCACGGTTGGTGATCTTCAGTGGCACCTCTAGTATCTTTGGAAGCAACTTCTCTGGAATATTGTGTTGTCGAATGTATTTAGTTGAGGCATGGTACTTCCTTTCCTTGCCCTTCAGCTCCTCCTCAGGCCATTTGAGCTTTCGTGGATGACACATGTCCCACATTGATTTGATCGTGAGAATGGAATCCTCGTGGTCTCGATCTCCATCAACAAAGCTTACTTGGAGCGGATCTGCTTGCAACGCTGGGGGAAGCTCTTGCACCACTTGATACTGATGGGTCACTCTAGTCGGATAGTACTCCATTGCTCCAGTGAATCCCAATAAAGGGATTGGGCCAACACCTCCACACGAGAGTCTCACCACACAAACTTGGAACCACTTAGCATGCCATAGGAAACCCTTGAAAGTTGGTTTTTTCATGAAAGCTAGTCATCTAGAATAATGATAATCCGGTGCATGTTTTTTGTTGTTCTCAAATCTCATAATAGGGTGATTAGAATTACTAGCATCATGTATAGTCATTAAACCACCAAACCCTTTTATATGAGAAAGAAACCAAATTTATGAAAGCTTAGGAGAGAATGGAAAGTCTTATCACCACCTCCTTTAAATCAAGTGAGAGAAAGAAAAGTTTCAGTCAGAATAGTATTTACGAAATTTTTTCCTTCCAACACTTGTTTAACTAATTAAACAATCAAAAGGTTAATAGCATTCTTGTAGTAAGAAAAAATTATAAACCCAAAGAAAGCTAAAAGGAAAACCCTACACATTTGAAATGAAGTGCCATTTTCAAAACATTCTTTTGGAAAAGATAAAAGACATCTATTGCGATGAGCCTTTAAAACCTTTCTTATATTGTCCTCCTTAATTCTCAAAAAATCAGATAAGTCCATAACGAGATCTACTCCGATAGGTGGACTAATTAATTCAGCTTTCAAAGATTTTCCTATGGCAATGCTATACTCTTCCAAGGTGGGAGTGAGCTCATGCTTACCGCCGAAGATAAAAGTAGAAGTCTCGGGGCACCAACAATGAGCAAGTGCTTGGATGAGGCCGCCAAAGATGTTGATACACAACAGTGGAAGTAGTCAACTAATGTGCGACTCTACAAATTGACGACCAGCTAAGTCTAACTTGTCCCACCATGTGCTAAGCTCTTCCTTTGGAGGGAGAATAATTCGCATGTCCGATATTCCCATTGTATATTGACCAAAACTCAAGACAATCCTAATGCCATGGACCAACAAAATGATACAATAAAGTAAGTAAATTGCGAAAGTGATCTATGCATGCTGTTTGGGAACAATTGGCTTAATCTGAGCTACAATGGGAAGCTGATGCTGATGCTTACAAGTTCGTTGAATATCATGATATGTGTGTTATGCAATTTTTAATGGCGCTTAATGATGACTTTGAACCTGTACGAGTTTCATTTTTACATAGAGATCCATTACCTTGACTTGAGGCAATTGTTTTAGAGTTATTGATTAAAGAGGCTTAGATTGCTACTTTATAGGCACACCATCTGATTTTATCCACTCCTACAGATGCAATACTCGCCAGATCGGACTAGCCGCGGGGGTGCGGACTACGTCGGGTCCTCATAACTCCGGCTTAGTCAAAGAGCCAACCCGGGTCGCAGGCATGCGAACCGAGGTGGGTACTCTTGACACCAAAAAAAAAAAAATCAAGATCGAGATGGGTGACTTGTACCGCAGGCATGCGGTCTCGATACCATCCTAGATAATCCTATGCGGCCTAGGTCCGGCGGCGAGTTGTGTGTGCAAGAGTGTAGCGCAAATGTAAGACATGCACAACGGTTTATATCAAGCAACACTTCAACATGAAAATAAACCATACATTCCTACACCTCCCTACAAAACAAAGATCAGCAAACACTTCCCCTTATACCTCCCATCCTGCAAGAACATTTAACAACTTAAACATTAGGGACATACTTGGGATCTTCGTTGCCAAACAAAAGTATTTTTTTAAAAGAAGATAAAATCGGCCAAAGCCCACTAAGAGTTTTAACTCAAGTCCCCAGTGGAGTCGCTAAGCTGTCACGACCTAAATTTCGAGTGCACCACCTATGATTAGGCTAATGAACAACTAAGTCTAAACTTAGCTCGGGCTCTCCCAAGCCCATATCAATTCGTGACTTAGGTTCAAATATTTAGCATGTAAAAGATTATTAGCTCGCCACTAATTAGTTTACGGTAGGTCGATTAGACACCAAAATAAAATAATGGGAGAATTATTTTACTCCTACGAATTAGAGACTTTAGGTACGGAGACTTGGTTACACTAGACTTTTCTAATGCCCTTTCGGTACCTTTTTCTTTTAATTTCGAAAAAATATTTTGTAGGCAGCTTGAATTAATTTTAACTCACTTCCCTAACATGTGAGGTGATCATGCGGATACGCAAACCACCAATTTAACACTCAGATAAAGCAGTGAATAAATTGTAAGACCTACCTCATGGCAACGAAAGTATCTGCAATGTTATATCATAATTCACATCAACAGTCCTAAATATGATTTCTAATTAACACGCAATCGCTCAATCCTTTTTTAAAGAATTTTTTCTTGTTTAATAAAATCTAATATATATGCAATACAATCTAAGCAAATGACCTCATTCTAATGACGGCAATCTTTAACTAAATGGACCTAGCAAAAATCACTAAATGACATGCATTTTATGAACCTAATTCTATATGACGTGCACATGACATTTCTATTCTCCTAAAAAGCATGCAATCTATCCTAGAGAATGAAATGAATTTACTCTAAGACAATTTTTTTGGTATTTTTCATGAAATTCGAAATTAGAAAAATGCAAAAAAAAAAAATTCTAGGTAGATTAAGATTCTATCCAACTTTTATTAAGAATTGGGTTAGGCCAAATCTTAATTTAAACTAGGATATTATCTTAAATTGGTAATCTCTAACATAAAATGCAATCTATCTAAAAGATTTATCTAAACTTAAAATTAAACATGCAATCTTATCCTAATATGCAATGACGTGCAAAGAACGTCATAATTCTACATGGCATACGCATGATAATTTTTGTGTTTTTTTCTATTAAATTCGAAATTAAAATTGCAACCTAAGTTAAAAAAAAAAAAAAACTAGCATCCTAAGTCAATGTTTTTTTTTTGGGCTTTTTTTTTTTTAAAAAAAAACTCAAAATAAAATTCATTTTCTAAATATGCAAGATAATCCTAAAACGATAAAAGAACCTAATCTAACTCAGATTTTTTTTTCTACGAAAAAAAAGTCGATTCAAATGACAACACATCCAGCAAGATAAGATCGATATCCAAAAATTGACGAATCATATCCCGCGCATGGGGTCGGATTGATCAATTTTAAATAAACCACGAATCAAATCTCGAGCATGAGATCGGTTCGGCAATTTTCTAGGCGATTGCTAGTCGGATTTCGAGCGCGAAAATCATACTATCAATCCATAATTTTATAGGCTACTTCATGTCGGGAATTTTGATCATACATCGGTGACTATTTCAAACAAAGGATCAAAGTATTAAAATAAAGGAAATAGAAAAACTACCTTATTTGATTTTTTTCAAACTAGATTTAACAATGGGCGACTCGTGGATCGCGATGGGGCTCGGTATGTCTCAAAGTTGGGTTGTGTGATGGTGGGGACCGGTGAGGACCGGCGAAGAGTGGACTAGTAGGCAAAGGGGCGGACCAGCTCGGGTTACAGCGGCTACGGGCGGTACTTAGCGAGGAAGCTCGAGCGGACCAGCAGGGTGGCAGGTGGACCGGCGGCGAGTGGATCGGCGGCGAGCAAGGGGCTGCAGGCGTAGGCGTCGCTAGGAGGGGAAGCTCGAGCGGCAGGCAGGGATGGGACCTACTAGCGTCACTTGGTTGCTGGGTCGAAGAGGACTCGAGCGGCGTGTAGGGGCGACGGCGGGGCAGCGGGCGTCAGGGCGAAAGGGGCTGCGGTTCGGCTCAAGTCCGACTCTCGCGGAGGCACAATGATAGCAGAAGGGATTCGGGATCTGCTACGGGCGACGGTGATGAGTCGTCGTGCGGAGGACAGCCGAGGCTGCATCGCGGCTAGGAGCCGAGGTGGAGCGGGGGCATCGCGGGCGGAGCGGGCGTCGTCGAGGTTGTAGACAGACGGATTGAAGGCGTTACGACGGGTGCGAGGAACGGCGATGGCGAGGGTCGGCGTTCCGCGTGGCTGAGCGGGCGATGGTGGAGGTGGTCTAGCGTCAGAGGGGGGGATGGGGGGGAGACGAGCGGCGGTGTCCCGGCGCAAGGGCTCACGGACGAGCGGCGATGGCCGACGAGACAAATGCTGCCCGAAGAAGATGAATAGTGCGTTGTTCTGCTTTTTCCTTCTTCCTTTTTTTTTTTTGGTTTTTCTCTCCCTCCCCTCTATTGCACGTCCCTTCCTCTCTGCCCTTGTACTATTCTGTTGTACTTTCTCCTCGATAGCTTTTCCTTTCCTTTTTGTGTTGTTTTTAATTTTCCAAAAGAAACGAATGAAGAGCCCCCAAAATAAACCAAGAAAAACCTAGAAAAACCCCAAAAGAAATTCGGGTGCGTTTGGGAAGGCTTTTGGGGAAAGCCTTTGGGAAAATGCAAAGGCCTTTGAGTTAAAAGGGTTTTCCAAAATACAAACGGTGTTTGGTAAATTATACTTTGAAAGTCCATTCTGAAGTACTTTGAGTAAAATAGTGTTTGGAAAGACTACATTTACAAAGGACTTTGATGATTAATAAAAAAAATTATAAAGAAAAAAAAAAAGAATTCGTCGGCGAGGTGGGTGGCCGTCGAGACAACCGGCGAGGGCCGCCTAGGGTCGGGCAACCTCCGGTGAGGGTCGCCTGGGGTCGGACGACCCCTGGCGGCCCTTTACCGGAGGTCGCGTGACCTTGCGGCGACCAGCGCGACCCAAATCCTGTCACCAAAGGTCATGCGACCTCACGGCGACCGGATCTGGTCGCGTGACTCGCGAGCGGTCGCCGCGACTAGCCGGTGACGGTCTCCGCGACCTCGCCGACGTCAACCGCGACCTCACCAACCTCTCGAGCTTGTCCACACTGCCGGATAAGAAGATGAACAGTAGCCATATGAACAGTGACATGAGCATTTCACAAATGCTGGAAGCCCAAGACAACCTAGGACCTGCCTTGGGCTTTCAGCCTTGCAAATGCTAGCTTCCCCCTAAGCCCCTTGGAAAGTAGTTCCCAAACACCTCTATTTTGGCCCAAAGGCCTTTAGCCCCCTAAAGCCCCTTCCAAAGCAGTTCCCAAACGCACCCTTCTTCCCCCTACAAAGTGAAAATAAGGAGCCCCTTGTGTGGCCATATGTATCAATATGTGAGGCCCTTCCCCCTCTCTCTCTCCGTACACGACTCCTTTTTATAGGCCAAGAATGTGATCTTCGTAGTATATATTATCTCCTTTCTCAATATGCACGAATATCACCTACAACCTTTCGAATGCAATATCCTGTTAATTTCCTCATCTCTTATAGATTTCATTTGCAACAATGAATATTCTCCACTGATTTTATCACATATTATCAAAGATTCAAAATTGCAATAGGATTTTTTCAAATTTCAAATCTTGCAAAGATGAGTATGTAATATTTCCTCGAGAATACGGGCTTTGGCCAATTTGCTCCCTTCATGAGCTTAGTCCAACTTGTTAAATTAGGGCACGTTTGATAACGATTCTGTTCCCGGGAACAGATTCTGACAAGAAATTATTATCTTTTATTCTGTTCCCAAGAACTAATTCTGAGTAAAAGAATGCGTTTGATAACTGTCCAAAATTTCTGATTCTGGAATAGAATTGTGTTTGGTACTGTGTTAATTGATTCTATTCCAAATCAATTTCTTTTAATTTTTAAATAATTTTTATATTTTTTCCTAATTATCTTTTCTTTTTTTTTTCTCCTATTCTTCTTCTTCTTCATGCCTATCGTCGGTCCAGCGACCGGCCAGACGAGGGCTGGCGACCTCACCGGAGCGTCGCCGGCCCTCGGCCGAGGCCCGGCCCTCGTCGGTCGAGGCTCGCCGCGCCGGGCGAGGCTGCCCAGCCACCGGCGGGGCCACCGAGCCTCGCCAAGGCTAGGCGAGGCCTCGCCTCGCCAAGGCTAAGCGAGGCCTGCCTCGCCAGTGGCTGGGCGCGCCTCTGGTGAGCTCGCCGGACCAATTGCCGGCGACCGGCGGGCAACGGTCGCAGGATGGCAGTCGATGAAGAAGAAGAAAAGAGAAGAAGAAGAGTTTTTATTCTCAATTTTGTTCCCGGAACAAGAATCAACTCTTTTTTTTTTTTTAATTCTTGATTCTCTTCCCAATCTGTTCCTCGGAACAAATTTGGTTCCGAGTACAAAAACTTTACCAAATGCGATTCTCGTCCCAAACCGATTTTGGGAACAAAAAATCAGAATCAGGCACTGTTTGGATGGTTACCAAACAGTGCCTTAAAGTTCATAACCACCAAATCAAACCCATCTGTCACCAGCCAAATGCAAATAAATAAATAAAAATGCTCATAAAACTATATGTTATGCAACTTACTTATATTTTTTTTAAGGGTTAAAAATTAATCCCTAATTTTTTATGCTATAAATAAATAACTGGGTCGTCAAAATTGAAGTGTCAACAAATTTCTATTTTTTTGTTCTCGAAAGTAGATTTGGAATAGAATCGAGAATTAAAAAAAAAAAAGTTGATTATTTCTTCTTGGAAACAATTCTAAAATCAAGTCAACCTATTTTTTTTTTTCCTCTTCTTTCTTCTTGTTCTTCTTCCCTCTCCCTTGTTCTTCAAGTTCTACCGTCACTGCCATTGCCAGCCGCCCCGCCCCACCGTCCGCCCTCCACTACCGCCAGTCACCGACGAGTCTCGCTTGGCCAGGCGAGGCTTGGCCCAGCCATGGCTAGGCAAGGCTCGGCCTCGCCCAGATCTGGCGAGGCCGAGCTCGCCCAGCCGCCGGCAAGGTTTTAGCCTCGTCGAGGCACCGCGAGGTCGAGCCCCACCGGTGACACTAGGCGAGCTCGGCCTCGCCAGATTTGGGCGAGGCCTCTCGCCCAACCAAGGCTCGGCCAACAACTCTCCAATGAGGTCGTCGACCCTCATCTGGCCGATCACCAGTCATCCCAAGGCCGGCAACCAGCCACCTTGAAGAAGAAGAAGAAGAAGAAGAAGAAGAAGAAGAAGAAGAAGAAGAAGAAGAAGAAGAAGAAGAAGAAGAAGAAGGGGGAGAAAGAAAGGAAAAGAAGAAAACAAGAAAAAAGGAAAAAATAATAAAATTATTTAAAAAATAAAAAAATGATTTGAAGTAGGAATTGAAATTTTGCTATATATTAAATACTTATTTAATTTTTATTTTAATTTATTATTTAGTATATATATTTATAGTTTATACTATAGTTTATTATTTACTATTTAATAAAAATTTGATTAGTTAATATTTTTATTACTTAGTATAAATATAATTAATCAATAGAATTTATATGGTTTGATAGGATTTTAGAATAGAATAGAATTCTAAATTCGAATTCTTTTGAAATTGAAAATATAATAAAATATAATACTCATAAGAAAACAATTATATTGGTGAGTGGTCCATGAGAATTCAATATCAAATTTACACTCATCTAAAAAGGTAATTGAAAAATAATTTGAATAGAAATTTTATGCAATTACCAAATGCATTTACTTTCTTTTTCTATTTCGAATCGAAATTTTATATAGATTCTGCAAACGCGTTCTTTTGCTCAGAAATTATTTCCGGGAATAGAATAAAAAATAATAATTTTTTATCAGAAATTGTTCCAGGAACATAATGGTTACCGAACGCATCCTCAAATGCCCTAGGAGAGGATGATTTGACCCAAAAAAAAAAAAAAAAACTCTAGAATAGGAAAAGGTATTGACCCAATTTAGACGTGGTTTCCTATAAACGGGCCTGACAGCTCCTTTGTCGGCTCCTGTTGTAACAGCACATTGGTAGTTTGTTCAATCCATTGTCAATGCACTTGACCATTTTGCCCTCAACGCAGAGACGACTATCTAGCTTGATTAACGATGGGTTAGTTAGGCCTATAAGGAATGTTCCCCAAATTTGGTGGAATTGCCTCACCAAATGGTTCTATGTTATTGACGTTTGGCATTAGTCCAACAAGCTTAACATTTTCCACATTTGACATAAGCATTTTTTGTTGAACATTTTGATTTGCCAAATTGTTATTATTATTTTATTTGGGTTAGCATGAGTAGGACTAACTTGATTAGTTCCATTAGTGGGCATAACCATGTTTACATTGCCTCGTCTAGAAGTTTCAAGTCTTTGTAGAAGTCTCACTAGTAGTGGAATTACTTGGCCCAAAATGCCAACGTTATGATACTAAGCAAAAGTTGCGGGAACATACCCATTAACTGCTGGATGTCCATGTACTGGAGATGGCTGATGGGATAAGCCTTGCCTGGAGATGAAAATCGTTGACAGCATTGATGATCATCAGCCTAATGACATTGGAAATGTGCATCACCACATGGTTAGACGTGTCGTTTTGTTGTTCCTCAAACAATCTCTTCATGGTGGTCACCATAACTAGATTTGGCTCCATTTCTATCCTCTACTACTTGGTGGGATGCCTTGGAATGTCGACATTCCCACTTAGGTTTTGCTTTGCCGCTACTTGGGAGGTTGACGATTTGATAGAGATAGCCCTATCGTTACCATTTCGACTGGTTGTTGCCGACTGCATTGTCAAGGTCTTGCTGATTCCTAATTCTTGCCATTTCACTTCCTAAAATCAAACCACAATAGTTTCACCGGGCATGCCAAAAAGATGTTATACTAGATATCGGGATTTTTATCGATTAGTGAAAAACCTCTCACCAAAGGTTGATCTTTGTTTTTTTTTTTTTTTTTTTTGTTTTTGTGAGTTCAGTGGCAATTTGGACAAGAGTTGAATTGCGTAATAAGGATGAATAACAACGAAAAAGAAAAAGAACCGCAAATACTGGAAAGTGGAAATATAATGATAAATTAAAAATACATAGAGAATTTGTTCTTGATGATCGTGGTCCTCTTTACATTCACTACTCACTAAACAGCTGCCTTCAAGCAATTAATACTCTACATGCAGTTACAAGTAGTTACAATTGCAATTCTACAATTTTAGGCCCCATTGACTCACATCGACCTTATTCATAGGCAGTTACAACTCAAGTGCCATTGACTTCAACCATCAATCGATATTTATCTTCAATATGGATCTTCACTTTGTCTCCTTTCTTCATTTCCCTGCATCCAACACTTGGGCAAATTTCCTATAACATTGGCCATATATTGGTTTTATCATCCAATCAATATATCCGTCAACCATTGTGTATCGATAGCTATATTTTATGGTCATTGATAATCATTATTCATAGTTATTGATTAATCTCAACATAGTCGATAATGACATTATATAATTGTGTTGATTGTCAAATCACTTGTTGATAGCCATATTGATCTTACCACGGAGCTCTATGTTCGAACAAATCAACTTCATATTGATAATAAAGCGTCGGTCATTTTTTTGGTGTCAGCAAATACTCAACTTAGACAAAGCTGCTTGGTTTCTTTGTCGTTCCCTCGATGCACTTTCTTGGGAGCTGAATAACATTCAGCAATTACAATTGTCAACTTCTCGTGATTTTAACCATAGGAGAGGATTTGCCAGTCGGCTTGAACTGGTGATTATCCAGAGGGCCCAATTAATACTTCAGAGGCACGCCATGTGGTGTGTTTCAACTTTCAACTCAATAAAATCGAGCCCCTTAGCATTTTGTGGATCTTCTTTTATCAGGTTATCATGCATGGGCTACCCAGCCCAATGCTTGGAAGACGTATATTTATGTGTGTTTATATATAGGAAGGGATTATGGAACAGACCATGATAGTCTGAGACAAGTATGCTATCCCACCAAGACGGCCATCATGCCTTTCATTAGGGATTGCCTTTTAGTCTCCAGACATCACGCATCTATTCCATAATGGCTTTAGGTTTCAGAAGTGTTTTAATGTCCATAGGATCCACAAAGTGATAAGTGGAGAGTACACTCACACCTGGAATTTCTTGTCCTGGGGGAGAGGAAAAAGGAACTCAGGAAGCCATGAAAGGAGTGTGTAGGGTGTATGCGTTGATAAGATTACACGTCATTGGGAAGGGTGTGTACAAATCAACAAAAGGGAGATAACATCTAAGCAGCCCCACCCCACCCCCCGGTTCATATGCTCAAAATGAAGATTTAGGTCTCGATCACATCTCATCCGTTGAAAAGAAGTGATGTTAGTTTTTTTGGGTAATGGTGACGCGTCATTAGCATGAAGCTGTATTGTCTCTGGTTTGATAAGAATTGGTGATGAATGACCAGAGTCTAGAGGGTGCGTTAAGTTGAGAAGCATGAGAGTGCAAGAGAAGGTTTCCTTCTTTTCCACGTCCCGTTTGCTTTTCTTTCTGCTTTGCTCTACTAATCCAATTCCTGCGCATGCATGTGTCTGAAAACGACGAACCGTACGTAGAGGGATATTTGTAATGCAACAGAAACGTACTATGGGATTGTCAGACGGGAAGAGCTAGCTATTATGGTTTTGATGTCACCGCCATCAATGACATGAATTAAACTTCAATTTTTAGTGAATTGTTTTTGGAGTCAGCTGCTTCTAAAAGTGAAAGAAGGGTACGCAAGCCAGCAACGTAGAAGAAGTAAGAACGTGCAAGAGGAAAAGCTTTCCGGAAAAATACCAAAAAAGCCATAGATCTATTGCATTTGTACCAATTCAGTCGTAAACTTTTCAATTAAACCAACTCAATCCTAAACATTTTAATATTGGTACAAATTCAGTCTATCCGGCCAATTTTGGCCGGCCGGACACTCATGTGGTAATTTTTATGATTTTTTAATTATTTTTTTGAATTTTTTCTTAATTTTTTTTTTTTTCTTTTCTTTTTCCTTTTCTTTTCTCCTTCTTCCTCTTTGAACTGTTCCGGCCACTGGGCGAGGGCCCCAAAGCCCTCACCTGCCGTCGACGAGGGTCGCGGCCCTCGCCCGGCCTCTCCTAGGGCCACCGATGAGGCGGTTTCGCCCGGATCTTGGTGAGGCCAGCCTTGCCCTCGCCTTGCTGCGGACGAAGGCAGCCTCGCCCGCAGTTGGCAAGGCCATGGCGGCCATCGCCAGGGTGGAGGCGAGGGCCGCTAAGCCCTCGCCAGCCGCCAGCAAGGGTCGCGGCCCTTGCTCGGCCTCGCCTAGGGCCTCGGCGAGGCATCTTAGCCCAGATTTGGGTGAGGCTAGCCTCGCCCTGGCCTTGCCGCGGGCAAAGGCGGCCTCGCCCACGACCAGCGAGGCCAACACGGCCCTCGCCAGACCTTGCCATGAGCGAAGGCGGCCATCGCCAGCACGCTGACCTGGTGATGGCTACCTTTGCCCGTGACAAGGCCGGGCGAAGCTGCCTCACTGACGGCCTTGGGAGAGGCGGGGTGAGGGCTTCGCGGCCCTCGCCGGCCACCGCCGAAACAATCCAAGGAGGAAGAAGGGAGAAAAGACAAAGGAAAAGAAAAGAAAAATTCAAAAATTCAAAAAAAAAAATTCAAAAAAAAGTCAAAAAAATTCAAAAAAAATTCATTAAAAAATCATAAAAATTGTCGCGTCGTCGTCTGCCACCTGGTGGACGTCCACGTTAGCGCCGACCGGGCAAAATTGGCCGAATGAACTGAATTGGTCCCAATATTAAAAGTTTTATGACTGAATTGGTACCAATACAATAGGTTTATGAATTTTTTGGTACTTTTTCATTTGCATTGGCCGCCTTCGCGAAATGACCATTACATTGGCCGCCTTCGAGAAATGACAGGTCAAGTCAACCCCAAAAAAGCCAAACCAGACAACACGGAAAGCAATCTCTCAGGACTATTCAATCAATCACGCAGTCTGAGCTACTAGAATATGAACAAGAAAAGGCAGAGAGAGAGAGTCGGGTGGTCCACTTGAATATGGAAAATTCAAGACATTATCTTTGAATATGCAATATACCATTCTTTTTATTGTACCCCACCAGTCCGCCATAGGGGTCTCACACTATCTCTTGATACTGAGAAAGCGACTTGCCGGAACGCTTCCAGTATTATGTATCTATTGGTTGCTTTTTCTCAACCCTCGTCCGATTAAGTTATTCTTCCACGGGAAGCATTCGAGGATTAAAAAGTTGATTCTTTCCGGTGCCAGTCCAGTAGTGGTCTTCTAAAGCTGAGAGAAGGATGCGAAGGAGACCACCCTCTCATGCTGCATGAGATGCTCCTATATCTTATGAAAATGGCAGGCCACGTCTTTGCAGGGTCAATACCTAAATGATGAAACGCGTTATTGCCTAACGAATTAGACTGAGGTTTAGTATTCGAACGTGATCACAGGGGTAATACCTTCTTTTTGACCAACTGGAATGGGGTTTGCCATCTAGGTGTGAAGTGGAATCACCCCCTTGTATACTCTCAGCCACTAATTTTGCCGCAATTGTTTTTGTCCTGGGGACTTGACACATCTCGTCCTCATCTCCACCACCTTTGTCAAGTCTTTCACACTGTACGAAAACTTCAAATTGTGTCGGATATGAAAAAGTCCAAATGAATGAGCAACATGATTCCGACTGAGTAGAAATAAAAAGTAAAACTCAATCGGGACATGCCTGAAACAAACTTTTATTTTGTATTATATATGTATATATAGAAGATCCACATACTACATTATAAGAGGAATTGCTTAGGAGATTATCAAGTGCTTTATTGGATGGTCATTTCTCTCGTGCAAAAAACGTTCTTCTCATTAATATCAAAGAATTAAAGAGTCCAACTCACAACGGAAACCACGCAATTCAAAAGGAAGTTCTAACCAGAAAAGTTGGTTGTACGATCTTTTAATGATCGACCATGGGGTGAGTCGTTGGCAAGCAAAAACCAATCCAAGGGTTTGATTACATAAGGCGCAAACGACAATCATTCTCGCCGCCGCCTGTCAGTGACCACCAGCCGCCACCACCACCGGTCGCCGCCAGCCGCGGCGATGGCGGCCGGTGACTAGCAGCGACGGCGAATGGCGGCCAGTGATGATGGATGAACAATCGACTAATAGTAACGATGAATAATGAAAAGAACTTTTATTTTCTCATTTTTGTTCTGGAAAATAAAAAAAAAATTATTTCTGATTTATGTTTCAAACCTATTTTTGGAGTAAAAATCTATTCCGAAAATAAAAAAAAAAATGAAATAGTTTTACCAAACAGATTTCTATTCTAGAAACAAGTCTGAAATAGAAAAATAGTTCTAAAACAGAAATAGAATAGTTATCATGCGCATCCTTAGTCCCAATCCAAAGAAAAGCACCTAAAACTCTAGTTGATAAAATCATTAAATATTAAATCGTCCATTCATTTAATAGTTTGAGTTTTTAGAATAAATGATGGTGGTCTTACAAAAATCCCACACTAGTGTTGAGAGATAGGGAGCACCTTCATGGACCTATGATTAAATCCAGCATTATATTTGCAATTTTTAAGGTGTAAACCCCCACAATATCATAGGCCTACCAAATAAACGAACAAGAGACAAACTGTGTCTATAAGGCAAATATGTATATATAACCTGAAGATGTTGTGCTGCGAGAGCAAACTCTGGAATAAGCGGCAAGGATATACATATGAACCAAATGATAAATTGAGATGAGACAATGAGTCGGGAATGTTTAAGGAAATCTTTCTCTTTGCTACATGCAGTTCTGCAAGAAATTGTAATATGGTCCAAAGTTGAGATATAGTGCGAAGTTGTACTTCATGTCTACTTTAAGACCCAGGTTTGTGTCGATGCTTCTTGGGATCTCATTGTCCCACGAGTCGCTCTATGTCCCTCCACTTTGTCAACTGCGCAAACTACTCCGTCAAGTGCGTCTTGACTAATCTCCATCCTCCAAGATATTATTTATCAATAGCTTAAATATCTACGACAGACACATCGTTTTAAGCGCAAAAATTACCGTGGAAAAGACGCACGTAGGAAAGGAAGGAATTTATTGACTACTTTGACTTATTGAGTAATCCTTTAATACCCAGAAAATGAGAAAAATGAAGCATTAAAGAAACTTTCCCATGAATGGCGAGAGAAGATGGCGATGGAGGAGGAGAATTTGGAACGGGTAGAGCCTACGTGAAGACTGATGGGACACCAACGAAAATCCGTGTGGTGCACTGAACGTCTCATTCAAGTCTTTCATGGAATGGGGTCAACGCATTCCCCCGAGGTGGATTTGCCATCAACAGTTACACCATGTAGACACACTTGAGACGTATCTTTGCGCATTGAGTCCCCGCTTTCCCACCTCTATATAAACCTCCCTCCCATTCCTCCCATTCCCCCCATCCAAACCATCCCCCTCAATCTCATTTCTCATCAAACTCTCCATCGTGATGATGATGACCACCTCCTTATATGGCAGCCTTGTTCCTTTCTTCCTCCTCACAGCACTGATGATGGCGCCTGTGAGCGAGAGTCGGAGGAGCTTTCGAGAAATTGTGTCGAATTCTGGTGGTGATCATGTTGAAAGTAAGGGCACCCAATGGGCTGTTCTAGTCGCCGGATCCAACGGTTATGAGAACTACAGGCACCAGGTGATGCCCCACCCTAAATCAGCATTAGCTACTGTGTATGTATAAAGTATATTATGGACAACTGCTGGCTGTACATACTTCCGTACTACATGAGCAGCACGAAGGTTTTATATATATATATAATGAACTGGATTGACCTGTGTGATGTGTGTCTATGTAGGCTGATGTGTGCCATGCCTACCAAATCCTCAAGGCAAATGGATTGAAAGATGAGAACATCATCGTGTTTATGTACGACGACATCGCCAATAGCAAGGATAATCCCACCAAGGGTATCATCATCAACAAACCCAACGGCCCCGATGTCTATAATGGAGTTCCCAAGGTCTTAGTTCAGCACTCTTTATCTAGCTACTTTATACATCCACTAAATAGGAGGATGCATATTGGAATGATCGATTTCCGAACCTAATTAAACAATTGTGTAATATTGTAGGATTACACTGGTGATGCGACCACAGCAGCCAACTTGTATGCAGTCCTTCTCGGGAACAAGACGGCCCTCAGCGGGGGCAGCGGCAAGGTTTTGAACAGCGGCCCAAATGACTACGTCTTCTTCTATTACGCTGACCACGGGAGCACGGGACTAATGTCCATGCCTGTGGGGGATGACATATACGCGAACGACCTGATGAAGGTGCTGAAGCAAATGCATCAGGCGAAGAAGTACATGAACATGGTGATATATATAGAGGCATGCGAGTCGGGGAGCATGCTGCAAGGGTTGCTCCCTAAAAACATGGGGATCTATGCGACCACGGCGGCCAACACCGAGGAGAGCAGCTATGCCTACTACTGCCCTGGAGATTCCACTATCGATGATCCCTCCAAGTATGACACTTGTTTGGGGGATCTCTACAGCATCGCTTGGATGGAGGACAGGTATTATTATGTCATTTCTCTATATTTGAAAGTAACTGTACGCCCACATTCGATTATAAAATGCAAAAGGAAGAAGTGACTCTCTTTTAGGGGGAAGAAAAAAGTAGCTAGATGAGCAAAAAACAAGATAAGCACGTGTGTCGGTCTCTATATGAGGGGCGTGATTTCTTTGCCAAATTTACATGTACTCATTCTCTGCTCTCTGTTTCCGTCTCCCATTAATCCGAATTTGGGTGTGTGAGAGCAGTGATGCCCACGATTTGGGGAAGGAAACATTGCAGGAGCAATACTTAACGGTGAAGAACAGGACCAATTTGTCCCACGTGATGCAATATGGGAACACTGCTCTCAGCAAGGTCGTCCTCTCTACTTACATGGGTCGGCGCTCCAAGAAAGTCCCTTCCATTCCCTTGGACGAGCTCTCTTCTTCAAATTCCCGGGCAGTTCTTCAACGTGATGCTGATTTGGTCTTTTTCCGACGCCAGGTCTGTCTCCGTCACCGTTGATTATGTTGCATATTAATTTATCTATTCTGACTGGTAATTAAAAAAGGAAATGTGATTCTTTTAAACTAGTGTTTCTTGCTATGTCTGTTTTGCCTCTTGATATTGGGACACCTTGTCGATTGACCACTTGAGAGTGATTTTAGGTGCAAAAAGCGAAAGGGTCTACTAAGAGTGTGGAAGCACAGAAAAGACTGGACGAACAAATTACTCACCGATCACATGTTGATCGCAGCATCAACCAAATTGTCAACCACCTGTTCGGAGGCTCCAATGTCGCAAGTATGTTGACTACTGTTCGACCTGGAGACCAACCTGTTGTTGATGATTGGGACTGCCTCAAGACATTTGTGAGTCTCCATGATCTCCTCATCAATTACTCATCCGATCCCCATATGATACATGTGCATGCACAGCTAATTTATCTCGTGAACAGTTTCTAATGTCAAATTTGTTCATTCTGATGTATAGGTGAGGACTTACAAGCAACATTGTGGACGCCTAAGTGAGTACGGAATGCAATACACAAGAGCCATGTCAAACATGTGCAATGCTGGAGTAGACAAGGATCGTATGGAAGCAGCTTCTATTCAAGCTTGTTCTGGGAAAGCAAAGTGATAACGATGATCAGTGTCTCCATGATGCTCTTATGTAACGTTTATGGAGCATATGTGCTGCTTCTAAGAATTTACACTAAATTTACATTTACAAACCCTCTACCTATCTCGTGAATGAATCAGCAAGTCAAAATGCCGAAAGTTTGTTGCAAAATATATCAGAATCTTTTCAGATCGTTAATGATATGGTCAGTCTTTTGTTTAGCAAATATCGTGGATCGTCCTTACAACACTTGTAATTAGATACGTACCATATCTTTTTTAACCCCGTTAACCTAAACGGGACGACTGGATGATGACTCCTTCCAGGGGAACCCAATTCTTACCGGGTGATGATCGTACCACTAGACCGATGGATCACAATAAATTCTTTTTAACTCTGCGTATATGAATATTTGGATGGGGAATTGTTTAAAAAAATCATAAACTTATTGAACTTTTATCAATTCAATCATAAATATTTTAATTATATCAATTGAGTTATAAATCTTTTCTCATTTTACCATTTGAGTTCATCCAACCAATTTTGGTAAGAAATCACTGATGTAAATATTAGTCGTTCTATATATGACACACTTAGCACTAACATAAATAATTTTTAATAATATTTTTTATTTTTTATTTTTTTTTCCTTTTTCTTTCTTTACTTTTCTTTCATTTTTTAAGGGCCACCGACCAATGGGCGAGGATGACGACCCTCATCCAATGGTCAATGAGGGTTTGTTGCCCTTGCACACGGCCAACAAGGGCCATCAAGGGCAATGAGCCCCCACCCAATGGCTAATAGGGGTCGTTGGGCCTAAGCCAGTGGCCGGCAAACCCCTTCCGTCCCTTAACAAAAAAAAAAAAAAGAAAGAAACAAAAAAGTAAAGATGAAAAAAGAAAATAAAAATATAAAATATTCAAAAATATTCAAATATTATCAAAATTATTCATTGTGCCAACCATACCACGTAAAACGATTAGCGTTCATGTTAGCAATTTCTGGCCAAAATTGATCGGGTGGGCTTAATTAACAACACGTGAAAAGATTTATGACTCAAGTGGCATAATTAAAAAGTTTAAAACTGTATTAGTAAATGTGCAATTGGTTTATGATTTTTTGGATAATTTTCTCATATTTGAATGTGAAAAGACATTTTTTAATAATCAATTTCTATGTTATATCTATATAATTATGCATGAATGAATCTACAAGGGGTTAGAACTTAAAAGGTAGTGTACTTTGAGTAATAAAATTGATTAGGATAAATTCATGTACTTTTCCCAAAGAAGATCATTCTTTCCAAATTCACTAAGATTTGCTTCTTATAAAGCTTACAGATACTTTATAACCACGGATTTTTTCATTTATATTTTTGCACAACAGGAGCATTTGTCATTTAATAGCATTAATAATAATTGTTTCATATAATTGCATTCTAATCGGACTAGCGCGGGAACGTTCTGAGCCTAAGTGAACCAATTGGAGAAAGCCTATTGGAATAAAAATTCAGCCAAGCCAATGTTTCCTTCTATATGGCTGAACTTGCCATGAGCATAGGACATGGATGTCTTAAATCAAAGGGTTACTACCATAAAAAACCTCAAATTAATTTTTTAACCATTAAAATCCCCAAAGTAATATATCTGTGACAAATTTACATTTTGTTGGTTTCCATTAAATTGAATTAATATCACAAAAAATCACATGCTGGTACATCTATGACAAACAAAAGGTAAAACCTCAAATTAGTACATCCACCAATTATTATGTGTCATCCAACTTAACAATTTGATAATAAAATTTAATGGAAACTAAAGCTGCGTTTGGTAACGTTTCTGTTCAAAAATTGTTCCTAGGAACAGAAATAGAAAAACTATTTCTGTTTCGGGGAATAATTTTTGAACAGAAGAACACGTTTGGTAACTGCACAAAATTTATGTTCTTGGAATAAAAAAAGAACAGAAACACGTTTGATAAACTTGTGTAATTTTTTTGTTTCTTTTAATTTTTTCATTTTTTTTC
This sequence comes from Eucalyptus curtisii, assembly GCA_017140595.1. NCBI lineage: Eukaryota > Viridiplantae > Streptophyta > Magnoliopsida > Myrtales > Myrtaceae > Eucalyptus > Eucalyptus curtisii. The sequence goes on along the minus strand of CM029503.1, from coordinate 39,180,710 downwards.
TTTTTTTTTCTTTTTTCTTTTTTTTTTTTTTTTTTTTTTTCTTTCTTCTTTCTTCCTTTTGGCAGGTCGCCGGCCTCGACCATGGCCGGCGACCAGCCGAAGAGGGCCAGCGGCCTTGCCCAACCACAGCAAGGCTCGCCGGCCCCCCGCAAGGTCGAGCCTCGTCGTGGCTGGGTGAGGCTCAGCCTCACCTTGGTTGGGGGAGCTTGAGCTCACCTAGCCACCGGCGAGGTCGTCGGCCCTCGACGGCCGGCCGATGAAGGTTCCAAATTTGTTCCCGGGTACAAAAGTATAAACAAATGCATTTTTGTTCTTTTTTTGTTCCCTGGAATAAAAGAACAGAATTTTTTGTTCCGAGGAATAGAAACACAATTAAACAAACAGGACCTAAATAACTCATAGTATTAACTTAAAAGTGGATTTGAATTCTTCAATCAAATTTAGAAATCAAGGAAACACTATGTGCGAATCTTGGCCATTATGAGGAAAGATACAACACACATGACTGAGAGCACATGGTTAAATAATTGAAATTGGAGGAAGATTTGGTCACCAGCCAGGTGGACAACGTGGGCAATGGCAAGATTAAAAAGAAAGGAAAGAAAATTGCGATCAATCTATTCGGCCATGCAAAGGTATATCTCGTACTTGCCGAAGAGCAAAAAGATAATATATGATTATTCTTCAGAAGGAAAGAAGAATTGCAAGAGAGAAAAAGAGGGTAGGCCTACAAAGATATGTGAAGATCTTTGTTCACAGGGCAGGAGGCTGAGAACACACGCTGCACAATACAGAGAAAAGAGACGGCCACAAAAGATAGAGAGACATACGCAATAGAAGAGAGGGCGATGTGACATCATGATTTTCAGGTTCTAATTTCGATTGGATAAGATGGGCATTTCATCAACGTGACTATAGTGTTTTTCTCTAAGATGGCCCTCATGAGATAACTGACTTATCTAGTGAAACCATTAAGGGATTTCAAATACAATAGACTTGTGAATTCGACTAGAAATCGACTACTCAACCGTGCTAGTCTGCAAGGGTCATTGCGGCACAATTAAGAATCAATTAGAGACCGGAGATAGGTCGATTCAACTGACATGTGCGATCAAGTGTGAGTGATTCCACCTGATTGCAAAATTCTCGTCAATCGGCACTAAACTAATTTTCTGTCGTTTTGGGTATCTTGTGTCCGTACTTGAAACCTCGAGATTTTCACGACCACCGAGAGTCGCTAATGTGTCGAAGAGGTACGTGTGGCTTGAAGAAAATCGACCACGGGTCAATTGTACCAAAAATTCCTAAAAGCTACCCGGTAGGTAAGGTCACACTAAAAGCTGTTTGATTGAAAATAACCACGAATTTGAATTCGATTTCAGAAATTGAAAATCCTATCGTGTCATGAGTCATTTTAGGAACGCTGACTCATCTTTTGAGGAATTTCTGACAAGTTCGAGATTTTTACGGAAAACCGGATCGGACGACTCAGAAAATGAATGGAAATTCAGATTGGCCAAGTTGAAGGGATGTTTGGCATCTGGTGTGAGTGAATCGGTGATAGGGAATTTCGTGGACTTTTTCTGCATTCAAATCGGAACCCAACCGGAGAAATTTGTTCAGAAAATTGGATTCCGAGAAAAACGAAATGAAATTCGAATTTGAAGGAAATTCATTAGATAAAAAGGCCGTCTTATCTTGGTCTTTGTTTAGACTTCAAATTGCGCATTTGCCGAGGAAATTAGCCCCATAATGACCAATTGGCAAGGTGTGTTGGAGTTAATCAAGTTTATAATTTTGTTTTAATATTTTTCTTCCTTTTTCCCTTGGTCTCTTGCCCCTTCACGTAGACGCTGCCTTGGCCGCATATTATTTCTTCCTTTTTACTTCTCTCTCCACGTTTTTGTTGCCCCCACCGACGGTCCCATTTGCAGAATTCAACCTGACCTTTTTTTGTTTGACCAAGCCTTCACTTATCCAATAATTAAATACCCCTCTCTCTCTCTCTCTCTCTCTCTCTCTCTCTCTCTCGGCTACGTGGACGAGCTCCCTCTGTCGTTTTCTACTTTGTTTCCTCCTGCTTATCTCTCATTTTATTCATTTTTGCCGCACATGGGCTGCTCCCAAACGAGAACCACCGTCCCTCATCCTCACCGACAACCTTTTGCCCCTTCTCTCATGGCCACAAAAGCACACGAACGAAGCCTCTATTGAGTCAAACTTCCTTGGCCTATTTCGGTTGTTAATCACTCTTGTCGTGCGTCCTTCAATCCACGAGACTGCAGCCACCAACCAAGCGTGCTTCAGCCACGTGTCTTCATGGGTCAACAACAAAAGCCTTGTTGACTCTAGCTTGCGGCCACCGCAGCGAGTTCAGCGAGCCCACGCATCTCCTCAGTCAACCGAAGCTGCCCGTGTGTGTCTCACCGTTGTTTCTCCAGCTCAACGCTAGTCAACTCCAACGGGTCTTCAACGACAGCGAAGCTCATCTACATGCCAGCAAGCAGCCCGAATTTTCAGCTCCATCCAGCGAATTTCGTGAGCCCATCTCCATCAAGCACGGCCCAACATTCAGCCCACAGCTCGGTCAGCAAATCCAACGATTCAATCGGCCCATCTTCGCACATTCGATCCAAGAATTCAGCAGCCCAAGCCCGCGAAGCAAGCCCATCAATTGAGTTTTGGGCCCGGTTCAGTAGCCCATCTTCAATTCCAGCAACCCATCTTAAAGCCCAGACCAAGCCCAACAAATTTATGTGGGCTTGCAAGGCTGTTGGACCCAGCTCGAGTGTCCATCGATGCCACCAAAAATGTCGCGCTGTCGTCGCGGTGATCTAGCCTTCGCATTTAATCAAGTGAGTTTTACTCACTAATCCCTTATTAGTCGGTTAATGATGCTTAGGGGTTAATTAAATTTAATTAAGTGCAATTAGGTGAATATATTAGATTAGAATAATTAAATTAGGGATTTACCTATGCATGTTAGGCAAATGGTTAGTATACTTAGCAAGTAGATAGTCCTATTATTTATTGAACGAGTCTCAGTAATTTTCCGGGCTCGTCTCGGCTTTCAATTCGGCATTACGGGCCTAAATGGGATTTATTGCATTTATTTAATATTTTACGTAATTATTTAATTAATTATTTATTTTTCGAAAATTAGGATGGGATAGCCGACAAGCGGAATTTCGTGCTAATTATAGTGGTGTATTCTCTTTATTTAATTGAATACCGGTTTGTGAGAATTGAGTGAAATTGGAGAATATGGCAAAATATCCCAAAATTGAGAAGTGTTGGTATTGATTGGAAAATGACCATGAGAGGTTATGAGTTGAGCCTAGAAAGCCGTCGACGTATGGCTGTGCCAGTTGGGCCAAGAGTTGCCACCGAATTAAAATCGGTCGCGCCCAATAGGGCCGTGATTTGCCACCTAATAGAGGTCGCCCCCAATCGGGTCGTGATTCACCACCTGCTAGAGGTCGTGCCTAATATGGCGGTGATCTACCACCTATTAAAGGTTGTGTTGAGTGGGGCCGTGATGCTACTAAGTCTAAATTTGCCAAGTGGGACCGTGATGCCACTAAATATTAAAAGTTGCCGAGTGGGGCCGTGATGCCACTAATTCTAAGAAAATTGCTCAGTGGGGCCGTGATTACCACTTATTAGTAAGTTGTGTCCTAAGGACCGTGATTCATAATTGAGAATTGAGTTGGAATAGTTGAAATGCCCGGAAGTGGTCTTGTTGACATGTATCAACTGAGTCAATTGATCGATGACTCGATCCGTTTGATTGGATGACATAATTGTCAGTATTTGTACATTGAACTGACTTGCAGGAAAAAACTGAGGCCAAGGTAAGTCCTCTGACTCATGATTGTGCTTAGGCAGCCCCTAAGGCATATTTTCTTCCTAATCGGATCTTAGGGAGTAAAACTCGCTGAGATATTGTCTCACCGGTCATTGTATAACCATTTTCAGGTTTTTAAACGATGTTGGTGGAGGACCAGAAGTCCTAGAGTTTGGGGAAGTGAAGGAAACAGAATCGGCAAACCTGTCTGACTCACTAGTCATAGGACAGTTCTTTTTTTATTAAGCCGATATTTTTGTAAGCGACCTAATGTTGTAAATAAACCTGTGTGTTTATAAAAGTTTGGTTTTGGCTTGAAAAATTTATGGCCCTACTTTCCTATCCCATTGTTTTATTGTTTGGGGATTATTTATATGCTTCCGCTTGCGTACTAAAAATAAATGAGTCGGCGATGCATCCTGGGACATCGCTATTAATCGACCAAGGAGGGATGGGCACGTGCTCGGAGGGTTGGGACATGACAGGCGAGTTCCCACCGCCGTGCACTTCTCACCCCATTCTCCGCCACTCTTCACGGCTGGACCGCACGCGCAACCGTACATCCGGAGGCTTCCACTCTCTGTTTCGCTCTCCGCATTTGGTGTCCTCACGTTCACAAGACATAACACATGCGGTCCCTCCCTCCGCAAGAGGAGATCACGACTGAGTTGGGAGGGTAAAGTGAGTCAAAATTCATACACCACTTAGACTTTGCGGGGACACACGCAGCTAAGGATACGAGAAGACATTTTTCGGTGAAGTCAACTGGGAACCTCCACCAATTCTTTATCCTTCACTCTAGGTTTTGGTGAATATTAAAGCCAGAGAAAGGGCTGCGTAATTTTAGGTGCTATGTAGTGGACACCTTTCTTTGGTTTTAATCAGCCGCTTGAAGGATTTCGGTGGTGGATTCAGTGAGACAATTCAGTGAGACTTAATTTCTTTTTCCTTTTTACTCGCCATCAAAAACATCAGATTTCTGTTTTGCGCACAATGGTACATTATGAACGGGGAAATCAAGCTCTCTTGGTGGGAAGAGCAAGAGAGCCGGTCGATTTTTCCCGAGCATCACCGAGTCAGTCCACCGGCACGATCAGAGGACACGCCGTACCAGTTCCTCACTGTGCGTCTCAAAGCCACCAACAGTGCCAGCAAGCGGCTTCTAGACACCCAGACTTCTCTGCCCGACGCCACGACAAACCTACCAGCCATCGTCACCGGTCACAGTCTGTCTTGCGAGCAAAACCAGCAAGTCCAGCGCCGGCATGATTCCAGTGCACTCAGTAAGTCCCTGCAGCTTCTCATGTAATCGCTCTAGTAATTCACAGCATGTATCTCAACCAGTGAGTATCGCAGCCTATATGAAAGATTGCGCCAATGCAGAATGTAGCAAGATAACATGTCAAAGCATGGAAAATTATTCAAAAAGTTTTATAGCTATAGTACTTTTGCCAATTCAATATTGAACTTTTCAATTTTATCACTTGAGTCCATCCAACTAATTTTGGCCGAAAATCGCTGACGTAGACATCGGGCATCCTATGTCTAAGCCAATCAAGTTAATTTCAATGTGCTTGATGCGATCATTGAAAACATCATTAAGAACTATTTGAATAGCACTTTGGTTGTCAATTGTTCCACCATTATAACTAGGGGTGTACAAAGAAATCAAGACCCGCCCAAACTACTCGGAACCAAACTGGAACCGCTGGAACCAGGGGTTCTTAAGGGAACCAATCCGATTCTCGATTCCAATTTATGGGAACCGATGGGTACTGGTCTAGTACCTAGTTCCATGGGCGGGTCCGCCCACTCGCCCACCCGAACTGAACCAATTATATTATAATAATACATTAATTTTTAATGTTAAAAAAATTGTTAGGATTAAATCTCTGATTTCGGGATATGCCCGAATTTGAGTGCGAAAGATATGCAATATCACCCTCTCAGTCCATGCTCGCCACATGTTTGAAGAAATTCCTAAACCAAATTTGTTAGGATTAATCTCTAATTTTGAATTGTCAAAAGGAGTATGTGAATATATGGTGTGCGGTATAGGCTTTTTGTTTATTATTGGGTATATTTTCAATGAGATTTAATCTCTACTGAGTCTAAATCTCTTCAATTTTTGGTTACCTTCGCTTTGTGCTTTGGCCATATCTCTGTGAATGTCCTCTGTATTTGTGATGTGGCTACAATCGTAAGCCTTGAATGGATGATGATGAGGATGAATGCCGGCAAACTCCCATTTGGTGGTCGAAGGCAACTAGAGATGAAGGTCCGATGATGGGTCTTTTGTTTGAGTGTGCGGTATTATAGGACCTGTGGCATTATGGGTAACTGTCCTATTTCTGGGTAATGGGATGAAGAATTCAATAAATAAATAAAATAAGACAAAAAATGGAAGAAAAAGCTTCTTGATCGGTTCCATGGATCCACCCGAGAAACAAACCAGTCCGATCTGTTTCCCTGGTGGTCCATGCAACTAACGAGCAGTTTTCGATTCCCATTTTAAGCAACCGGTTCGAGGGTGAGAATTACCCACCCAGACCACGCACACCCCTAATTATGATGGACTCCTATGTCTTCTAATAAACATCGTAATCAAGTAATTTTGATGTTGTATCAGCAAGAGCACGATTTTATGCATTAGTGTTAGATTGGGCAACAACGGTCTGTTTCTTGCTACGCCATGATATGAGTGAGGTACCAAGAAAGAAGCAGTAGCCTATAGTGGAGTAACGATCAAGAGGGTTACTAGCTCAATCAGCATCAGAATAAGCATTTAACTCCAAAGTAGAGTTGGCAAAAACGATCAAGAGGTTTACCAGCCCAATCAACATTAGAATAAGCCTTTAACTCCAAAGTAGAGTTGGCAGAAAAATGAAGATCATGAAATAAGGTAGTAAAGTGAGTCGTACGCAGTGTGGTCATGTACTAACTAACTAAGTGAACGGCATAGGCAATGTCAAGATGAGTAACAACGAGGTATACAAGATTGCTAGCCAATTGTCAATAATGTGTATGATTCAAACGAGCAGTTCTATTGTTTGCATCAAATTTGGCATTTGCCTCAATTGGAGTTGTAGTAGTTTTAGTATTAGTGAATCTCGTGCAAGAAAGAAGATCAATGGTGTATTTTGCTTGAGAAAGATAATAACTTAAGGATTCTGAGGCAACCTCCAAGTCTAGAAAGTAATTGAGTCACCCAATCACTTTCATTTCGAACTACTAACTAATATACTACTGGAGTTTTGTAGTACCAATATGATCATCGCCAATCATAACTATATGTTCTACATATAATAGTAGTATAATTTATCCACGAGAAGTTTTATGAATTAATAGAGAATTGTCATGGGGACTGGATCTAAAGCAATAGACGTTCCATGATGGAACTGAACTTAGAATACCATGCACGAAGAGCATGTTTCAGTCCATATAAAACTTTACGTAAGCAACATAATTTATTAGAATCAGTAGTGTACTTGGGATTTGGCTCTATATATACTTTCTTAGTAAGACCACCATTAAAAAGGCATTTTTAACATTTATCTAGAATAGATGCCATTGTTTAATGTTGCAATAGCAAGAAGACTTCGAACTAAAGTAAGACGTGCAATTGAAGAAAATGTCTCGTCATAGTCGGTTCCATACTCCCGAGTGAAACTTTTGCTACCGGTCTAACTTTGTAGCATTCCACCATACCATTTGCCTTAGTCTTACTCTTATATGCCCATCTACAATCTATAGTTGACTTTCCAGTAGGCAAATCAACCAATTCCCAATTATGAGATTTGTTTAACACTAGCAACTCATCTGCCATTGCTTGCTGCTAAAGGGGGTTAGTTCAAGCTTCCCTCTAAGTATGAGGCTTGAAGGGAAGCAATAATAGAGTAACAATGAAAATCACGAAGCCGAATAGAAAGTTGATTTACTCAGGTGGAGCAATGAACAGGAGAAGAGGGAATTATCAAGGGTGAAGAATCTGCGGATGGTACAATCAACTCAGGAGCTACCAAAGTGGTATTACCAAAGGTACCTACATCAAGATTAGAAGAAGACAACTCCGAAAAGGAAGATTCAATTGTGTGTCTTAAAGAAATAGATCCACCAAAGGATTGGTTAAAAAGGAAAAAGCTAGAGAGGAGTCGAAGGGATGAGGCGAAGAGAACATCTTGTATTCCCAAAAGGTAACATGACGAGATATATGGAGATTATTAGAGATAGGATCCCAACATCGATACCCATTGTGCTCAATCCCATACCCAAGGAAACAACATAGACGAGGACGAGGTTCTAATTTCGTGTGTTCATTTAGAAGAAGATGGAAAAAACAAGCACTACCAAAGACTCAAAGAAAATTATAATTAGGAACACTACCATACAAGCGCTCATAAGGAGAGATATTACCTGTAATAGGTGATGGAGTATGATTGATAGTACATATAGCAATATGACAAGCCTCTCCCCAAAATTGTTCCAAACAAGAGGCTGAGATTAGAAGGGTGCAAACAACATTTAAGATGTGTCGATGTTTGTGCTCTGCTCAACCATTTTGTTGAGAAGTCCCTAGACAAGAGTGATTAATGACAGTACCGTTTTGAGAAATAATTCGAAGAAATTTTGTGTCTTTATATTCCATAGCATTATCAACACGGAAGATCTTGATATTCTGAGAAAATCGTATTTTGATCGTGACAACAAAATCATGATAAATACAAGGTAATTTGGATCAATGCTTCATATGATAGAACCATGTATAATGAGAATGATCATCCACAAAAATCACAAAGTGGCGGGATCCTTCCATAGTAGGAGTAGGTGTGGGCCCGAAATGTTAAAATGAATTCAATCAAAGGGAGCATGAGAGATGGATTCACTAAGATCAAAAGGTAACATGTGATGTTTTGCCAACTTACTTGGCAAGCAATCAAATTGTTTATTATCAACAAAACCTAAATGACCACTAGAAATTAGATGACTTAATCTAGAAAATGAAGTATGATCCAAACAAGAATGTCAAGTTTCAGATGATATTGTGGTAGCATAGTTACTAAGAGCATTTGGAATCTTTAAGGAGATAAGCTTGAATAGCCGTCTCACTTTAGGCCTATCCCAATTATTTGTCCCATTCGTGGATCCTACACACGGCAACCATTGGAGAAAAAGTGAATATCAAAGCCAAGTTCACATAGTTGACCCTCAGATGTCAAGTTTAAATAGAGTCTAGGAATCACAAAAGTGTTTGATAGTGACAATGTGGACATTGACATGTTTCCTCTATGGTTAACTAGCATCTATGAGTTATCAACTGTATGAATAATAGGTGTTTGTGAAAGTAACGACTTTGAAACAATTTGGTGTTCAAAGTCATGTGATTGCAACAGGGAGAATCAAAGCACCATGAATTAGAAGTACTTGGAGTCACAAACAGAGCAAAAGTGCTAGGGACATAAGAATTAAAGGTACCGAATTCTCAAAGAATGGAGCAGAGATCCTCTAAAGACAAAGTAACAAATGAGTTATTGGAAGAAACCTCAATAGTAACAGCAACGGTAGATGAGCGTGCAAGTGGACCTATCGATTGTTTGTCCCTGTAGGTTGCCTAGGTTGTCACCAATAGCAAGTAGACGCAAAGTGACCAATCAATGATAATATGAGCAATATTTACTATGCGATGAATAGGAGCAGGCATGGTAGGTATCGCATCTGTAGGAGTGGATAAAATCAAACAATGCGCCTATAAAGTAGCAATCTAGGCCTCTTAAATCAATAACTCTAAAACAATTGCCTCAAGTCGAGGTAATGGATCTCTATGTAAAAATGAAACTCGTACAGGTTCAAAGTCATCATTAAGCACCATTAAAAATCGCATAACACACATATCACGATATTCAACGAACTTGTGAGCATTAGCATCAGCTTCCGATTGCAACTCAAATTAAGCCAATTGTTACCAAACAGCATGCATAGAGGACAAAAAATCATTAATAGACCGACATGTCTCTTGATGCATGCAATGCAAATTTCTTAACAATTAATACTAATGAGCGATATCCAAGGTGGAGTAATGACCAGCAAGCAAATCCCACACAAGCAAATCCCACGCTTCTTTTGCTGTATTAAGATGACCAAACTAGAGCCTGATAGGAGTCGAAGTATTTCGAAACCATGTTAAAATCCAATGGTTCTTGCTATCCCACTCCTCCATAAGCTCAATAAATTTTCTCGAGTTTCTTCGGCAATCCTTGTAGGCATGCAAATATCACTGATGACATAACGCCAAAGTTTGCATACTCTCAAAAAGCTTGATATTTCTTGAGCCCATAAGATATAATTTTATCCATTCAAGATATCTTGAATGGGTATTGGCACATCCATTTTATCCATTGTAATAAGCACCAAGAAACTAGTACTAGGATTGCAAACATGGAGCAAAGAATGCCAAAAATGAATCAACACGTCAAAATACCTCGAGAAGCGATTGGTTAACTCTAGTCAATGGTCAACGATTGTGGTCAACGGATAACGGTCGGTCAATGGTCAACCCTCAACTCTGATATGGTAGGCGACGTGGTAGTAGACGTCGAGGTGATGTGGTGGTGGATGACACAATGGTGAATGATCATGTTTTATCTCTCTTATTAAATTTTGCAATCCTCACCTATTGCAGGTCGTTTACATTTATAGTCAAAGTCGAATATGTAGCTTTGAAATGTTACAATGAGCATCTTTATTTTTTAAGGTTTAGATCATATGATAATTATTGATTTATTGATGGAGGTTATCTTCGTTATGCATTTTCAGTTTCTTTAACAGTGAATCATGAGAGATCCTTAAGTTTGTTTGTGTATTTTTAAGTTCATTTATATTAACATACTGTCCATATCAAATAATGAACACGATAATTTATTGTTGTGATTCACCAAAGAATAAATAAAATATCGCAAATTCCCTAGATGGATTACCAAACGAAGCTTAGTGAATTTGGAAAGTGATCTTCGGGATATATTCAAAGTCATTGTTTTACAACTGCTTTAATGCAATCGATTTGTTGACGCTTTTGTGACTTTGTTTTGATTTATTTCTTTATTTGCTTATAACCCAATAAAAACATACCATGATAAGAAATTCTATCCTTTTCTTTCGTTTTATCAGCTGCGTTTATTGTTGTTCATATTCCCTCTATACATTCGATAAGGAGTATAGAGCAAGATCTGTCGTCACTACCCTGAAAGCGGAATTTTCTGGATATTTTTGTTCTTATTTTTCATCTTCTCCAACCTCTCCATCTAATGATGATGACCTCTTTATATGGCAGCCTGGTCCCTTTTCTCCTCCTTACAGCACTGACGATAGCAGATGTGAGCGAGAGTCGGAGGAGCTTTCAAGAAATTGTGTCCAAGTCGGGTGGTGATTATGGTAATGGAACGGGCACACGATGGGCTGTTCTAGTCGCCGGATCCAGCGGTTATCAAAACTACAGGCACCAGGTGATCCACCGCTCTCAGAGCGTCAGTTACAGTATATCACCATATTCTCTTTGTATGTTTATAAAATATATAATGACATCCGTACTCTATATATAAAATGAAATGGATTGACTTGTGTGATGTGTGTCTATGCAGGCTGACGTGTGCCATGCCTACCAAATCCTTAAGGCAAATGGATTGAAAGATGAGAACATTATCGTGTTCATCTATGACGACATCGCCAATCACCAGAATAATCCCACCAAGGGTATCATTGTCAACAAACCCAACGGCCCCAATGTCTACAAAGGAGTTCCTAAGGTCTTAGTTCAACACTCTTTAGCTAGCTACTTTTTACATCCACTGTGTAGGAGGATCCATATCAGGTGACTGTTTTTCGACCGTAATTAACCAATAAGGCAATATTGCAGGACTACACCGGTGATGAGATCACAGCAGCCAATTTGTATGCAGTCCTTCTCGGGAACAAGACGGCTCTCAACGGGGGCAGTGGCAAAGTTTTGAACAGTGGACCAAATGACCACGTCTTCTTCTATTACTCCGACCATGGGACCACAGGAGCAATGAGCATGCCCGCGGGGGACTATATATACGCAGACGACTTTGTGAATGTGCTGAGGCAAATGTACAAGGCGAAGAAGTACAAGAACATGGTGATATATATAGAGGCATGTGAGGCAGGGAGCATATTGCAAGGGTTGCTCCCCGAGGACTTAGGGATCTATGCGACCACGGCATCCAACGCCGAGGAGAACAGCTGGGCCTACTACTGCCCTCATGGCCCACCAGGGCGCGGGCCTATTGGCGGTGATCCCGCCAAGTATGGCACTTGCTTGGGGGATCTCTACAGCATCGCTTGGATGGAGGACAGGTACTGTTACGTCACTTCCCCACTTTGAAATTACACATTCAATCATAAGTATTTGTGTCTGTCTCTATATGCGGGGCGTGATCCCTTTGTCAAATGTACATGTACTAATTCTCTGTTCTCTATGTTTCTATCTCCATTAATCTTAATTTTGGTGTGTGAGAACAGTGAAGCCAACGATTTGGGGAAGGAAACATTGCAGGAGCAATACTTAAAGGTGAAGGATAGGACCAATCTGTCCCATGTGATGCAATATGGCGACACCATTCTCAGCAAGGCCGTCCTCTCTCCTTACATGGGCCGACGCTCCAAGAACGTATCTACCGTTCCCTTGGAGGAGCTCTCCACTTCAAATTCCCAGGCAGTTCCCCAACGGGATGCTGATTTGGTCTTTTTCCAACACCTGGTCCGTCTTTATAACCACTGATTATGTTGCATATTAATCCATCTATTCTGACTAGTAATTAAACAAAAAAATGTGATTCTTTCGAACTAATGTTTCTTGCTATGTCTGTCTTGCTTCTTCATATTGGGACACCTTGTCGATTGACTACTTGAGGGTGGTTGTAGGTGCAAAAAACTCTGAAAGATACTGCTGAGAGTGTGGAAGCACAGACGAGATTGGACGAACAAATTGCTCACCGATCGCATGTTGACCGCAGCATCAGCCAAATTGTCAACCACCTGTTCGGTGATTTCAATGTCGCAAGCATGTTAACCGCCGTTCGACCTAAAGACCAACCTGTTGTCGATGACTGGGACTGTCTCAAGACATTTGTGAGTCTCAATGATCTCCTCATCAATTACTTCTCCGATCCCTACATGATACATGTGTAATCACAAGCTAATTTATCCCGTGAACGGTTTCTAATGTCAAATTTGTTCGTTCTGATGTATAGGTGAGGACTTACCAGCAATACTGTGGACGCCTGAGGGAGTATGGAATGCAATACACCAGAGCCATGGCAAACATGTGCAACGCTGGAGTAGACAAGGATAGTATGGAAGCAGCTTCTATTCAAGCTTGTTATGGGAAAGTAGAGTGAAAATGATGATCAGTGTCCCGACAATGCTCTTATAAACAGTTTCTGAATTTCATATGGGGTATATGTGCTGCTTCAAGGAAATTGGAATAAATTTAAATTGGTGAGCTCTCTATGAATTGTGCGGCTCATCGAAATGCTCAAATTCCGTTCGAAAGTATGTCGGAATTTTTTCAAATGGTTAATTACAATACATGTAATTGGATATGCACCATCACCTTTTCAACTCCATTAACCTAAAGGAGATGGCTGGATGACGACCACTTTCAAGAGAATGTTCTGATGAATGGAAGGATTGACGCCAAACAAGAGAAGCACCTGAGCCAGAGTAGAGTGACAACTAGTTTCTTTATGAACCTAATTCACGAGTTGGAGATAAAACGTTTGATAGAAAACAGGCAGCATGCAGACAAGCGTGTACTTAATCTGAGGCACCGCACCTCAATTCCATCAGATTGAGCTCATGAATACTTACATTCATTTTAAAAGTAGGTTAGAGAGCATTGTCAACTAATGCTCAAATGTATTTTGTACTACTCAAAGGGGTCATTTAATTTTATTTTATTTTTATTTTTATTTTTGTCATTTGAGTTGATCGAGAATGAGATCTCGGCTTTTCTATGTGGAAAGGTGATGGCTCAACCGCTGAAGGTAAAATGCAATTATGCATGTGCTATGAGACGGATATGGTGGATTCTTGCAGGAGCAGGATCCATTTTTGGTTGCTTGGTTGGTTGCGGGTAGGCTGAAAGGCGAGTGGTTTTTGGACTTTGCCCGTCTCAGCCAACTCCTCATTCATTTGAAGGAAGATTTCGAAGCTTAGCAATGACGTCGCGCCTCTTATTAATCGTGTCATCGAACATGGAACGTGTACCTTTTTTTTTTTTTTTTTTTTTTTTTTTTTTTTTTTTGTGGCATGATGATCGGCATCCCTTGAGCAGCTGATGTCATACGGGACGCAAAGCTGGTTTTGGCCTCCTGCTGTAGCTTTGCTTGATCAGAGGCTTGGTATGGAGAGGGATTTGTTGCTGGATTTGTTTGAAGTTGATTGGGACCGTGGCTAGCTTGCTTCAATGGGCGAAAGCTCTCCTTTGTCTATGGCTCGAAATCTGTTGCAATTGTTACACTAATTATCGTGCGTTCGAAGCTATTTAATGTTTTGAGTCGAAACAATGGTGCAGTACCACTCATAAAGTAATTGAGCAATCTTTTGCACTTTGTCTAGAAATTTATTATCGGACGATATCGTTACCGACCAAATTTGAACCCCGTCAATATGTCCAATTGAGCCCACATTTATTCAAAAGCTTAAGCTAACGAGTTATGTCCTAATTAGGATATATTAATTGCTTTACACCACATCAATTCTCTGATGTATGACTTCCGTACATCATAACAATCTTCCCCTCACGCGTGAACTTAGGCTACGTTTGGTCATCCGGATTTCTAATCGGGATAGGACTGGATAGGATTTGATATAAAATCCTGGGATTTTTTTTATATCTTGTCCATTGTTTGGTAAATCACAGTATTAAAGTAAGATATATTCACATCATATCATGTATATTTTTTTTTTTATATAAATGGCATGTCATTATAAATAAACCTAAATATTCATAAACGAGAGATGATGAAAATCTCTCATAACACTATTCCTTAATTTATTTTTATTTCATTTTTCCTTTTTTTTATATTATTTTCTTTATTATTTCTTTTTTCCCCTTTCATCATTCTTTAATAAAAATTATCAAATAGTAAACTGTACTAACATATCTAAAATACAAAAATACCTAAAATATGTAATGAATATAAATATTTAATTTAGAGATTGAATGTTTATTATAAGATATAATTAAATTTGAATATATAAATTTAAATAAGATTAATAAGAAATAAATCTCTATTTTTTTTAATTTCTTAAATTAGAATTCAAATATTATTTATATTGAAATAATTTCAATTTTGTTAATTTAATAAGTTTGTATTCAAGAAAAATAACTTTCCTATTATGGACATTAGAAACCCTATTCACATTTATCTCATCTCCCTCATGAGATAATTTTACCCCAATTATATCTGACTTTATCATGTCCTGAGCAAGTACTAAATCATATCTTATCCCGAATTTTATCATGACTGCCAAACGCAACCTTAGTATTAGGCCCACTCCCTCTTAATTCAAGTATCTTTCTGACCCAACATCATCCTTACGAGTCCACGTTATTATACCACAACACCTACTTGTCCGAAAGCCGTAACCATCAACTTTGATAGGAGAACAGTAACAACGCAAATAATATCGAATTAATGCAGCGAAATAGAATAATCTCATCTCTTATATAAACCTAATAGAAACCAATATAGTGGAGCAAAATAAATATCAAGCACGCAAACACGGGACGATTTTTTGACAAATTAGGATTTGAGCTCATTCTCGGCGATCTTCCTAGGCTACGCACTCTCAACAAATGGCATGAGATCTCAAGTTTACTAACAAGTCTTAGACCCAAGAGTTATAGGTTGTTATGACTCCAAATCAGAGCCCAATGTGTAAGAATGAGATTTTTGGAATTTAACTCACGGTGGTTATAAAAAGAGTAGTGGTCAATTTATAAGCGTGAAGGAAAAGCTCATCTCTTGAATTAGTTTTTGGAGTGAAATAATCTCAAGACCATCCAATAAATATATCCATATATTTATTTTTTTCCCCAAAAGAAGGCTATCACTCTTTCCACATTCGCTAAAATTTGCTTCTTCTAACGCTTGCACAGATACTCCATAACCGTAGAATTTTTCGTTCGTCTTTTTTTTTTTTTTTTTTTTGGTTTTTCACAACTACAGAATTATCCAGAACAATTAGATAACGTATTTTCAACGGGGAAGAGAGAGAAAAAGAGAGGCAGAAAAGATGACATGGCAACCGACTCGATCCAGCTTCGCAATTGATTGGATACGTGGCGGGACGGCATTGGAGATCGTGACCTGTCTGAGAGAGAAGCGAATATGCCGAAGAGAGCGTATCGATTGCAAACTTTTAAACATTTCGGTGAAAAAACGCAGCCAAGAGCAAAACGAAAATAACATAAATAAAAAGAAACAAAGGAAAGGAAAAAAAAAAGAAAAAGGAAGAGAAATCCGAAACCGAAGAAGACGAAGAAGAAGAAGAAGGGAGGAGGAGGAGGAGGAGGAGGAGCGAGGGAGTTTGTAGTTTCTTCCGTGGCAGAGGGAGCACCCGCAGCAGCACCCGCACCCATCCGTTTGCTGAGTTGACTCGGATTCCGATCGATCCTGCACCTCCCGTCGACTTCATTTGCAGTCCGAAATCAGTGGCGTCTCCGTCTCGGGCCACGATTACACAGCCGGGCGCGCATTCTCTCCCGCCGCCGGTACCCAGCCGACCAGGTGACTTCCCGGAATCCCTTCCTTTTTCCCGTATCTCGACTCGAGAATGCACGCTTCCCTCGATCTGCAAGTCTATCCCGAGGTGCCGAGTCGCCGCTGCCTCAGATCTTCCCTCGGGAGTTCGTCGCCGTGGCCTCGACCGGTCCTGCGGTTCGGCTGGTTCGGTGGTGTCGGATTTTGAACAGATCTTAGGGTTTCGTGTCCCTGTTTTGCTTTCACTGCCCCGACTGCGCCACTCCTGTCTGCTGAACTCCCAGCGGGGTTTTATCTCGTCTCTTTTCCCCGTTTTGTGTCACGTGGCTGGTTTGGTCGAGACGAGCCCGAAGAATGTGACCACTGAATTTCGATGATTCGGTCGTGATCGCGGATTTGCGGTAGAAACCTCTCGCTATTTGGTCATGTAGCTGTGTTGCGGTTATGCTGGGCATTGTGCGAGTTTGCTTTTCCTATGTCGATTGTTAGTTTCCTTTTGTATGCGATACATGCTGGATACTAGAGTGCCATGGACATTGGTGTTAATGACTTATTGATGTCAGATCCTTCAGGCATTCGTTCTTGGCTGGAGAAAACCGTGTCTAAAGTAGTCTTGCCTTTGTTTAGATTTCTTGGTGAAGGACAAGGGAAGAAGTTGCTTAACTAGAAGGAGAGCGGAGCCGTACTCTTCTTTAAACTTGAAAACTCATCTAAGATTTGGGCTTGCAGATTCTGCTCCTGGTGGCTGAAGCACGAGTACCAAAATTCAGCGACCAGGTTTAGGGGGTGACTCGCCCCAAGTTGGTGAGTACAACCCTTTTCCTGTTGCACGGAGAGTAAACTCCTCCCAAATGATTCCCATGGATGATGACATGGAGAGTGGAGCTTTGAGGTCCTACCAGGACAAGCCCAGGACGTTTCCAAGCATGCGCAGTAAGCCTCACACCCCACGGGTAAGGATATGCTGTCTTCTTTTCTGCAATTTTTTCATCAAAGTGTTAGCTTTCTTTGGTTTTATTGTCACGGTGATCATTTAGCCCTGTGTATGCTGTTAGTTTGTCACATCTTTTCCATTTTCTTCCCTAGTTGTATCCTCCACCTGCCGTTGACTTGATAACGATTCCATTGGAACAGCATTTTGATGCATTTTCTAGGTTGCCTTTACAATATTGGGTTTACTTAACCATACCACTTTACCCAATTTCTTGTTTCAGCATTGATTCGTGCTCATCATAGTTTAAAAATTGTGTAAAGTTTTCAAGGATATGTTTGGCTTTTCTTGTAGACCCTCTTTTAGTGGTTGACTCTCTTGCTTGATGAATGATAAACAGTATGTTTACTGTTGAGCATCTTTATTTGCTTTTTATGACTTAAGTTCAATCTCAGGGATATATTGACCCCATTCTATTCTTCAGATTATCCGCTTGTTGATGGGAATCAATGTTCGGGTTCTTCTTATATTGCTGCTTTTGGTATTCGGAGGGGTCTTTTACATTGGTGCAAAAACTTCTCCAGTCATAGTGTTCGTCTTCTCTGTTTGCATTATCAGTTTCCTTTTGTCAATACATCTCACAAAGTGGGTACTTTCAAAGGATGAGGGCCCTCCTGAGATGGTTCAGGTACATTGTTTTTGGCAATTACCTCATCTATATGTTTTGCTTCTTATTTCCTCTTATTTATGTTCTTTCTTCTAGGCTTTAGTTTTTTTTTTTTTTTTTGTCTGACCATTTTGAACTTATGATATCACTTGTTTAGATATCAGATGCTATTCGTGATGGCGCTGAAGGTTTTTTTAGGACCCAGTATGGGACTATCTCCAAGATGGCAGTATTACTAGCTTTAGTCATCCTCAGCATTTATCTGTTTCGCACTCCCTCACCACAACAAGAATCTTCTGGTCTGGGGAGGTGATTTCCACTGTTACTGGTTGAGTGTAGTCTTTTCCTCTTCTTTTTTATCCATCTATTGACGAGCATATTCATTGGGCTCGTTGGTACAGGTCAGCATCTGCTTTTATCACTGTTGCTGCATTTCTTCTGGGGGCTTTGTGTTCAGGTATTGCGGGCTACGTTGGTATGTGGGTGTCTGTTCGTGCAAACGTTCGAGTCTCTAGTGCTGCCAGACGATCGGCAAGAGAGGCATTGCAGGTTTTTCATCTTCTTCTGTGCTGATTATTTGTTGGTAAAATAATGGACTATGTCACTATCAATGAGAATTATGTACAGATAGCTGTTCGTGCGGGCGGCTTCTCTGCATTGGTGGTGGTCGGCATGGCTGTTATTGGAATAGCTATCCTATATGCTACATTTTATGTTTGGCTGGATGTGGACTCTCCAGGTTCCATGAAGGTTACTGAATGTATGTCTCAATTACTCCTTGAGTTTTCCATAGATATAGTGCCTTGAAGTAAAAAAGCTTATGCTCTGGGATAAGTTTTAGTCGATCATCTATGGTTAGCTCCGTATTGTTTTGTAAATCAAGGACTATATTATGCATGGAGCATTCTTGTTGTTGTTCAGCGCAGAGTGAGATTCATTCCTAAGATCCGTTTATCATTACATCAGGCCACAAATGCTAATAGGGTATTCTAGCATGTGCAATACATGGCATCAATTTTTGTTTGTTTTCCAGAGAGAGAGAGAGAGAGAGAGAGAGAAAAAGAGGAGAGGGGGGGTGTGCGATGTTTGAACGGTGCCTTTGGAGGGGCAATGACGTTATAAAGTCTACGACATGACTTCTATGTTTGTTTTTTTCAGTGCCCCTTCTATTGGTCGGATATGGTTTTGGAGCATCATTTGTGGCTCTGTTTGCTCAGCTGGGTGGTGGAATATATACAAAAGCAGCTGATGTCGGTGCTGACCTCGTGGGCAAAGTAGAGCAGGGAATACCGGAAGATGATCCACGGAATCCTGCTGTGATTGCTGATTTGGTAATTGGTTGTTCACTTGTGCTTTCTAAGACCAAAGATTATTTGCTTCATGGTGCAGACATGTATTACTGTCGTTTTTGCAAGTTTCTTTATTAGCATTGTAAATTTTTGTTTCTAGAGGTCAGGACCATTTATATGGTTGGTGAGACAGTTACATGATGTTATTTTACTTGCACTCCCAATTTTTATTTTCTTTACACATCTCATGGAGAATAGCATCGCACATTTGGCTTCTTCTTTGGATGATAGGAGGTTGGTCTGTCTTTCTCAGTCATCACGTCTCCCGGGTTCCAATATGATGCACTGTTTGTGTTGATTTGTTGACTGAGTTTTAAAAATGAAGATTGGGGATGGTTGTTTGGGGAGATGCAGTTTTGTTCAGTTATGGCATTTGGTAATATTGGGGAAAGAGTTCATCGCTTTAAGCTCAGGATTTAAAAAATATCCATCGTATATAAATAGACAATCCACAAAGAAACAAGGTGCATGATAAGTAATTCACCAGAAATGAACGATTTTCACAACCTTTGTGGTGAATGAATGTTTTAATGTAATGAACCTGATTTGGCATCCTTAGTTGAGCAGCTATTTTAAAAAAGGATTTGAATTGTTGGTTGCTCATAATGCCAGTGTTGTTGGAGTTGTGTTACTTCGTGCTGTTGATTTGGCATCCTTGTGTTACTTTAGATATGTAAATAGATTAGTCCATGTGTAGCATTGAGAAGCATGCCTTTTTCCTCCACAGTCCTAGACCCTGTGGCTCAGATAGGTGCCTTCTGTCCACATCGCCCTTTCTTTTGTATGTTTTTTCTCTTCCATTGGTGTGTGTTGAGATAAGAATCCTAAAGCTGGCTTCTAAGCATTCGTTCAGCTAAATTTGTCTGTTTGCCAAATTCTTTAGCAATTTTGGCTCTATGGGTAGGAACTTTTCCTGCGAAGCAAATTATCTTCTGAGCAGCAGACTTAAGTTTTGTCATTGTAGGTAGGAGATAATGTGGGTGATTGTGCAGCTCGAGGGGCTGATCTTTTTGAAAGTATTGCAGCTGAAATCATTAGTGCTATGATACTTGGAGGAACAATGGCCCAACGTTGTAAAATTGAAGGCAAGTCTTCCTGCCCCAACAGAGAAATAATCAGGTCTTTTAGCACAACGTAAGATAGATGAAGAAATGACACGTTTCTTGGTATATATTCTTTCTGGCCTTACACTTATGTTAATTTAAAGTTACACATGTTTGAATCGAGCAGTTCTTTCGGCATGATATAGCCCATTGTAGTATGAATTTAAAGGGGTGCAACCCAACTACTATTGCAATATATAGGAGAGAGAGACCTGTCAAGTAAAACATAATTTTCATTTTCTTTTTTGAACTGTATGTCACAATGCTTTTTATTTATTTATTCTCCAAACTAAAGCTTGGTGTGTCTTGATAGTTTTAGTTTGGAAGTTGTGTTGAAGCAAAGTTCACTTAGCCAATGTGTAAGTCCGAATGAGTGAAGTTGAATTGGAAGTTTTGATAATCTGATCACAATCACAGTTAGTTCAATGATTGAACTACCGTGAGTGGCGAAAATTTAGGACATGGGAGTGTTATTTGTTACTTTAGAGCTGGAAAGACTGGTTAATGTACAGCATCTATTTTGATCGGGGACAAATGCTTCTGCTGCTTCAGTATCGACTCTAATTAAAATTTCTTCTTCGGCATTTGTGACTGAAAGCAGAAACGTGAGACATTTAAAAGTCAATCGATCAATGGAGTATCTTTTTAATGGGAGAGCTAACAATTGGGGAAAGGTGCTTTCTTTATGGGTACATAATGCCTTACGGCCTAAAGTTGAAAATGCCAAAGTCTGTAAGAAAACAGCATACAAGTACAATTCTTGAACCCTACATTCTACCAAACATAATAGAGGCCTCTATCAAACAATAAGTTGGAAAGTTCATCCCAAAAATCTCATCCAGAGCTCACCGAACAACCTACAGAGGTGGTTGTGGTTTCTCTGAGTGAACATGGAAAATAACAAAGTCGTAATGATCCACTCTCGTTCATAAAATGTTCTCTCAAGTTGCATTTTTAATAGCCAAAACAAAATGGTTGTAATTTTGTAAGAGTTTCATCTTTGAAAATCAACTCGATGGAAGTTGTCACACAATTCTCCATGCTGAAGACGTTAAGAAATCACAGCGTGAAGTGACAGCCACTGCACTTCTTTGCTTATTTACGAAGACTAATTTGGCGGTTTGCTTTCATGCAGATCCATCCGGCTTCATCTTGTTTCCTCTTGTTGTCCATTCCTTTGACCTGGTAGTGTCATCAGTTGGAATACTTTCGATCAGAGGAACACGCGAATCTGGTCTGAAGGCGTCCATTGAGGATCCAATGGCAATTCTTCAGAAAGGATACTCTGTTTCTATAGTTTTAGCCGTTCTTGCTTTTGCCGCGGTATTGTTTCTCTGACTGTTCTCAAATTTTTTTCCTTTGCTTTCAGTATTCATTGAAGGATACAGATGCAGAAAACGCTTTCTTGTAATTATTTCTGTTGTTTGTCAAATTTAAAATTCACCAACTTGCCCCTGCCTCTATTTTTGGTATAAGTCATGTGAATAGGTTCTGACACTTGATTTTACTGGATTGAAATTTACACAGTCTACACGGTGGATGCTTTATACTGAACGAGCCCCTTCTGCGTGGCTGAACTTTGCTTTGTGCGGACTGGTTGGTATTATGACAGCCTATGTTTTTGTATTGATCACAAAGTATTACACAGACTACAAGCATGAGCCCGTGCGCACCCTAGCTCTTGCTAGCTCCACAGGTCATGGAACTAACATAATTGCTGGAGTAAGCTTGGGTTTGGAATCAACAGCTCTTCCAGTCCTTGTTATAAGTGTATCGATAGTTTCAGCTTTCTGGCTGGGCCAGAGTTCTGGTTTGCTGGATGAGAATGGCAATCCAACTGGAGGTCTCTTTGGAACAGCCGTAGCAACAATGGGCATGCTCAGCACTGCTGGATATATTCTCACTATGGATATGTTTGGTCCAATAGCAGATAATGCTGGTGGAATTGTGGAGATGAGTCAGCAGGTAATGACTGTATTTCTTTTAAATTTCCACTTCATTAAAAAAAATTAACTTGAAGGAAAGGTCGAAAAACCTTAGTTGAGAGAACTTTAAGCACTTTCCTAAATTTGAATGGTGTGGCCCCTCACATGCATGCGTTATTTCATGCAGCCAGAAAGCGTTCGGGAAATTACTGATCTTCTAGATGCAGTGGGTAACACCACTAAAGCTACAACCAAAGGTTTTGCAATTGGATCAGCTGCACTTGCATCTTTTCTTCTGTTCAGTGCTTACATGGATGAGGTGTCTTCATTTGCTCTTGAATCTTTTAAAGAGGTGGGTGATTTCTCGGTCATGTAAATCCTTCTATTTAGATAGCTTTTGAGTGTAGCGTCTCACCCCGACTGTTATTTGATATTCAGGTCGACATTGCAGTTCCGGAAATCTTTGTTGGGGGGTTGCTAGGATCCATGCTTATTTTTTTATTTAGTGCATGGGCCTGTTCAGCTGTTGGCCGAACTGCACAAGAGGTTGTTACTGAAGTGAGGAGACAATTTATCGAGAGGCCTGGTATAATGGTGGGTATCTATTATCAGAGTGTATTCTCTGGTGCTTATTTTGGTCAGGTTACTTGATGACCATATCCTTCTTTTGTTGGCTCAGGAATTCAAGGAGAAGCCTGATTATGGTCGATGTGTTGCCATAGTAGCATCTGCATCGTTGAGGGAGATGATAAAACCCGGGGCTTTGGCTATTGTTTCACCTATAGCAATTGGTGGGTCGTAATTGTTCATATTGTGTGAACTTATTGTTAGTTGGATGATAAGTAGGTCATGACTTCTTGTCTGTTGTTTTTCCTCCTCGGCCACTTCTGAGCTATAAGCTTATGTTGTGTAGGCAATGAGATGTCCGCCATGGTCGCTAATCTTTGCACGTATCTTTGCAGGTCTTATTTTCCGGATTTTGGGGCATTACACAGGACATCCTCTTCTTGGGGCCAAAGTTGTGGCTGCCTTTTTAATGTTCGCTACAGTTTCTGGTATTCTTATGGCTCTCTTCCTGAATACAGCAGGTGGTGCCTGGGATAATGCGAAGAAGTACATCGAGACAGGAGCTCTTGGGGGCAAGGGGAGTGAGAGTCATAAAGCTGCAGTCACTGGAGACACGTGAGTTTGACAAAACTTTGCCATTTTGCTTAAATAAGGGCAAGAACATCTTACAAAATAAGTGGTGATTATGTTTGATGGCATTGCATAAAGATGCATGGTCATGCCGTCCTATGTGTGCTTGCTGTGCTTTTTATGACACACTCATTTGTGCTCTTGTATTCTGCTACTGTATCTGCCAGAATTTGAAAACCTTGTGATAATTCCCTCTTTACACATGAACAGCAATAACCTAATTGCTTACTGATTTTGGTCTGTCGGATGCAGTGTGGGTGACCCCTTCAAGGACACGGCTGGACCATCCTTGCATGTGCTGATAAAGATGCTTGCGACTATAACACTTGTCATGGCTCCTGTGTTTCTGTGAGAGTTTGTCCATATATACCGGGATTTTCAACAGTGAATCCAAGCCGGCACCCATCTTCGTCTGAGTAGTATACTTTGCCAAATGCATTAGATAGGAGTTTTTGATTTGATGTATATCCCCAGGGTGTCGAATTGAATGTCATACTAACATCTTTGTTTGAATAAAAGAGACGTTTAAGTTGCTATTCATTCTAGTACACCTGGTGTAGCAGAAAATCTGTTGGGGGTTTTAAGTTAGGAACGAAGGCTACTCTAGTGCCGTGAGTTGTGGCAGCTCAGTAGGGGGGCGTGGTTGGGCGTGGATGCGCATTTTTGTAATTCTCTGCTGTCATGAAATACTGCTTGATTGAGATTAGGTAGCTTTCTTTGGAATGGTGTTGGTTCTGTTCTTCGTGCATTCAGACTACTAGGAATTTTGCTCATCTTTTTCGTCATTTTTGAGTTCCAACTCTTTAACACGAGTGTTCAAGGAGTGAATCTCGAATGTATCGAATCAGTGAAAGCGTGTGCCTTCTTTAAATTACCAAAAGAGATGCCAAAAGAGATGGGACTTGTCGAATCGCAAGAAAGTTGATTCAGGCTTTACCGAAGAGCTAAAACGAAAAGTAAGTGCGCACGTCTCGAGGACTTTTTATGAGTGCCACTGGATTTCAATTGCAGAGCGCTAAACTTACGATTCTGTATGACCCGCGCTCACGAATTAAATGGGGTTTCATCCGCAGCACCCATGACTCATGGCCGACTCTTCTGAAGGAAGTCAAAAATATTGATAACAAGTTCGTTATATAAGGAAAGATAAGGCGAGGTGGCATCAAGAGAAGATCGACGACTGATCATGTCATTCCTTGTGATGTGATTTACAAGAGGTATTTGTGGCCATTTTACGAATCTGGGGAAGGCAGACAAAAGAATAACTTCAGCATTCCGTCGAGCAATAACCTCTCGACATTCGAGGAAATCCACCCAAAAGAAAAGGAAACAGCGGAGATGAGCTACTTTGGGCCCAAGCCCAACCCCAAAGTCTAAAACCCACATTGATTTCGCGAACTTGAAAAGCAGAAAGAAAAGAGTAGCTTCGCCTCTCCCTCTTTTGGTCCTTCATCAGGTCCCTGTTTCCTTCTCCTCCTTATCTCTTCCGCTCTCTGAGGAGAGAAGCCCATCCTGCAGCACCAGCGAGCGCGTTGCCGGCTCGCAGCTGCACACTCTAGGGTTTTGTCCAAAAACCCCCCCAACTTCACTCCCCAAATCCCTCTCTCTGTGAAGGAAGAGGAGGAAGGGAAAGAGGAGGATGCAGAAGCCGGGGAACCCGATGGGCGCACTCCCAGGGCAGGAGAAGACGAAGGCGGAGGCCCTAGCTCAGAAGAAGAAGATGCCCAAGATGCCCAAGATGCCCTCCCCTCAGGATCTCCTCTCCCACTACGAGTCTCAGGGACTGGACTCCCGCCAGGCCTCCCTCAAGGCCATCGACGACCTCCAGAAGTTGCTCTTCCGCGCCGTCTCCTCCTCCCGGGGCCCCAAGGCCGACAACAAGGCCCCGCCCGACCAACCCGCCCGGAAGCTGGACGCCGTGAACGGCCGGCTCGCCGTGCTGGAGATGAAGGTGGACTCCAAGCCCGGGTACGCGGGGGCCTTCGCCATCGGGGTGGCTTCCGGGGCCGCCCTCAACGGGATGGGGAGCCTCTTTCCTCACGTGCTGCGCTCCCTCTCTCAGATTTGGACCTCCGTCACGGATCCTCACCGTCACCAATGAAAGCCAAATTAGAGCAGCAGCAGCAGCAGTAGTAGTAGACTGATCCTTTGTTGCTTTCCACCATTGCCCATCAATCCAATTCGAACTCGGGCCTATCTTGCTTTGTTGTTGGGTTTCTCTTTTTCCAATTCCATATTTGAAAAACAGAGGAGGAGCAGTCTGTGGGTCATCGTTGCTGCCAGCCGCCATGTACCCGTCGCTCCTTCGTTATCACATTGCCCTGTGGTGGATAACAAGGGAGCACGGCGATATCCGACGTTGTCGCTCCTGCTAAAGACCCCAACTTTAAGATTAAAGAGGAGCCCTTGTGTTCCAACTCTTGACTTTTATCATAATCGATATTGGTCCGTTGAGTTCTAACAACATTCCGAATTCTGGGAAGAAAAAATCGTTAAGCAACACGGAAATGTAATCGGCTCTGAAAAGATTAAGAAGGAAAAAAAAAAGGATCATAATATGGACTGAGATTGGGCGGTTTCTTTGTCTCTAAAGGAAATGGTACATTTTTCGTGCTACAGAGAGATTTCACTTTATCAAAACTGCAATAGTAACAAGAGCTTATGACGTCAATAAGAATTCCAGCAAAGACAATTCATGTCTCCGTGTAGATGTTGTAGATGTAATGACTCTCGCCCCACATTATTATTGGCGTATTCTGGAGAAGAGAAGGGTTAGAACTTATTCGATATTTGGTTTCGAAGATCGGTTTGCTGAAAGAACGCCATCGGGTTGCTATGCCCGTCAAGCGTGACCATTTTTTTGTTCACATTTCCCCGTTTGCAATTCATTCTGTGGGCTTAAATGAACTAACGGGGGAAGAGAAATTCCGGCAATTGCTTAAGTCAATTTCATCTCCCTCCTCCATCCTCCAGCCAAGTGTAGGTGCTGCCCGGCCACGTCGACGACTGACGTGGCAGGTGAAGGATTTAGATATGGTTTTGGCCAATGGTTATGGTCCTGTCAGGAGATGAGCAGCAAAGCAGCTCGCTCGAAAGCCATACAGCAGGTAAGGCGAGCGCGAACTGAAACGGCGCCGATGGCGACATGATAGCGACTGTTGCTAACTTCTTTCATCGCCCTTTTCGGAGCAAGACCACCGTAGTTTCGTGCCATCTTTGAAGTGACGATGCTTCGATGATCCCCAGAGCTCCGGAGCAGCGACGAAGAGGCGGGTCCTTCGGATTATGTCTCTCGCGGCGACCCCCCACTCCGCCACTGTCTGCCGGAACTTCAACCCATTCGGCCTGCGACGGATAACATGCTCCTCCTCCGAATCCAACCCGGGGCGTGGCTTTGGCACCAAGAAGGTACGCCACCTTCTCTCCCTCTTCCTGGTCTTCTGCACGTGCTTCTTCATAACGAGTTCTGAGTCAGGGAGTGAACTTTGCTTTTTCTCAAATTGTCAGACCAACAAAATCTCCAAGGACGGCGATCCCTCCTCCCAAAAGAGGTATACCCAAGATCGCCTGCACTCCCATTTTCTGGCTCTGCAGTTTTTGAGCTCAATTCTGACTAGCTCATTTTAAAGCCCATTCTTTTTCTTGCTTGCTTTTGTTTCGTTTGCTGTCTCCTAGGTGAATTGTTCCGTCCTGGCAGGCTGCTTCCCCGCGTCGGTTTCGCTAATCTCATGTCTTTGCTCAGTGCAGGAAATCCACGCTCGATCAGCCTGGTTCTCTACCGAGTCGTGAGTCCATGAATCACTCTCGTTTTCGTGGCCAGCCACATATGGATGTTGTGCTTTTTTCGTGTGCTTGGCAAAACTGAAGCTTCCAAATGATACTCCCAGATTGTTAGATTTGATTTTCCTGCTCAATGGTGCCCCCAGAAAATTACGAGTACAAAATGGTTGTAGGATCAAAATTTTGGGACCAACTGTCGAATAGAATGAGTGCTCCAGCTGGATATAGCTTTTTCTGTTTTGAAAGAACGTTCATCCCTTGTTCCTTTTTTTTTTTAAGGGGGGTAACATCACCTGCTGCACTAGTGAAGTCTCAGCTTGTGTGTCTTTGAGTATTTGCTGGTGTTATGTCAATGCCTATGTGTCGCTCATGTTTCACCATGTTTAAAATGGATGTTCGTGAAACCACATTGTCTTTTTGTCTTTCGTTTCTTCTCCATTGAGTCCTTAGGTAATGCACTTCAAGGCACAATTTGTTTTGATTTCATTCGTTTTCTTCATCTCCAGCAGAAGGCCTATTTGTGTTGTATTCTTTAGAGTGATTTTTTTCTTCCTTTTGCTTGTATTTACATGACTTAGGTAGGATATATTTCCGTCATTGATTGTGCATCATTACTCTTATGCGGAACTTTTCTTGTAGAGGCACCTGGTGTAAGTTCCAGGTTCGATGGGAACTATAGAAAAAGTACTTCTGCCGACCTTGACTTTGAGGAACGGCTGAAAGCAGTTAGAAGGTGCGGCCTCACCATATAACACCTTGCTTCATGACATGCGTCATTATGTGAGACATTATCTGAAGATTGAGGTGTGTCCAAGATGCTGCCTGCATCATTGGGACATTCACTGTCTGCAGCAGTTGAACTGTATAGACATCTAACTTTTAAGTCATTCTTGTCACTTGGACTTGCTAGAGAAGCACCGTTCAGATGTCCAGAACAGGCATATTATTCTGTGTGGTCACGATCTCTAGTTCACATGTTGTGACATATTGATAGCGCTCTCCATAATGGTTGAATTGGACACTTATCTTTCAATTGATAATTCTCTCGAGGAAAACATTTTCTCCATTCCTTCTCAATTTTTCTCTTTCCTTTTCTTTGTGTGGAAGAGATTAGGTTCTTACATCAAACTAAGCATCCTCTTCAGGTCAGCGATCGAGCAGAAAAAAGTAGATGAAAGGAAAGGATTTGGAGCTATTGACTATGATGCACCGATTGAGACAGATGATAAAACCATTGGACTTGGTACAAAGGTATCATTGTGATCACATGCTGAATTTAGAAGTTCACATTTTGGAATTGTGGTCAGTTGATCCTAAACCTCTGATTTGAATTTTAATGTCAACTAGATTGGAGTTGGACTAGCAGTTGTCATCTTTGGTTTGGTTTTTGCTCTTGGAGATTTTCTTCCCACCGGAAGGTATGCTTTAATGAAGGCCTTTTCTGCATCTTTGAACTTGTGGGCATGTTGATCCCTTTTCCAGTGTCACTTCTGTTTGGACAAGACTTCTTGACTTAAGACAGGCTCATGTGTGTCTGCACTCAGCAAACGCTAAAAGATTGTGTGATTTCCCTGTGCAAATGCACATTTGTGGGATTTCTTAGTATTATAGACTTCGATTGTTGGCAAAGATGCTGTTCACTAATTTCCATTCATGCTCTTATCTTCCTTGTAGGTTTTCTTGAACTATTACTTTATAATAAACTATCCATCTAGATCTTCCTCCTGTTCTTCCACTCAGTTCGCATGCTTGTTCTTTTTGTGGGCTTTCTTGTGACTCAAGGTGCTCTTAAGCTCCTCATTGTCACTGACAAACTTTTGACATTAGTGATGGCTATCTACTCATTTCTGGCTATTATGCATTAGCTTGGCTTAGGCCTTCTCTTGCACCGCATCACATTGTGAGTGAGTGTGAGTGTTTAATTATAGAAAGCTAGACTTAGTTTTTCATTTCTTCTAAAATCATTTCTCATATACCATGTAACTGGCTTTAGTGAAACTAATAAAAGTTGAATGGCCAAAAGCAAATAAAAATTGCCAACGGTGAGAATTATTCAAGGTTTTCTTTTTTGTTATTTGGAATATAGACTGAGAAGTAACCACAGAAATAATCTGTCTATATCCTACACGATGAACTTTTAGCAGCATGGCAAAAGAAAAATGGAGGAAACTCATTAAGCCAAATCAGCTATGGATTAGCTAGCCAACAAGGACCATTGGTAGTTATGTGCCCTTAGCGTCTCTTAAAACCTCTTTCTAAAGGGTTGATCTGCAGTCTGCACACCATTATGGTTGGAGTTATTGATCTTTTGAAACCTTTATATTCCAGTGATAGTCCCTCTGAAGAAGCAATGGTGGCCAACAAGAAGCTCTCAGAAGAAGAGAAAGCTACTCTTCAGGTGCTTGAGAACGAGGGCTTGATGTTTCCACTGAAAGTATTATTTTCTGCATGAAATAAGCCAATTTTTGGTCTTGAGGAAAGTTCACATTTTCAACAGACTTTGACTTCGAAAGCAATGAAATCCTTGCATACCACTATTTACTTGCTGAAAGTAATCTTCACTGCACATATTTCAGTGTTGTGATTGAATTGTTCTCTTGAGAAGAAGTATATGAGGGAGATGAAGTGTAAAAGAATAGAGTTGAATGATATTTTGTTTTCCTACACTTAAAGCTAAGGTAATTAAATTTTTTGTGAGTTGCATGACACGTGTTATTCGAAATCCTTTTGAATCTGAGCTCTTGGTCATCTCATATTTACATGTATTAATCCAGTAGGATGACAGATACCGTTGCCCTTTCTCTTGAGCTTTACATTGAATAACCCAAGAGAATGCATAATTATTCAGTCATAGTTAGTACTCAAATTCTTTTCTTCTATTGGGATCTGTTACAGAAAAGGCTGCAAGAGTTTGAAGCCACACTTACTACTTCTCCAAGAGATACCACAGTGCTTGAAGTAAGTAATGAGTCTAATATCAGCTCTCCATTTGCATTTACTCATAAGTTTATATCTGCTATGCATGGCTTTGACTTGTAACTTTACAAGGGCACCTGAACAGTGAGATACACCATAGCTTGCATGTGGATGAAATAGCTGTGAAGCAATTAATATTCAAAGGTGGTCATTCTATAAACTTTATTTCTCTGTGAACAATGAGATACATGTTTGCCCTTTAGTATGTGCATCTAATGTGCGTTTATTAAAATTGCTTCATCATCTCTGCTGCATCAGTCTCTTTTCTTTCTATAGGGAGCTGCAGTAACATTAGCAGAACTAGGGGAGTATACTAAGGCAGCTGCTCGGCTGGAGGAGTTGACTAAGGTTTGTCGTTAGGCCAACATGCTTCTTAGTATAACGTGCACTATTTAGCAAGTATCTTAGGCTCTAACATATCTGCAGGAGAAATCTAATGATCCTGATGCTTTCCGTTTACTTGGGGAAGTCAAATTTGAACTCAAAGATTATGAAGGGAGTGCTGCTGCATACAGGAGCGCAAGCAAGGTGTCCTTTTAATCTTTTTCAAAAAATGCAGGACTATTGTCTTGTTATTTTGATTTTGTTGCTTAAAAATAGGGGAAGCTCTAGTTGAGTCAAGTAGACATGAGTTCTGACTTTCATGGAACTTATTAAAATTGAACTATTTTGAGTTTCATGCCTATATGCGTATCATTTGTGTATCATGGCTTGTCAACTCGTACAACAACAGAAGAGGCAACTTGGCTGGTGTCGATCTTGCCCTTCTAGAAAGCTCCAAGGGCTGATCCCAATTCAACAGACTGTTCATTGTATCATAAGTTGGCTGTGCAAATTGAGTGTGATAATTATGACCAAAAAAACAAAAACAGAGTGGGATAATGCTTTCGAAAGTTTCAAATATTCCATTGGCGCTTGAACGTGAAGAAACTATTAGTAGTTAAAGGAGCAAGCATGTGAAAAAGACGATTGCATTTAACTACAATTTATGTGTAAAAATATAAATTGGATTCCATGAATGCCTTAACCCATGAGATCTGCTCTTACATTGATATCATCAACTTATCCTTTTAATTGTCTGCAGTTGTCCACAGATGTCAATTTTGAAGTTCTGCGTGGCCTTACAAATGCACTACTTGCTGCCAAAAAACCAGATGAAGTGAGTCATAGATGTCATTTGAGTTGTTATATTATAATATATTATAAGCTAAGAACATGTTGATGAAGCTGTGTTTTAGCATTAAAGGTATACTAGACACAACATGATCTAGCATAAATTGTCTATGGTGGTATTCATGGATTTAGCAGTAGATAGCCTGCAGGCCCTCTGAGGCAGTAGGAGACTTCTGATAAGGATACCTGCCCTGCCCCAGAGATGATGCTTTTAATTTTAAGCAACTTTTTGCTTGGATGCGTCTTCTTATTTTCAGCAAAATGAAAAGTTTGTTAGAGCATTTCAATAGTAAACAATGCATCCATTAAACAGATTAAGCTTTGCATTAGCCAATTTTCACCACGCTGTAACATTGTGGTCTCCAATTTTCACCAAGGTGCATTTTTTGCTTCATCTTTTTTCAATACACAGATCGTGGTTCTAATTACACAGACTATGTAGCCTTAAATAACCATCTAATACCTTGTGTTTTAAAATGCATAACTTCATCAGTAATGTGGTTTCTTAAAATAAAGCAAGAATTCGGCAAAAAGTCTTAATTATGTCATGGACGTAGGCTGGAATCTTAAGAAGTTCATTTAATTCATACATGTAGCTCTGCCTCTTGATCTCTCATCAGAAGAGTAAAGAGTTCATTGTATATTTTGAGAAGTATCAACATCTCAGTACTTGCGCCACATCAGTTTGAGTCTTAATTTCCTCAGGCCTTATCTGCACCTGTTTTAGCCTATTCTCAACACAGATTCTGTACCTATTCATCTATTTGGTAGTGTTCAAGCTATCGGGGTTAGTGACCTGCAGCCATTTATGAATTTCTTTGATGAGGTGGATCTGCAGGCTGTTCAAGTACTCCTGGCCTCTCGAGAGCTCATGAACTCCAAAAAGCCAAATGTTGAGGCAGATGGCAATACAATGGAAAGAAGTAAGCAGAACGTGGATCCTATTCAAGTGAGTTCTATTAAATTCTTATCTTCTATGACACTGAAGTTTATGCAAACACCTGTTTGGCTAGATAGGCACTAAAAACATTAAGAAAGCAAATGGCATCAACTTCTAGATCACACATTACCTGGAAAGAACCCTGCTTGTGGAGACCTATGATTCGCATGTGATGCTAATGCTGGTAAGAAGTAGTATGTTTTGAGATGAAGATTGGTCGATGCTCCGCCTAGAACAATTGTCCATTTCTATTGATTGTCTTTGCCTCATTTCTGTTTTCTTGTTTTGGGGGAAGGTAAGAAAGTTCTTCTGTTAAGAGCTCAAAGTGGCATATCCATGATCTGGTGTCCCTGCAGATGGAAAATAGCCAAACAATTAGAGACAGATGAATGCAAAAGTTTTAGTAACTAGATTAACTACCTGACCGAGTTCTTAAAAAGACTAACTAACCCTCCTTGGCTGCGCTTAATTAAAGAGGGATCATTTAGGCACTTCCCAAATATTAGCAGAACACTTCAGTATCTCCCCTTGCTCCGCAACACCCCTGTAGGTTACAGCTCAGCAAGAGAGACTAACCACGACACTCATCACACAGAAACTTCTCACCTGCCATATGCAGTTTCATTTTGAAGACACCCCACAAGCTGATACCAAACAGCAGGCTTTGAAACATAGCATACACTGCTAATCATCTGTGCTACAGCCCGGTAGCACAACAGTGTGATGGGTCATTGCATTCGTGTCCCATTTTTCAAATGAAGGTGAAAATTTTAGTTATAATTTATTAGGGGAGGGTATCAACAATCTTTAAACATTACAAAGACAGAAGAGCATAAGATTCTGCCACTCATAAGTCCTTAGTTTCTCTATAGAGATAGTAATGGTATTTATGCTGAATTTGTGTCTTTATGTTGAACTTGTGCTTATATTCTTTTAATTATATTCAGTAAGATTTCAAGAAAAGATGAGCCTTCATAGAGACACTGGGATTTTTACAGAATCATTCTTACTAAATGATCCCTTACTGTACTTGGCAGTGTTTGACCACCAAGCGCAGTTAGCCTAGTGATTCTGGCACTCATCAGTAGTCGATAATGGCACAAGTTCAATTCTCAAGAGTCAATTTTGTAGGAGACCAGTCCATCCTCATGCAGAAAAAGTTGTGGTCTGCTAACACACTAGTGGTACCACAACGATTAGCTTGCTGACCTTAGACCATTGATTCATGAGTGGTGTGAGTAGATGTTGCTCAAGTTGAACATATTGTAGTGGGTATGGGACTCCTACATTAATGTCCCAGAAGAACAATTGTGGCAGCAGTTGACTGCAAATGTATTCCAAATTACCAATAAGAACTTAACTCATCAAAGAGGGTGTTTAGCAAGTTCTTGTGCAATCTGTCAGTATGCATAATATTTGTGTAAATAATTAGTGCTAAACCTTCTTTTAGCCATCATTTCATCCTTTCTGTTAAGACAAACTCTAATGTTCTTATTGCAAAGAATAGTCTCTATATTCAACTTTTCGTCAATACATTTCAGGTTGATTTACTTCTTGGGAAAGCCTATTCAGATTGGGGCCATGTTAGTGATGCAGTATCTGTTTACGATGGGCTCATCTCTAGTCACCCTAATGATTTTCGGGGGTACCTCGCAAAGGTCTCTTCTTTCATCTAGTAATTTGCTGTTTCTTGTTTGATTATCTGATGCAATTATCATGGATATCAGTGCTGCATTTATTTTATTTCTAACACATGCACATGCTTAATATATTACCATTACAGTAGTTTTCTTGTTATTCATTCCATGAATATAGCTATTTTGTTAAAAGAGGGACTCACAAAAAAAAAAAATCAAAAAGGAAAATAAAGATTGCGCAAGAGAGAGCTACCTTGCAAGATATAGTTAAGCCTGTAGTTGTATGTGCTTGCTGCTTCCAGTATGCATCAGACCAAATGTAGTCTACATACTTACTTTCAGCTTTACTTGGCATAGTTGAGGTGGCATATTTAACTCTCTTTTAGTTACTGAATATGAGAGTACGTTAGTAATGTTTATTACAGCTGCCCAATGGGTTCTGGCAAATAAAGGCAAGATAAAAGAAGAAGAAAAAAAACTGCCAAATTGGTTAAGCTGAAGGACCCTCTTGTTTTCCTCTTTTGGGATTGAGCCAAATCAGTTGTAATTTTGAACTTATAGCAACTATTACCACCTAAATAAGGGTAGGGATGGGATTGTTGTTCCTCCAAGTAAATTTTTTTCTTCCAAAGGTTAGCCTGAGTTCCTCCCAATTTCTTTTTCTGGTATAAAAGAGGCTCAAACGTGGTTTTTTTTTTTCTTTCTGTTATTATTATTCTTCCTGTTGGCTTGTTTACTGTTTGGCTTATGTGACCTCTGGAAAATTTAACTGCCAGACAACATATTTCTCTCTCCTGTTTTCCAGGGAATTATATTGAAAGAGAATGGTAGAGCTGGAGATGCAGAGAGGATGTTTATACAAGTGAGTATAATAGCTTAGGCAGCCATAAGAATGTCTTAATGGGCATATGAATGTGGTTTTTGCAGTCTAAGATGAAGTGTATGGCCTCTAGTTGGAAACTTTATTGATAATGATGCTCAAACTCAAAATCATCATGCGATATAGCTGGTGTCATGCCTTTCGCATTTTTTGCAATGGTAAATCAGTTTAATTGTCACTAATGGAGCTTTACAGCATTCTGCTGATATAGTCTTTAGACAGCTTGTTAGAAGAGCATTTTCGTGTAAGTAATTTATTAGGCAAGGAAGCATATGAGTTGTCACCTTAAGAATTAATTTTACGTTTTTATGCCAAATCTTTTGAAATATGAATCCATCACAGAGGTTCAAATATTCCTATTGTGGAGGATGTAAAATGCAGTATTCGACCCCATTTTAATTGTTTGGCGGGGAGAGTTTGCTTGCAGTCATAGTTGGACTGCTTGTTGCTAGTAGACTCAAAGTTGGATGTTTTCATTGGAATCTTTTAGCATTAATTTACTCAAATTATATTGTGAACTTGACTCGATTGCTTACTTTGCAGGCACGATTTTTTGCACCAGAGAAGGCCAAGGCACTTGTGGATCGTTATGCAGGACAATGAGTGACTTTCTCCACTGCATTCACTTGTTAGGGACGGGAGCCTTGACTCAATTTAAAATTCCATTTGGCTTTATAGGATTGTATAGACATGAGATAGATGACTGCTTGTATGACTTCGTTTGAGTTGTTTTATATAATGAATGGAGATTTAAAATAATAATAATAATAATAACAGTAAGTTCTCGTAATCTGTCGAAATCTAGAGCTGCCAAATACCAAGGTTCTGCTGTTCCTTTATTTTTGGCTCCCGTAATTTGGAATTCCCTTTAGATGGATTAATTCATACCCTTGATGCTTTGTTGTCTCTCTTGGTTCATTTTCTCCTCTGTTTGATAATAAACTGCATAAGCTCAGTCCTAATATGTATATTGCATAATATGCGGCTTAAACCACTTGCTTGCTGAACTTGTACTTCGTATAATGTTATCCAAAGACATATGAGCAGGGGCGTGGACTCAAGCTCCTGCTTGAACCACCTGTCTAAATGTCATTCTCTGGAAACTGATGAGACTGTGGGAGTGACTATGATCATCACACAGACTAGGAACAAGGCATTTGATCTTTAAGTTCAAGTCGTAGTGAACACATAGGTCCTCCCTGATTTCAAGGGCGTGACTGTAACTTTTAGAGGTCTGCGGTCCTTACTGGAAAGAATAAGACAGGATATGATACAATAATAGACATTGTATGTGCACTTTATTCTAATTCATGCAATTTGATAATGATCTAGAGAGTTATAGTAGACATTCATGTAGGATAGCTGTGTTTAGCCACAGAAGTGGACTGGAGTCGATCTTAATTTCAGAGTTCATGTAATGGCATAACAAGGGAAAGAGCATAGATCAGCTAGAAGCATCAGTGAGCTGCAAGGTGGTAATAGTTCATATTCTGCTTCATTAAATGGTAGATATAATTAAAGGAGAGCAACCCTTGGTTTTTTCTTTTCTGTTTTTATGGCCAATAGCAATCCTTGGTTTAAAGCCGCCAACTGAAAACTATTTCTCATCAAAACAAGTCTGCCTTTGTTTGGCCATTAAAGAAAGCCCACCCTATTCACTCCAATTTTTGTGTTGCTCTGTTCTTCATTGCCACTCCTACACTGCCTTTAAAAGTATAAGTAATATCACTCAAGAGGACCAAAATACATAAAGAAGAAAGTAAGAGAGAAACATGAAAGCAGAAGTTATCTGCACATTTGGGGGTGATGAGAAGGTGTGAGCTCACAATCGGATGAGCCACAGCTAATGGCATCTTTCTCTACATACTCATGCGAGAATAATGTGACGTCTCTTTTTTCCTCGACAGCCTTCAAGATCATCTCGAAAACACGCACTTCACATGGAATCTTGAGAACTCCTTCCTGTTGGAAGCCAAACTCTTCTTCTGCTTCTTGCAGAAGTATCCCGAATGCTGGGTGTCTTAAATGCTCGGTAGGGATCACAAATCTCTTCAGCTCTTTCCCCACAGAGACTGCCAAAAAGCCTTTGGGGACGACATCACTAGATGATGCCGTCACGTCCGAGAAGGAAAGAGTTCTCTTTAGAAACTTGATGCTTTTGCTGCCATTTCCCGTGGAAGTGGTAGTTGAACCGGAGTTGCCTGTGCTGCTATTGCCACTTCTGTTGGTGTTCTTGGGGGCGTTTGCGACCTTTTTCCATTTCTTGAGGATCTGTTGAAGCCTAACAATGTCACTGATCTTGTTAGACTTCTTAGAATCCATGAAGTTGATGTGCCTTCAAGAAAATGGGATTTTCGCAAACGTCTCTTGTTTTGGGGTGGCACTCAAATGGTGGTGAGGTTTCGGGGTTTATAAGCTAGTTGAGGGGGGTGCTTGGTCAAGGTGCGTCGGAATATTCAATGCATGTTCTACTCCGTTATTTAAGCAATACATCGAACTTATAGTCCGTCGGTTGCTGGGTGCAACTGCCTCTGATGAATAATTAAAGGAAATAACTGATGCATTTGGCCTTTCTATCTTGGTTTCTGTGGCCCTTTTTACTATATTGTCTTTCCGTGCCTCGGATACAGATCCACATGAAAAGTCAGTACTGAACTACTAGGCAGTGCTCGGCCTTTCGTGCGCTATATTTTGTTAACTGTAAA
Organism: Eucalyptus curtisii; assembly: GCA_017140595.1. NCBI lineage: Eukaryota > Viridiplantae > Streptophyta > Magnoliopsida > Myrtales > Myrtaceae > Eucalyptus > Eucalyptus curtisii. Next base: position 39,142,818 of record CM029503.1, on the reverse strand, counting down.
TGTGTGTTTGTAAAGCAAACTATACGGTGCTAGACATTAGACAAGCTGGTGCAGAGTCCCCTCTTTCCTCACGAATATTACTGGTTTCTTTCTGATTCAACTGTCTCAACAGTCAAACCGCCTAGAAAGGCATCATCCTCATGCATGCTCCTCGTAATAATTGACCCTGCACAGCACATTGGTGTTGGTGTTTGGAGCTCTGGTTAGTAATTAAATGCACTGATTGATGATATATTAATCATTGGCGAGCTTTTCACGACCCCTTTTGTTTAATGGATTTAGGATGGCCGAGCGAATCCTAGAAGCGAAATGGCTTTGGACAAACCCATGTGGCCTCCCCATTCTTTTTCTATTTTTTGCAAAGTATGGAATGATGTTAGAATAAACCATGAAGCCCATAGGGTTGACTTCTTAAATTGCACTAATGAAGCGAAAGGAACATGCAACCCCTTTCTTCAGCTTTCATCTTCACATATTAGACATCATCGGAGTAATGCATCATCGCCGTGCCAAAATTAATCAACTTCATTTCTTCTTAAAGTAACCCTGATGCACATGATATGATCGTATTTTGCAATGTATGATTATCTTTCGAGGACTAAAAATATGCTATAGGAAGATCTCTCTTTATAAGAAAATGTGGAGATGCAGAGATATCTGGTGTACGTCTTTGTACCTTAGGAAGAAAAACATAATTAAATGCCATCTCCATATATTGTCAAGACGATGCTGCAAAAAATGAGCTAATCCATGTGGCTTGATCGGTTACCTCATCATCAAGAATATCTATAATAGTTTGAAGGGGAAAGGCTCTAATGAGAATTAGTACAATTTGCATTATAGTTTGATTAGCGGGGGGGCTGGAAACATAGTTGTGGAGCATCTTAAGATAGTTTGACCAAGTGGAGAGCTATTTTATGCGTCAGAACCAGATAAAACAAAATGGTGCCAACAGTTAATTAAGGATATAAAGTGAGGGGGCAGTTGCCCAATTTGCAAGGGAAAGAGGAGATCTGGTTGCTCGGTCAAACTTCGATGGAGACGGACAATTTGTACAATTCCCATTAAAAGAAAGGCTTTGAGCTCCAAGCTTATGCTCTCCAACTCGATAAACAAAAGTGGATTCCTTCGGAAGAAGCAAATGGCTAATTAAGTTAATCAACCTATGATTGCAGGGCTCATGATGAAATCCCACCTCCCGAGGAGGGAGAAACATTTCTTTTATCATTCTTAGTTTTGGCCTCTCATGGGTTTCCCATGGCTTATGCTCTGCCCCTGCTAATAATTTGGATCTGGTTCACATGATCCTCATTTGAAAAATACAAGGAATTTCCTTCAATTCATAGCAACAAGTACCTCTCTATCTCTCTCCCTCCCATCATCTCATCCGAGTACTCGGCACAGTATGCATGTGCTTGTACGTAGCATCTGATAAACTGCAACTTGACCAAGAACAGTGGGCGATGATGGGTCGTTTCCATCGGCCATTCCTAGACTAGTAGGGTTTGAAAGCCAGAGCTGTCCATTAGTGTTTAGCTTAACCTGAAACTGAAAGTCTCTTGACCCGATACTACTTCTAGATGACTCCCCATTGTAGCAGAGAACCAGATTAAATTAACACCGTCCAAATGGCACAACGACGTCATCGCCATAAAGACCATTTTTAGACTACAAGCAATCATAATTCAGTTTTGGATCTAAGACCTCATAGCAAAACCAAATCGAATTTTCTTGGCCGATTAGCTTGATCGTCGGATTTCGTTTTCACACGACTCCCTTTCTTTGAGTTATTGATTCAAAGGAACCAGAAATCAAAATTTTATGGTCCTCATTACCGTGTTAGCTACTGTAGATATAAAGTGATTGATGGTCCTCCTATCAATCTAATCTTCTTCTTTTTTTCTAAACCTTTTTATTTATTTTGCTGTAGAATGTACAGCATTCTTTAAAAGTTTTCTTTTTTTTTTTTCATCGTCCGTTTGGGGTATAATCCCCTTGGCATCGCCTCTATGAAATCAACTCGAGTTGAAACCATCAGTATGTACACAAGAATCCAATATGACTTCTCTAGAAGCTACTGCGTAGAAGGACTACAATTCAATATACGTTCCACTGAATTAAAAAGAAGAAAGAAAAAAAAAAAAAAAGGAGCGAGAGAAATCATTGGGGGCGGAACCGGACAGATCCAGCAGCTATGGACAAGGAAAGAGGAGCGATGAATCTCTGCTCCTGGCTAAAGGCCATCATCACTCACGTGATGAATATAAGCCTCGCAGTCAAAAAAACCGAGGAACAGTGATGGGCTTCCACTAGCCCAGTCACATGTCAGGCCATTTCTCTCTGCAGGAAATCCAGTGCAGCACATTCCCACATGTGTCGGATTGGGCGATGGAAAATCATCGCCTTCGAGTCGTGAACGTATACCATGGGCTAAGGAACGACGAACGTCAAAATCACGGGTACGAATATCTTTAGGCACCTGCAGCGTTACTAACCACAAAGAGGCGTACTAAAAAAGGCAAACGTCAAGTGGGGAGATGGCAATGGCATCTTCAACTTTTGGAGGGAAAGCAACGGGCGAGCCTCTATGGTCAATTCCGATTTTGTCTGCCACTGCAAAAGCCTTCCTTGCCTTCACCGTCCACGCGTTAGAACACGGAAGGGATGGTCCCTCTTCTCTTGAGAAAAGGGACCATCGATAGTGTCTTCTTCTTGGGGCCATTTGTCCCGCTTCCCTTTTGAGGATTCACACGTTCTCATCGAGGCAACGGCCCTCCATGCGACTGATTCCATTTTCACCCTTCTGCCTACATTTGCATCACCTCAAGTTTGTTTTTTTTATTCTCGCAAAATGTACTTACAACCTCCTCATAGCAAACCATCAACTCCCCTGTCTCCACATAAATGATCGGGTTTGTTTTCCCGTCATGAACCCTATAAGTTAGTGATGTTAACTTGAAAGGCATGTGATATCGTGACCGTATAATATAACGTTACAGTCAATATTTAACAAATGAATCATATAAATAGGATGCTCACTAAAAGTTGAACAATGGTAGCCTATGTTTGATAAATAAATGTTATTTGTGGATTAATAAAATTTCTATCCATCATCCCAAAAAATTATATTCCATGCTTGACAAATAGATGAATATTAGAAAATAAAAAGCTACTATTAGCAACTTATTAGAAAATGTCTATGCATTATTGCGGAAAGTCTACAGAACGAAAATGATATTTGTTTTTAGAGGGTTATGTGTTACGGACGATCATATATCATAAGTAAATATAATTGAGGGCATAATTATTGATGACTCTTATGATAAAACCTTCACTCTATAGTTGATGAGAACACGATCCAACATTTGGTATCGATGAGGGGTAAGCATTGTTTCAGGATAGAACCGAAAAACTAGACCGGTAGGAACCTATCCAATTCCAAGTTTCAAGTATATAGAGTAGATTCTAGGTTCCAAAAATTGGAGAACTTGTTTCGGCTAGTAGGTTCTAGATTCTAGGAAAGTAGAACTTGAAACAAGTTTTTGTGTTTTTCTTAGTCTATATTCTTGCATGATCATATGGTATTGCATGGCAAGTGAATAATTAGGAACCACAAATCTGAATTTCTATTTTATTATTGAGACTTTTACTTTATTAATATTTCATATTTTTCGCGTGGCTCGATGTAAGTTGTGATAAGTGATGGTTATTAAATGTGATAATTCACTATTATAATTCGATTAATAATACAAGAACTTCAAACATTAAACAGATAATTAGGTTCCAAATTTTAGCATATGCAGAGTAGATTCTAGATTCCAAAAAATGATGAACATATTCCAATGGATAAGTTCTAGGTGAAACCTGTACGAAACCTGGAATGACTTACCCATAATATTGATCATATCTATCACTTCATAGTGGATGAGCACAAGGTAACATGCGAAACCATTTGGTAAAGCATTTTGCTATATTTTATAAAATATAATATATTTTAATTTGTTAATTTTTAATAAATTTATATTAAAAAAAATTACTGAGAAAATTGTCAAAAAAAAGTCTTAAATTGATTTCAATGTTGCTAATTCAATTATAAACTTTTAATTATGCCAATTAAATCCTAAACATTTTCATAGTGTTTTAATTCATTTATTGCTTTAGCTCTCCAATGGGTCACGTAAACGTCACCATGTTATATTATTAAAAAAATCCATATCAACAATTTCCAATCAAAATTGACTGAATGGACTTAATTGGCAAAACTTGAAAAAGTTAAGAACTAAAGTGGTATAATTGAAAGGTTTAAAACTGAATTAGCAAACATGCAATAGGTTTAAGATTTTTTGGATAATTTTCCTATAAAATTATTCTTCAACACAAATACCTTATTGAAGAAAGAAAATGAATTCGAAAGGGCACTAAAACATAACAGTGCATGCATGATGCTAGAGGATAATTAAAAAAGTCAAATAACATGATGCCCTTTCTATGACAAACAAATGATCCTAGAGGATCAATTCAAAAAATTCGTAACTAAAGATTTGTAGCTAATCTCTTACATTACGGTGGCTACTATTGAATTGATAAAATAGATGCTATTAGAAAAGTAAGGACACCTGAACCCTTGAGTGCCAAAATTTGGTATTTTTAAAATTTAAATGCCAAAAGTTAAGAAAGTGACACTTAAGTGCTAAAATCATAACAAAATAGATTAGTTAAATGCCAATAATGAGAAAATCCGATTAAAATGCTTTACATGACGATTTTCCGACTAGATAGTGCAAAACAACATCATTTTGTTAATATGGTTAGATAATTAATATAAATATTAATTTAATTTAATTTAAAACTAAATTTAAAAAAAAAATTGAAGATGAAGATTACAGGTGGCAAGGGCTAAGCCCTCCCCATCGCCTCCTTACTGTCGCTGGGAAGGGTCGACAACCCATTTAGATAAAGAAAAGATTCTTAAGAGATATTTTGAATTAAAAAAAAAAAAAAAAAAGAATACCTCTTCTTCCTTTTTTTTAAATATAAATATTTCGATTTAATTAATATTTATATTTTTTTTTTTAAAAAGACAAAATGACATCATTTTGGTTCTTCATTGCTAACTCAACTCTCTCGATATGTCACGTAAGTGAGTTATATTATTAAAAAAATTGCCACATAGGATTTCCAATCATATTTGCCGAATTTGGCACTCAAGTATCTCAATTTGAAAAAAAAAAAAAAGTTAAACTTAAGTGTCACTTTTGTAAATTTTGGTACTTAAATGTCCTTCCGTGCCAAGTTTTGACACTCCATGTGTTCTTTTGGCAATAAGTAAGAGAACCAATCATGGCAAAAAGATTACAACATCTATTTTGTTGAAATTTATCCCAAGATGAATTTTTTTATTATCAAAAGTCATTATTCGGTTTTTGTCAGAGGAAATGGGGTTTATGACAACTCGAATATGAAATATCACAAGTAAACAAGAGACAACTATAACTTTATTTCAAATGAATTGTACAAGCATAAATTGTACTAGAATTTAATCGATGACAAATTGGAAATACATTCACTTCTACGAAATCAAACATAAACAGACCATGTCGGAATTTAATTGACCACAAAATTTGAGAACACAAAGATACTATACTGAAAATTTAATCGACGGCACAACACCTAGGATATAAATACACATTAGAATTTAATCGACAACATAAATTTGGAAGCTACACCTAAGAAATACACCGAAATTTAATTGACGACGTGAGTTTGAAAATTAAAAAGGATAACTGAAAGATAGTAGATTTATTTATTTTTATGCCCATTGGATCATCTAGTAGATGAATAATGGTATTTGTAGTGGTTGTGCGATAATCATTTCTAAGTAGTTATATTGCGATTGTGGCAATGTTCCCCATATCCGAGAATTTTGTGCTTATACTCTCAAACATCATGATCTTGTCTTCAAACGGTTGATCCTTTAAAATCGCATGTTAATTGCTCCACAAACTCCCCCATTCTATTTTCTAGTGACTTCAAGCTTAAAACTGCATCTTAAGGCCCTTCGTGCATTCTATCCTTTCTAGATGTCTTAATTGATTATATGCTAACCTTATTAACCAATACTTTTGTGGACCACCGTCAATCATCTGTTGTCAAACATCGACAACTGATTAATAGCAGTCATCGATGTGCATTAATATTGGTAACAATCCTTGTGTTCATTAAACATGGAACACGTGCTAAACGACACCCTATATTCTAGTCACGTGCTTTTATTCATATCGATGACTTGGCCAGTTTTTGGTGCAAATAATTCCATATTTTTTCTTAGCCAACATATTATCATGTCAAGGGTCATTTTACTTTATTATGCATATTTCATGAATAAGAAAAACTTGATAACCCTTATGATTAAGTGCACATTTGGAGGCATTCTTATCATCTTGCAATTTAGATAATTGTGAAAGATTTGAATAATATATAGATACATAATATTACAAAATATTTACTAATAAATGATTTTAGACAATCATTAAAAAAAAACCATGTATGTCGCGTGATAACTTATATTTGAAAGGATAACGATGTTAAAAGATTATTTAAAAATTACGTGTCATTTTTACTAATAATTAAGTACAAGAAAATAAGAAAATCTCAAATAAAAAAATGAAGTGGAGTTTTTTTTTTAAAGAAGTGCCCGAAATGTTAGCTAGGTTCACTCTCATATGGAGGAAGCCTAATGAATACAAGCTTAAAAAGGCTTGAACCATATATAATAAGTCATATGAAGAAAATGATTTCTCATTATCTTTTAAGTGGTAGCCGTAAAGAAGTTATTAGAGACATAGTAATAAGAGAAAAATAGAAAATAGAAAATCTAGGGTTTTGGGATTAGTATGATTTATATCAAGTTGGCGTCAGAGGTCAATTGCTGAAATTTTGTCAAAGTGTTCATGGCACACTTTTCCGGAATCTGGACAGTTTGATTTTCATTTGAAGCTCCTTACACCAATTTTTCGCGGATTGATGTCAGATTTATCATTGATCTTTTGTGAAATTTATGCGTATTGTCAAGAATGGTGTTCCTGAGATCTTTGCTACATTTTACCTCTAGTATTTACTAGAGAAAAAATTTATTAATCCGATTTTTTTGATAGTAAAGATTTTGGTTGGACTCCACTCCGTGATTTTTAATCTCCTCACACCGAGGAGGTTTTCCACGTAAAAAAGTTGTTTTGTGTTTACGTGCTTAATATTTATTTTGTTCTACTATATAGATCCTATTAGGTTTACATAAGAGGGGAGATTATTCTACTCCGCTACGTTAATCCGATATTATTTTGGTTATTATTGTTCTCCCATCAAAGTGGTATTAGAGCTTTGGTTATTACTTAATTTTTTTGCCTTGTGTTAAACAATGGAAATGAATACGAGTAGAATGGTTACACTAAATGACTTGAATTATCATATTTGGAAAGGAAATATGGAAGATCTTTTATATGTGAATGATTATTATCTACCCCTATTTGGTTAAGAGAAACTAGAAAATAAAACTGATGTTGAATAATCTATGTTTCATTGTCAAGTGTGTAGTTATATTAGGCAGTGGGTGCATGATAGTATTTTGAATCATATCATTAGGCAAACACATGCACACAGTTTGTGGAATATGCTCGAATAGTTGTATGCTCAAAAAACTAGGAATAATGAGTTATTTCTAATAAAACATATGATGGCTTTGAGATATCAAGATGGTACTCATTTGACTGATCATTTAAATTCTTTTTAAGGAATTATCAATCAGTTAACTATGATAGGAATCAAGTTTGATAATGAGATACAAGTACTATAATTGCTTGGTACTTTGCCCGACTCGTGAGAAACGTTTCGAACATCTTTATCTAATGCTACCTCGGATGGTATGATTACCATGGATTTAGCCAAGAGTAGTGTTTTGAATGAAGAGATAAGAAGAAAGACACAGGGGTCATCCTTTCATATTCTAATGCCCTGGTTATTGAAAAAAAATAGAAGAAGTGAGTCTCAAAACCCGAGAAATAGAGACAAAAGTAAAGATAAAAGCAAAACCAAATAAAATAAATTTGCTAATAGTCCGTTATTAACATATTAGAGCTTTCTTTTGGTTCAATCCAGTGGTAAGATATAGCTACCATTATTGCCATCAGAAAGACATATTCAGAGGTTTTGCCATCAGTTCAAAAAGGAGAAATAGAAAGAGAAAGGTAAAGAGAGAAAAAAAAAATGATAATGACAGCAATGACAATCGGTTTGCTGCACTTGAAGAAGACTTTCTAATTATCTTTGATGGTGATGCAGTGAATCTTGTATTTCATAAAACCAGTTGGATAATTGATAGTGATATATCTATTCATGCTATATCTTGTAGGGATTTATTTACATCATAAAGATTAGGTAACTTTGTATCTGTGAAGATGGTAAACAATGAGCTAGCTAAAGTTGTAGGCATTGGTGACGTGTACCTAAAGATCAACAATGGCATGAAGTTAATATTAAATAATGTTAAGTATATACCTAAATTTCATTTGAATTTGATTTCCACAAGTAAGATGGATGATGAGGGGTATTGCAGCACCTTTAATTGATGATCGATGGAAGCTCACAAAAAGTTCTCTAGTTGTGGCTAGAGGTGAAAAATATGCTATCATATAGGCAAAGTTTTCCTGAGAAAAAATTAATGCAATAGACAACGAAGAAAAAGCCGAGTTATGACACAAGAGGCTCAATCACATCATTGAGAAATGTTTGTCAATATTTGCAAGAATAAACTTCTTTCAAGTATGAAAAGTTTACTACCGAAGAAGTGTGCTCACTATTTAACAAGAAAACAAAATAGAATCGCATTCAAAAGATTCCCTCATTCAAGAAAGTCGGGTATACTTGATTTAGTGCATTCTAATGTTTAAATTCTATGAAGACAAAATCACTTAGTGGTTCTCTTTATTTTGTTACTTTAATAGATGATTATTCAAGGAAAATATTGATTTATATCTTGAAAACTAAAGATCAAGTATTAAATGCTTCTAAGCAGTTTCAAGCTTTAATAGAGAGACAAATTGGAAACAAGTTGAAATGCATTAGAAACGATGATGGGGGAGAGTATATTGGATCTTTTGATGAATATTGCAAACAATAGGGCATTCAACATCAAAAGACACATCCCATAATACCTCAATTAAAAGGCTTAGCTGAGAGCATGAATAGAACACTAGTTGAAAGGGTAAAATGTTTACTTTCACAGTCAAAGCTATCTAGATCCTTTTGGGGTGAAACTTTATGTAACATCATCGATTTCGACCATTTTTTGGTTCCAACTAATAGGCCAAGATCGGTATGCCAATGGCAGGACTAGGCCATTGAGCCTGGGACTTGGGTCATCGACCTAGCCAATAAGGCAATTTCCGCTTATGATAACCCTACTGAGGGTGGTTTTGCCACAAATCTCGGGTGTGTCGGAATGGTTGATAGGGATGTACACAAAAAGCCATTACCCGGTTCCGATTGCAATTTTATGACCTATTTCCCATGGTTGCCATGTTTTTTTGGAAATGGACAAAATTGAACATTTTAGAACATCCTAGATTCTTCAAGAAAGAGGATGTCTCATCACTTTGGATAGATTTTTCTAAATTTGATAATGAAATTTGCCTAGGAAATTAAGTAAGGAACTCTTAAACAAAGGGACCAATCAAGAGAAGACATAGAAGATTCTAAGAAACCTCATTAAATGCAAGGATGAGTCACCCCACTTAGATGTTCCTTGAAGATTCGATAATGATGGCTCAGATTTTCCTTGGGGAAAAAGCAAATGATTCAAGGGTTTAAGTGGACCAATTAGAAGAGAACTTAGTAGAATATTCTAGAAAGCCAAAACTTAGAAAGCAAGTTCTTTAATTTAGACATGTAATGAATATCCAAACCTCATGATTGTCTAAATCTAAGCCATTAATGAATATGGTGAGTCATTAGCTTAGGTGACCTTATGAAGATTATGTAATAATGACCAAAAGATTTGGTTTGGAGAAGTTGGTAAATCATAAGCTTAGGTGTCCCATGGAAGATTTTAGAAAGAAAGAGAGACAACTTGAGGAGTAAGTTTTGCTAAGGACATGTAAAGAATATCTAGCCTAATGATTACATAAAATCTAAGCATTAAATACAAGAAACTTAGTCACAAGCTTAGGTATCCCTATAAAGATTTGTTCATCATTACAATAAGATTTTCCTTATAAAGCAAGTAGGCTAAGTCATGATGGTATGAAATAGGTGATCCAATAAAAAGATGACAAGTGTTCTCCTAAGACCCTAGTTGTGCCACCTTGCAAACTACGCTTACCACCTTGACTTTATAGCTATGTCACCCCAAGAAATGTGATTGGGTCATTTGGATAAGTAATGATGAGATTAGTACCTATAAATAGGAGGAGCCCCCATTCATTTCCATCATTTTTTAGCTCTCTTGCAATCCACACACCATTATGCTCTTCTTTCCTTTCTCTCGGCCTTGCACCATCACCCCATCAACTTATCCAAGCTAGATCCAAGTTGTGGTAAGTAGACTAACTAAACCTTTATTAGGGTGTTGTATTACGCTAGTTGAGCTAAACGTGTTCTTAACCATGCTTGCAATGTATGTGTTTATCTTATATTGAGTTTCTAGACATGTTCATTTTCCATGTTTTGCTCACTTAAGATTTTGTATGGCTTACTCATGAGTGGGAATCCATGAATGGAAACATGCCCCAGGCCATGGATGGGTCTCGCTTGGTTCAAATCGGCGTCAAGGCATGTAAGAACAAACATTGCTTAGCGGGTCGATATTGAGGTGTACCAATCAAAGTCTTGCTTGGCTTAGGTCGACACTTGGCCGTTCGGTTCTAGCCACGAACCTTGTTCCTTGCCCGGCATATTATGTAGTTATGGTACTATAGAAGATGAACACACACACACACTTGTATGAGCATGCCCTCGGGCCTTATAAATGTGTGGCTAAGAGGAAAAAATAAATAAATTGGTTTGTGTGTTGTACAACATGTGATTATTAAATGAAAGATAAGACTCATCATCACATAGCATTGGCGATGATGCCTCATTCATGAGAACGGGATGCCCAGTGGACTTTGGATGCCCGATGGATTTCGGATGCCTAGTGGATTCCGGATGCCTGATGGATTCCGGATGCCCAACTAAATTTGGATGATAGGCATCACCCTTGGATTAGGGAACGTTGTTTGGAGAATTCCGAAAGAATTGTAAGAACGGTTATGATAATAAATGAACCCATTTTGTGCATGTTTTTGTAATAGTTTTAATTGTTTGAGCATCATAGCTAAATCGAACTCTTGTCATACACATGAGTGGGTTGTTGGAATATATTTTACTATTGATCTACTATATGACATTGTTGTGGTTATATTCATGTATCTCGTTCGACGGCGAGGCATCCTCCTAATTGGAGTTTAGTGGGTTTACTTACTGAGTCCCCCAACTAACTCCCTTATCTTTCAGACTTGTAGGCATAGAGGCCTCGCACCAGTTTTGGGAGTTACAGTCACGCTAAAGGGGATAAGGTTACCTCGGCCTTTTGATGTAAAAAATGAATGTATAAGTAGAACAACCCATAGAAAATGGCTTGTAAAATATACTGACGCAATATAAGCAATGTGTTTGTAAATGGTTGTTTTTCCTTGTTGTTGTTGTATGGGCATATGCTTTCACATGCTCTTAATGAAAAGATAAGAAGAATTGAGATGGCGACAAGCTTGGGACGTCACAAAAATAATCCCTACCCCTCAAGATCCTGGAGATGGAATTAGGGTCGTTACACTTTAAGTACAGTTACACATATATTAAATCTTACTCCATGTGTTCTTCTAGAGTTTGGGTAAGCAAAAATGTTTCTTATGATTATTTGTCTGTCTTTGGGTGCAAGGCATTCGTGCATATCCCCAAAGATGAGAGGTTTAAACATGATGTAAAAACACGACAATGCATATTTATTAACTATAAATAGGATATGTTTAGTTATAATTTTTATGATCCAATTTGAGAAGAAAATTGTAAGAAGCAGAGATGTTGTGTTTATGGAATATCATACAATACATGATATTGAGAAATCAGAGATGATTTTAGCGCCACAGGTTAGTGATGATTTAGTTGACTTGGATCTAGTTCCTCTCACACATATTCCTGCACAGGTTGATGAGAAGTGGTAGGAAGTGAATGCTCCAGATAATAAACATGTCCCTGAACATATTGAAACAAATGATATTATTCTTGAACCAGAAGCTCCATTAGATACTCCACCGGATATTCCAGTCAAGAGATTTGTTAGAGACCGACAACATTCCATTAGATATTTTGAAGATGAGTATGTATTATTGACTGATGCAGGTAAACCAAAGTATTACGCAGAAACAATAGAAGATGGGTGCAAAAGCAAATGGCTTGATGCTATGCAGGATGAAATGCAATCACTTTATGATAATCATACTTTTGAACTGATGAAATTGTTTAAAGGCAAAAGAACCATAAAGAACAAGAGGGTATACATGTTGAAACAAGATGAATAGACTTCACAACCACGATATAAAGGTAGATTAGTTGTTAAAGGATTCAGTCAAAGAAATGGTATTGATTTTGATGATATATTTTCTCCGATGGTGAAAATGTCTTCAATCTGTGTGGTACTAGGCTTGGCAGCTAGCCCAAACTTAGAAATTGAGCATATGGGTGTCAAGACAACCTTCCTACATGGTGACTTGGCAAAAGAGATGTATATGGAATAACTAGAGAGTTTCAAGATGAAAGGAAAAGAGGACTATGTATGCAAGTTGAAAAAGTCTTTATAACCTAAAATAAGTATCGATACAATGGTACAAAAAGTTTATGTCAATTATGACGGAATAGGGCTATAAGAAGACTTCATCATATAACTATGTGTTTGTTCAAAAATTTTCTAATGATGACTTTATTATTCTCTTACTTTGTGTTAATGATATGCTAATTGTTGGCAGGAATGTTTTACGAATTGAGTTGTTGAAGAAATAATTGAGCGAGTCTTTTGCCATGAAAGACTTAAGTGCAGAGAAATAAATTCTTGGCATTAGAATTACATCTTAGACAAAGATGCTAAGAAATTATTCTTGTCACAAGAGAAGTATATCAAGAAGATTCTTCAGAAATTTTATATGGATAAGGCTAAAATGGTTAGCACTCTTCTTGCTGCTCACTTTAAGTTAAATGCAAAACAAAGTTCTATGACCGATAAATAGAAGAAAGACATGGAAAGTTTTCAGTATGCTTCAGCTATAGGAAGCTTGATGTATGCGATGATATGTACACGCCCAGGCTTAGCACATGCAATTAGTGTTGTTAATTGTTATTTGTCAAATCCAGATAGATAGCATTGGAATGCAGTAAAGTGGATTATGAGGTATCTTCGGGGAACTTCCAATTTAAAACTGAATTTCGGGATGAGGAAACTTGAGTTGGTTTGATACATAGATTCTCACTTGGCGGGAGATATTAATACTTGTATTTTTTTTTTTTAATGACCCGTAAATCTACTTCCATGGTTATTTGACTTGTTCTTCTTTTTCCGAGTGGGACTATATCATGGAAGTTAAGATTGTAAATTCACTTCTAGTTATTTGACTTTTTTTATCAATAGAAATTAAAATGTATTGCACTTTCTACAATAGAAGCTGAATTTATTGCAACAATTGAAGCTAGTAAAGAGATGTTATAGCTAAAGAAATTCTTGGAGGAACTCGAGTTCAAGCAAAAACTGTATATGTTATTTTGTGATAATCAAAATACGTTCATCTTGGTAAGAATTCATCTTTTCATTCTAAATCAAAACATATTGATGTTAAATATCATTGGATAAAAGATGTTTTAGATGAGAAGCTGTTGAAACTTGAGAAAATTTATACAGATCATAATAGTCTCGATATGATAATGAAGACTCTATCAAGGGAAAAGCTTGAACAATGCCGATTGATAATAGGGATGACGAATCCCTCCATATCGTCGTGAGGGGGAAATTTGTTAATTGGGTTTACTCTCATGTGGAGGAAGCCTAATGAATAATAAGCCCCAAAAAGCTTAAGCCCATATGATAAATTATATAGAGAAATAGGATTTCTCATTATGTTTTAAGTGGTAGCTAGCAAACAAGTTATCAGAGATGCGGTAATAAGAAAAAAAAGAAAGCAAAAAATCTAAGGTTTGAGAATAAGTTTGATTTATATCAAGCTAACGTCGGAGGTCGATCCGTGGTCTGATTGAGCTGAAATTTTGACAGCATTCGTGGTGCACTCTTCTCGAATTTAGACGGTTTAATTTTCTTTTGAAGCTCCCTACACCGAGTTTTTGATAGATGATCAAAACTTGTGTTTTTGGTCAAATTTATCCTTAATCTCTTATGAAATTTATGCATGTTGTCAAGAATAATGTTCTTGAGGTTTTTAGTACTATGTACCTCTAGTATTTATTAGGGAAGAACTTTGTTCAAATTTTGTTGATAGTGAAGATTTTTGGATGGACTCCGGTCTCATGATTTTTTTATCTCCTCACACCGAAGAGATTTTCCATGTAAAAAAATCACTTTATGTTTGCATGTTTGATATTTATTTTGCTCTACTATATCGGTTCCTATTATGTTTACACAATATGAAAATTTATTTTATTCCGCTACATTAATCCAATATTATTCGGGTTGTTATTGTTTTCCCATCACAAAGTAAACTTTGTCTCAAATAAAAAATTGAAGTGATCAAGTTAATGTCAATTAAGGGCTTGAACTCACCAACCAGCCAAGTCTTCATCGGTTGACTTTTTCCAACTACTAAAACAAGGATAATTTTGTCCAAAACTTGCAATTGAGTTAAAAAATGCATGAAGTCCTCAAATTGAATCGGAATTAGGGTTGTTTCATTTGCTTCTTCCTCTACTTGCTACTAAAGCAAATTGCTCTCGCCCACTCTCTCTCTCCGAGCCCGTCCATATATTCAACTAGACTTACCTTCATTCAAAAGTTTAAGCTAATGAGTTATAAGCTAACTAAGATATATCAACTATTCAACGCCACATCAATTCTCCAATGTGGAATTTCTCTAACACAACTCACGTGTATCTTAACAATCTCCCATTTACGTGTGAACTCCAATGTTTGGTTTGCTCCCCCTTAATTCGAGTATCATTTTGCATTAACTTATATTAACTTGAATGTCCAACACCCAATTTCATCCTTGATCTTTCTTTCTAGACTGAACCATCATTCTTTCTATGTTGATTGAACCCACGTGTGCAAAAAATCATGTTAGTAACCTAATTCCTCCTCGAGATATTCATCAAACACCGATACACATTGGGATGGGCCATCAATCAACTATCGACTCTAATACCATTTGTTGGGAGTACGCAATAGAAGTTTGATACCTTCACTGGGGAGATCATCAAGAGAAAACTCAAGTCCAAGTCCTGTTAATGCATTTAATTGGACCTACCTTCACTTAAAAATTTAATTTAATGAGTTATGGGCCAAATATAATATATTATTGCTCAACACCACACCAATTATCTGATGTGAACTTCTCTAACACAACTCACACGTATATGCAAACACTTCAAGACTAATGCAAAATGGCCTCAAGAGATCTCATATTGCTCATTCGGTAGGTTTAAAATGAATTAAAAATGAATTACAATGGATAAGAGGGAGAGAGCACTTTCATTGAAAAGAGAGAGAGAGAGGGAGAGAGAGAGAGTGGCAAGCAAGGATTTGTCAAGGAGTGGGCAAGAGCAATTCGCTTAAGCAGCAGGCAAAGGAAGAAGCAAACAGAAGAATTCCAATTCAATCTGGGGACTCCATGCATTTGTACGCAATTGCAAATTTTGGACAAAATTATTCCTAACTTAGTTACCAAAAAAAGTCTGTTGGTAAAGACTGACTAGCCAATGAGTTTGTGACCTTAATTATGATTAACTCGGACTATTTCAAACCTTTATTTGAGACAATATTTATTTTTGGCCATTTCTTGACTCCATTTCAAGTTCTCATTTAAAATTTTCCCCTTAAAAGAAAATGATATTCAAAAATTCATATGGTAAAACCATAAAAGCTTATTCAATTTTGAGTCAAATTTTCATCAAAATATTCTCACTTTTTTATACTAAATTGATTCTAAAGTAAAATTAATACTTAAATATAGTAAAACTACTCAAAATCTAATTTTTTCCTAAATTGCTGAATTTTTTTTTTTGTTATTTTGTTTTTTTTTAATTCCAAAAAATAGGGACTCGGATCAAGTCAAGATAGCGGACTTGATAGCGGACTTTATGTCGATTGCATAAAGACAAGTATTGTGTTTCGTTGAGCTTGTTATTCTAAAATGACCTTATTTCTTTTTTTTTATTCTCGAAAACGAAGAATTAATTTTTTTTTCCATATTAAACCTATTTCCTAACTATTAAGCTATTTCGGAGAACAAAAATATTAGTTAATATTAGGAGGGGCGTTTTAAAGTCCTAATAAATGTAAAGGGTGGTGAGCACACACAGTGAGATGGAACCCACTTGCGCTCTTTTGCCAACTACTCTGAAGACCTCCCAAAATTGACAACGTCCCAAGTAAACCCTAAAGTCTCCCAGACAAGGGGCAGATGAATGCCCCCCTGAAATCACTCTGTTCAAGCTCGATATTCCCCGAAAAGGCGGAAAAGGTGAAAAGAGGAAGGGGAAGAACCCATCAAGAATGAGCTCCCTCTCACCCAAAATGATGAACGAGGTACCAACAGATTCCACAGAGAAGTAGTAATCTTTTTGTCGTTGAATTATCAAAACTGTGCCCATCATCGCACGACAGGGAAGCGATAAAACAAGAGGGAGAGAAATATCTGTGCTCCTCAGGCCCGTCCAATGAACCCCAAGTCTCCTTCCCAGGCACGTCAATCCCATTACTTCCAATCTTTTGTCCTCTTTGTCCTCAATTTCCTCACGCTTTTTGTGCTTTGCTCCATATGGGTCTGTGAATATCTCCACACTTGTCATCTGCATCTTTAAAAAAGGAAGGGAACCCAGAAACAAAATCTTTAAAAAGAGAACAACTTGCATATTCTCTGTTCCTGCAAAAGCTTTAGATGTAAAGTTGGCTTGATACTGATAAGAGCTTCGATAAAGGAAAAAAATTTAATCTGGGCATGGAATCACTGTCGCAGAAGAAGACTTATGGCGGGGTCAATGCGGGCTTTGGCGACGTCTATGGAGTGTTGATGCTCTCCAAGGAGATGATCGACCTTGACAAGGACCCTCCTCCTTTTGAGCTCCGGTTTCAAGTTCCCGACTTTAAGCTCGTTCTCAAAGTAAGTAGATTGCTTTTTTTTTTTTTTTTTTTTTTTCCTGGGTAGTTATTGTCCCTTTTGTGCTCTGGACTTTTAGTCTCCAAGAAGTGTTCGATTGTGGATGAACACGGGATATTCTCTTTCCAAGAACTGCCTTTTAAGTGAATAAGGAGTTAACCCATGATTTACTAAGCTTGTAGATGAACTTTTTATGAAAGCAAGAGCCTCTTTTTATAGTCTGGGTTCCATGACACTCCGCCTTTTTATGTGTTTGGCTGATTCGTGGGATAATCTGACCCTGAATTGTCTTTGTTCTCCTCTGAAATCTGCTCTATAAAGGTTGGCTGCTGAACAAATTGGCATTTGGCTGAGCACAAATATTCAACTTTGGATTCAGCGTGTAACTGCTTTCCCAGGGCAGAATCTTTGATGATCTTTGTTTGACTAAAATGAGATTGGTTGTTATAGACTTCCCCATGGTTTGAGTTGTGGTAATATGTTGTTGTCCCATTTTGGGCTCTTCACTACCCAGCTGATTTTAGTTGTTGGTGATAGCCTATTAAGTCGATTCCATTGTGAAATTTTTCTGCAATAAACCAGAGTCAGCTAAGGAACAGTGGAAGTATAGCTGTTGGGTTCATTGGAGATTACTGAAAAAAAAATTTCTTACATTAGTATTCTGGATCTGGAAAAGCAAATTACAAATCAAGCTAAAAGTTTGTCATTTAAAATCTAGACTATATGTGCCATCTTTGTTTTGTCTTGTAAAAGAATCCTTATGCGAGGGTTAAAGTTATCTTATTATGCTGCTTGAACTTTGGACTCTTGGATTTCTCCATTCCCTCTATTTACATGAGCATCTGTAGATGCTACTTTACTGTAGTCTTGTATTATTTGCGGCTTACCAATTGCAAAGGTCATTTTGCCAATTCTCCAGAATCAAATTTTTAAGTTCATCATTCATTCTGTGTAAATGCAGGATTTCTTCAGGACTAGAGAAGTTGGCGAGTTTCTTAGTGGGGCTTTGGCTGGAGCCATGACCAAGGCTGTCCTTGCTCCTCTAGAGACAATCAGGTTCAAATGGTTCTTTTGTCATCGAGCATGTTATTTGCATTTTTCTCACAATATGAAATTTCAAATGCTATCCAGTCACGCTTAACTATTTTGTAGACGAAGAAAGTATTCTGTATGATAGCTTTCTTTAATTCTTATCTTGTAAATCTTGTTCCATAGGCCCCCCAATACATGTAAAGTTTTCAGTTGAGGTGTTTTCAGGATTACTAATTTACTGCACTTATAATCTGTTATTCTCATCTCATGGTTTAACTTTATGGAGGACATGTCTGTCCAGGAGAATCTGTGATAATTATTAATTGCAGTATTCTTGTGACTTCAATTTGCAAAAACCAACTTTATAATCCAACTCCACCCTTTTAATCCACTGACTTTCAGTCCTCTGTAATCTGAAACTCTCTTTTGGTAAGTGACCAAGTAATGGTTGTATTCCTACCCAGCCTTGGCAGCTATGGTGTTGAAAGTATTGCCCCTGGCCGCCTTAAGATTTCTCTTATGAAAATCTTCAAAATATATGAGCTCAGTTGTCACTTGTAATTTACAGGACAAGAATGGTAGTTGGCGTTGGATCAAAACATATTGCTGGTAGTTTCCTTGAGGTCATGGAGCAGCAGGGATGGCAAGGACTTTGGGCTGGCAATACAATCAATATGCTCCGCATCGTTCCTACCCAGGCGATTGAGCTTGGAACATTCGAGTATGTCAAGCGAGCGATGACATCTGCACAAGAACAGTGGAAGCAGAATGGGGGTCCCAACTTGCAATTAGGTAGTCTGAATTTTAGTTTGTCCCTTTCCTGGATCTCTCCAGTTGCCGTTGCTGGTGCAGCTGCTGGCATTGCTAGCACTCTTGCGTGTCATCCCCTTGAAGTTCTGAAGGTATACAACTTATGCTTCCTTTCTGTGTGCATCAATGTCTTGGCTTACTTTTGTTTCTCATTGTTTGAGTTGAACGCAGACAATTATCTCTTCTTAATTCACATGGTATCAAGATGCCATATGAGCTTTTCAAAACTGATATTGTCCTAATTCTCTTGTAGGATCGGTTGACTATAAGTCCAGACATCTACCCTAGCTTAAGGGTTGCCTTAAGTAAGATCTATCAAGATGGTGGAATTGGGGCATTTTATGCTGGCATTGCACCCACGCTAATTGGAATGCTTCCATACAGTACAAGTTACTACTTTATCTATGAGACAGTCAAGAAGTCTTATTGTTCAAAAGGGAATAAGAAATCCTTGAGCCGTCCTGAAATGCTTCTAATTGGAGCATTTGCAGGTGAGAATCCTTGTTAGTTACAATGCTGGTTGATCAACGCTACCCTAGGCATTTTATTGTGTAACCTTTTCAGTGGTCTCTCCTGTATTTATTAGAATTTTTTGTCATTTAGGAGTTGTAGAACCATTGGAAGCATTTTTACTAGTTCACATGTCTGAACAATTTTTTTCTTTTTGCCCTTTTCTCTATCACTTGGCCAGGTTTTACAGCTAGCACCATCAGCTTCCCACTGGAGGTGGCGAGGAAGAGGTTGATGGTGGGAGCTCTGCAAGGGAAGTGTCCGCCCCACATGGCAGCGGCACTGGCCGAAGTCATTAGGGAGGAGGGTCTGTTAGGGCTGTACAGAGGGTGGGGCGCAAGTTGTTTGAAAGTTATGCCCTCGTCGGGCATCACCTGGATGTTCTATGAAGCTTGGAAAGATATTTTGGTTGTCGGAAGAGGTCCCATGTAACGGCTTGAGAGCAAGTCCGATGTAACGGCGCGAGAACAAGTCCAGCCATATTTTTGGTGATCTGGGCAGGGGCTCTTTTTTTTGAGAATTTTGCTGATGTAACGTGGGTCATTTACTTTTGCCCATTGATTAATTTGACCCAACAAATTTTTATTGGAAAGAATTGTTTCTTTCTCCAATCCTTCTTTTGCATGATTTCCTTGCAATCCATAGATCGTTGGCATGCTTTCTGATTGATTTCTCACTAGTGCAAAGGAGTAAGCAAGAAGCAGGAGTAAGTGGTTTCAAGTTTTGTATAGATTCTATCTGGAATCTGGAATCTATCCATTAAAATAAGTTCCTCATTTTTTTAAACCTAGAACTAATCATACATGTCTTAGAATCTAGAATTTACCCTGTTACAGATTTCAAAATTAATTACAGAATTTATTCAAGTTTTATCTATATTATTAATTAAATGATTGCAGTGAATTAAAAGTTTTTAATGATCACTAGTAATTGTCACAATTCAATGACCATAAAAACGCACGAAAAATATGAACATTAACAAAGTTTTAAATTTCAGTCGTAAAATGAAAACTCTAGATTATACACTCATTATCGAATGGCATAAAATATCGCAAATCGCATGAAGACATGAACCAAGAAAAACATTAAAACCTATTCAAGTTCTAGGTTATGAGTTTTAAATTCCATATTCATCCAATTAAGAACCTAGAATTTACTTGTCAAAACAGGTTTTTCATTTTTTGGAATCCGGAACCTATCATGCACACCTTAAACCTGAAACCTAGAGATTCTAATCGGTTCAGTCAGGTTCCAAGTTTTACTTTGGACCCATACATATCCTTGGGAGTAAGTGCTCGGTGGGGGGGTGCCGTGTTTGTTTGTTGGATCGTGTTACCCGCGTTGGGTAAGTGGAATATTGGCAAAGATTGAATCACCTAGGTTTTAATTAAGCACCTTAGTTTGTCTAACCATAATTTTGTTAATAATTTGTTTACAGAGAAATTTGAAAGTACAGTGAAATCAAGGATTAGAAGAGGACTGAGAAAATGCGAAGTTACCAAAAAGAAAGAAGGGGTAATGAAAGCCAAGCTGACATACTGCCAGTTAGTTACAACAATTGCGATGGTACGCTGTAAATGTATCGTTTTTCTTTTTTTCTTCTTTTTGATGGGTAAAACCTGGACTTAGTATACAGTGCGGTATGCATCAAATCAAGAAGCAATATTGAATTTTTTTCTTACTGAACTAATCATCTTTAGAGATAAACGGTCACGTCAGTCAGGTATGTAAAAGGGGAAACGGCTGAAAGTAGAGATTCAGAAAGGCATGGCAAAATCTACATGCTTTTAATTGAACAAGTTCCTCATCACTACACAGGACTGGACAACCTGTTGGGACATTGTGCCTCTCTCCCTCATTTCCCCATTCCAATGCATACCCAGAACTCCTTCAAAATTTCAATTAACAGCCACCAGGGCACTAGCATTGACCGACCATACACTAAAAAAATAAATCTATGATCCACCAATGACTGTTCAGACGGCTGCTGTATTGTCCATTGAAACAGAAGCAAGTCTTTTCGAGTATTTTTGTCTTTACACCAAATCTAAATCACCTAAACAATCTCTCCACTGACATTCAACAAGGAAAAAGGATAGGAGAGGGGTCTCTATGCAACTTCCCATCAGACAAATCCAGTTTCTTCATCTTTTCCTCGCACCAGAAAAATTGTCCCTTGACGATCCTCTCCCTCCTAAGAACCATGGAACATAATTTCGCGTCTATGAGGGCAAATAGCAGCTGAACGTCATCATCTGTTTGAGGCCATGATTTCTTCTTCCATCCTTTCTTCTTCCTGCGCAGTTCCTTCAATTTCACAGCTTTCTGCATATGGCAGCAGTCAGACTGAAGAAATCACAAAGTTCAATATTTTACTAGCAAGTCGTATTCACTGCCAGTTAACAAAACACAAACAGCGGCCAGTTTATTCCATCTAACTGATGCCATAGGTCCTAAAATGCAATTTCAAGAGCTTAGCCAGTCAGATTAAAGCTGTATCTGTCATATAGCAGTCTACAGAGAAGCAATATGGGAAGATTTTGAGGAGATTCCAGCAGCAACAGCCACTGGTTACGCTCAAGAATGTAAGGGACATCAAAATGCCAAATTCAAACTTCTTCTGGTGAGCAGATATAAGCAAACAATTTGAAGAAAAATACAATTACCTATCCCAGAGAAAAAGAAAACAAATAGTAAGAACTAATTAAGCCCGTATATTGGAAATGAGAATGAATCAAAGACTAATGCTGGAAAGGCGACATGTAATGAGTGATGAGAGAACCTCACCTTCTCAAGAGATGACTGGACCTGCTGTTGAGGGCTAGCAAAATGGTTCTGATTTGCAAACAAATTTAGAACTCCGGTGGACTTCCTCTTGTCTGTTTTCAGGAAAAGATGAAAAGTAAGGATGGTATTCTCCATAATTCTGAGGAGATCTGGTGCAAGAACCAATATATCTGAGCCACCTTCTTCTGCTGCTTTCTGCTCCGATCCTGTCGTAGCACAAGTGATAACTTTTACAAACAAAAAGTCCATTTCTTCCGGTCACGTTATCTATTTTCCATTTATGTCAGCAAGGTCATTACCTTGAATATTTGGAACCTGAAGAAGTTTAGGCAAGCTTTTTCTTGCACGTGCATAAATTTCTGGTCGAAGTCCCGGTTCGAAAGGTTCGTTTTCGATAAACCTTTGGAGTAGAACGTGAAATTGTTGAAACTGTTGAGCACTACGGCTGTAACATGTCATATTTTCAGGCTGACCAGAGATCTTTTGGCACAGCTGAGTGTATTGGCAATGAAGTGCCTCCCATGTTAAGCAAGTTTGAGCTAGATAAGCTGTCTCAAGATCATCATAAGGATTACCTTCCGACTGTTGCAGCTTCTCCATTTCTTCATCAGGCTCTTCAATCTTCTTCAAAGAAAGGCAGCGAAGGGGAGAAGTAAGTTTCTTAGATGCAGTTCTGGGTGATGGTGTCAAGGGAACCTGCGGAACTGCATTACAATACAATACAGACCATATAATTGTTATCAAACTTGCAGAAGCCACTGCAGCAATGAATAGACATCTCCGTAAAGCTGAAAATTTCAATTTTCAACGTACAATTAGCAGTTCACAGTACAACTTTAAGTACATCAAGACGCCATACCAATCAACTATGATCATGTGTGCTCTTTCACAAGAATAAATAAAACACCTCCTCATAAGTCATCCGATTTCTCTCACCAACAAACGAAAGATATTGTATTGGTCCAAAAAAGAAAAGCTTTTTTATTAACAATAGAGGAGGAATGCAAATCCTTTCTTTAGCACATATTGACTCGTTGCAATACTAAAAACACTTATACTGACACAAAATGAAAGAAACCAACTGCAAGACTCCTAATATAGAAGTCCAATAGAATCCAAGGGAAGTTGCTAATAAATTGATTGGGAAAAAAAGAATCCTGACAGCAGACAAAATCATGTCAGTCCCTGTGAAAGTAATCGCAGTGTAAAACCATCAGCTGTCACCAAAGTACCATGTTTCACATTAGCATATAACAAGCCTAACATGAAAAATATAACAAATTACCAGCTTCACCGAGCTGCTGTGCACTCAATCGATCAAAGATCAGCATCCTCTCACAGTACTTTTCATAGAAAGCATCAAATCCACCCCACCATTGTCGACCTTCAGCTTCGACATCTCTCCAGTCACTAGAGCTTGTCTCACCCTCTTCTCCCTCTTCCTCGTCATCTTCAGGGCATGAGTCCTCCTCAGGAATCAAAACCAGGAAACTGTTCCGCCTAAGTTCTTTCAACCGTCTCTTCACTTCATTCGTTATAAAGTCGTCGTCGTCTTCATCCTCCGCATCAGCAACATTATCTGTGGAGACCGACTTGCTAAAATCATCAACACCATTTTCACCGTTTGGTTCCTCATGTGGCGGAATGAACTTCCCCTCATTGTCCTGATCCAAGAGAGGCTTGCGTACCTTCCTGAACTTCTTGACTTTGAAAAAATCCATCCCAACTCTTCTTTTATGTTGAATCAGATCGAATCCTCGAGCATTAGCTGAATGCAGTTCTTACCAGTACCAAGCCTTTTTCCTCTGAAAATAATATTCGATTAAGTTAGAAAGAACGCCTCATTTCCTCTCTTTCTTTTCTCCGAATCAGACCTTCCAGGAGAAATCACAGACCAACCATATGGGAAAAATCAGTAGGCAAAGCTTACCTCAGCTCCACTATCTAACCAAAAAAAGCTTTGGTTTTTCGAGCAGCACTTCCATTAAATAAAAGGAAATTCTCTCTCACAAACTAAAGTGACCCGGGGGGGGCTCGGTGTGGCTTAACCCATCTTCCAAACGAAAGACTACGATATCTAACGACCCTTTTAAACCTAGGTCCATCAAGCTCCAAAAGACAGATCAATAAGCATTTAAATGGATCAGCAACCACTACAAAACGGCATCTCCTAAGATCAAGCAGTTTTTCCAGCAAGTCTACAGCTTTACTCACGAAAGCAAAAGCACGAACCAGGAGGTCAAAGAAATCAGCATGTTTGGCGTGCCCAAGATTCAGCATTTGCGTTACGAAGCCTCAGAATCACCCACGGCTTCAGCACTCAGCAGAAATCTCCATGAAACGAGAAAGCAGAAGAGGGGGGGAACCCATAACCTTCAAAGATCCGGCTTTCGAGATCCCACCAGCTCGTCGATGGACCAGGACTAGTTGGCAGCGAAGATCCCTTTCAAGAACCAAGGCATTGCCAAAATAAAGAAAAAGAGAATGTGACCAAGGAGGAAACAGCTGTGGGAGAGCCGAGAAGTAGGGTTTGAGGGAAAGAGAGGAGGGAGAAGGTTCTGGTCTTGGTCCTTGGAGAACCCAAAACAGAAAGACAGTAAAATGCAAAATGGAAATTAGGAAAGAGCGAAATGCAGAGGAGGGGAGTGAATACCGTGCGTTGGTGTTGGCAACAAATGGTCGCGATTTTCCTTCCTACGATAAAAAGTTGGTGAAAGGCGTCCCTTGTGACTAGGGAGGGAAAATAAATCGAACGGGACGGAGATGTTAAAGCTCGAAGCCCCAGAGAAACAGTAGGAAGCAGTGTTCCAGTGTCAGGACCTCGTACAGAGAATATTGTCAGTAGTGTCCTTTACTCCCTCCCCTCACAAAAACCCAAAAACCCAAAACCCAAACAAAACCCCGCGTTCTCGGTTTAGTGAGCGAAGACACATGATTGTCCTCGGAGGATTGGCATAATGACAAACCGGGTCCCAACTTTCTCAAGGTCAAAGGTGGAATCTTGATGAAAGAGAGAGGACAGCCAACCCAACCGCGAGTTAAGGATCTTCAGGTCAGGCTCTCCATCATGTCGATCCTTGTCACGCCCTCACTCATGGAAGAAAGTTCTTTTCTTTCCCGTCTTCTATTAGCTCAACTTATTACCCCATTCTTTAATCATACCATAAAGAAAAAAGGAGTATTGAGTCAACACTTGGATTAATGCGACAAGATTGGGACCGCAATGCGTGCCGGGGAGACAGTCAAATCTCATGCTTTTATATAACGATAAAAGTGGGAGTGAAAGTGAACTGATGTCACTACTGTGCTGTGCAGGTGGGTGAGCTTCGGATGGTCCACGGTCAAACTTTACAGATGCTGCCCGCGACATCGAGAGGAATTTGCTGAGTTCAATGTTGTCTAAGAAAAGCCATTCCGTGAAGAGAACATGATGAATACATACATATATATATATATATATATATACATATAAAGAATAATATACTAATCGAGACATAGGTAAAAGACCAACTAATCTTCTTTTGTGAATTTGAATTGATAAAAATACTCTTCACATCACTCGGGCAAGACGTGCCTTTCGATTAGTTGCAAAAAAGACTAGAAAAAGCTAAAAGAGATTCCATGGAAGTCATGCACGACAGCTACAGGGGCCTCTCGCCGCGGAGCACCTTCCTCAGCAGCGATTCCCGCCCTGGAAATGGGTTGCGTACGGGCTCCGGCGCCGCCGCCGCCGCTGCCGCTCCTTCATCTCTCACTTCCCTCCGGCTCCCGCCGACGACGGCTCGGTTTTCACTTTCACCTGATTCTCTCTTCATCCTCAGCCTGTGTCTCCTCTCCTTCCTCCTCTCCTCTCCTTGAGATGGCGATTCAGACGCAGGGCACTCCTCCTTCCCCATCCCCCCCTTCTCCTTCCCCTTCCCGTCATCCGATTTCCTGGGGATCCTCCCGCCCTTGGAGGTGCCCAGAAGCTCGAAATCCACCCGGCCCCACCCGGCCTTATCCTCGTTGTCCCACCCGAACCTCTCGCTTATCTCCAGCAGCTCCGACACCGCGCTCCCCGACCCCCCGCCGGCGCCCCCGCCGCTCAACACCCTCTCCGCCGACTCCCACTCCATCCGGTCCCGGTAGACGGGGTCCTGCAGCACCTGGTCGGCCAGCCGGGCCCACTCCTCGGTGTCGCGGGCCCGGAGGTTGTTGGAGACCCACCTGAGGTAGCCGGAGGGGAGCGTCCCCAGCATCTTGCCCTTGTGCCTCCCGAAGTCCATCACCCGGTCCCTCGCCGGCGTGGCTCCGCTCCCGGGGAGGGCCGTTCTCGTCGTCGGGGAGCGAAGAAGACCGGGGCGGCGGCGGCGGCGGAGGAGATTCCACTGGCTGTCGTGGCGGCCATTGCTCGACGGAGGAAGGTTCATCGTCACGCGTACCCCGATCATCTTCGACCCTTCCACTTCACCGATTGCTTCAGATTCCGGAGGTGAGGAAGCAGAGAACCTGTTATGGCCGCGATAATGGAAACGTCGTCCTCGAATTTATGATTCGAGAAAAAATACGAGGACTGAACCTGAGAACAAGTAAAAAGCGCGGGACCGCCGCTTTGCAATTTCCCTTTTCTTCTGGGCCGGTAACCTAAATAAACTTTTTTTCAAGGCGGGAGGGCGAAATACCGAATCAGCCCCCGCCATGTCGACCGTAATTCCCATCGCTTGCCATTCCGTTCCGCGATTAACCATCGTCTTCCCCTGCAAGATTTGATATTTCAGGGCCACTCTCTTTCTCTCTCTCTCCGGTCGGGAATTTCTGAATTGCGCGATTTCGTGGATTGGAGCGACGCGGGCCTCGATCGGATCGGCGCCGGTTTTCCAACTCGTCGCCTTCGTGGGAGGCTCAGTTGCAGCTCGAAACCAACCGGCCATAATGCCGTCCGTGTACGGGGCTCGTCTGACGACCTTCGAGGATTCGGAGAAGGAGAGCGAGTACGGTTATGTCCGCAAGGTTCGTCCCATCTCTCTCCCCCCTTCCAATCCAATCCCTTCGATCAAATCCCCGCCCTTTCTTTCCTCCTCTTCCCGATTTCATCTGCCTCGTATGTCTGTCGTCGTCGGTCATTTCGTCGTCCGTTGCATCCGGGGTTTTATCGGATCGGGAATCGTCCCGTGTTGGGGAATCTCGTGATCCCGATTCTTTGATCTAGGATCTAATTGCTGGCGCTGCCAATTGGGTTGGGTGGTGATTTCAGTGGCAAACAATAAGAACGAAGCCCGTGAATCATTTTTATTCAGGGCATGGGTGAATTATAGCCGTGCTCGGTTGTCTCCAATGCATAACAACCGCATCATGCTGAGAACTACATCTAACTTCACTTCAATGTCTTCGGTTTCGGAATTCTGAGGACTCGTATGAATTGACGTGCAGGTTTCAGGTCCCGTGGTTGTTGCCGATGGCATGGCTGGGGCGGCAATGTACGAACTAGTTCGCGTGGGTCACGATAAACTCATTGGGGAGATTATTCGTTTGGAAGGAGATTCTGCAACGATCCAAGGTTTTCTTTTTCTTTTTCTGTTTTTTTCTCCTTAGCGCCTGAATTTATTTGTCCAAATCGTCATCCACGGGTTATTACAACTCTTTTCTCAAACTCATTCAATTACTCCAATGCATCATAACCAAGTTGTCTTCTTAATGACCGAACCTAGAAGAAAGCTCATTGTTTTCCTTTCATTTGCAGTTTACGAGGAAACGGCTGGTCTCATGGTGAATGATCCTGTTTTAAGGACACACAAGGTGACGCTTCTTCATACTACACTCATATATCTCCTGTACTTTTTCCAGGTAGCAAGTGATCAAAATCAATGCATCATCTGCTTGCTAACCATGCAATGTTAATGCCATTGTAACAGCCTCTGTCAGTGGAATTGGGTCCTGGAATTTTGGGAAATATTTTTGACGGAATTCAGGTTCGCCTCAGGCTTCACTTGCAGCTTAAATCTTTTGCCCTTGATTTTTTAACCGCTGAAAATGTTTCATTCTTCTTGTCGAGCAGAGGCCCTTGAAGACCATTGCAAAAAGGTCTGGGGACGTGTATATTCCCCGTGGTGTCTCTGTGCCGGCCCTTGATAAAGACATACTTTGGGAGTTCCAGCCTAAGAAAATAGGTGAATCGTGTGAATTTAATTTTAATTTCATCTAGAGGCAGCTACTATGATCTGAGATTGAGTAATGTTTGCATCTTACCTCACCTCATCATCTGGGTTTAATTTGCTGGTATCAGGTGAAGGAGATATTTTAACGGGGGGAGACCTGTATGCTGTAAGTTTATCAGTTTTTGTCTTTGTTTCGCTAAGTCATCCCTTTGAAAAATGGGTTCTTTCTATCATGTTAAAGCTGCAAAGTTACTTCTCTGATGCTAGATTTGCTATTGCTTTTGTGTGATATTTTTTTGTGGTGTCATCTTCTCTGCCAGACTGTCTTCGAGAACAGCCTAATGCAGCACCTTGTTGCACTGCCTCCGGATGCAATGGGGAAAATTACTTACATTGCTCCACCTGGTCAATACTCGCTAAAGGTACTGTTAAGTTCCAGCTCTTGCTCCTAATTTGCAATCTGCCTCGAAATTTGATGCAGTTACCCTCATGTTGGTAATAGGGGCCATCTAAATTATTAAGGTTACTGGAGCTGTAATTGTGATATTTTCTGGTGTTGCATTGCATGCATCTCTCAAATGAGATAAATTGAGACATTGTGAGCACACTGTTTGTGAAGGGACTTCACTTCCCGCGGAAGGCTTCTCCCACCCTGGAGGGAATCAAACTTATTCAGGAAAATGCATGAACGAAGAAAACTACATCTGTCAAGGAAAATGCATGATTGAATTGATAAAAGTGCCACTTCGTTGTCGAAATTTGGATAATTTGTCCTTGCTGTTAACTCTGAATGCTAAAACATTTCCATGGCCGATCGAAGAGAGAGTTCTCTTTCCTTTTTGATTTTGTATGATAACAGGTGCTCTAAAAATATGCAAATTGTAAATTTCTTATTCTCTACTCATGGTATCGAATGGCTAGTTAGCTGTCTTCTTAGTTTTTATCTCGACCCAAGGAAATAGACATTCCAGATTTTAGAAGAAATGACATGCGAAATCTCCATCTCCAATTTCGTTGGTCAGTATATAGCTGTGTATCTGCTTTTGTTAATTTATATGCAATGGCAGGACACTGTTCTGGAGCTGGAGTTTCAAGGTGTGAAAAAGCAACTTACTATGCTTCAGGTTCGCTGCTCTATTTTTCATCCCATACGTTTTTTAGCTTGAGCAAATAAAAGTACAAGTTGTAAATTTGAAAATCTTCTGGGAAATTTTTGTATTTGGTCTTTTTCAGACTTGGCCTGTACGTACACCAAGGCCAGTTGCATCAAAGCTTGCTGCAGATACCCCTTTGCTTACTGGGCAGGTAACAGATTGAAAGTTTAATTTCAGATCGTGATGTCTTTTTTCCTCTGTTTATTTTTGTTCATGACATTTTTGTCATGTGACAGCGTGTACTTGATGCACTTTTCCCTTCCGTTCTTGGGGGAACCTGTGCTATTCCTGGGGCATTTGGATGTGGTAAAACTGTCATCAGTCAAGCTCTTTCCAAGGTGATCTATAGCTTTTTCCATGGGAATTGTATCTTTAGTTTCATTGTATTGCCTATGCTATGAGTAGTTGACTTTTTATACATTTGACTCATTTGCAGTACTCTAACTCTGAAGCTGTAGTTTATGTTGGCTGTGGGGAACGTGGAAACGAAATGGCTGAGGTGCATATTGTCCCATCATATAAAAGAAGTATCTTTGTTAGCATGTCAAAGATCTTGAGTTTGTAAAATTCTCATGATGCAGGTCCTTATGGATTTTCCACAATTGACAATGACATTACCTGATGGTCGTGAAGAGTCAGTTATGAAGCGTACAACTCTTGTGGCAAACACTTCTAATATGCCTGTGGCTGCTCGTGAGGCATCAATATATACAGGTAAATGCGTTAAGTTTTATGGTTGGCTTTATTTGGTGATTGCAGAAGCAAGGTTTTAGAAATAGGTTGGCTATGCTTTGCACCCTAATGTTTAGAACTGATACTTCATCTCTGAATTTTTGGAGATTGTTCATTGCTCGTAGTTTGTTAAGATGTCATTTTTCAAATGTGGAGGACAAACTTAACATGGTCTCCATAAAGAAAGAAATGTATCCTGTTCTGCATGCATGATTATTTCCTTATTTTGTCTTTTCCTTTTTTGTCAATTCTTAAGACTAATTCAAGTTCTTGCTGAAGACTACATTTGATTGATTCTCAACTTATATTTGTATGGATTTCTAGGTATTACAATAGCTGAGTACTTCAGAGACATGGGCCGCAATGTCAGTATGATGGCAGATTCAACATCTCGTTGGGCAGAAGCACTTCGTGAAATCTCTGGACGATTGGTAGGTATTTCTTCATTAGCTTCAGGAAATCACTATTTTTTTAAAGCTCCCAATTTTGTTGGCAAGCCTTTTTGTCCACTGTTACGATGTTTTTCTTTCTTCTGGAAAGTTGTGAACTTCTGATGGCTTTGTCATCTAATAGGATGGTATCTTGTTGTCTTCTTACGCAGGCAGAAATGCCTGCAGATAGCGGGTACCCCGCTTATCTGGCAGCACGTTTGGCATCTTTCTACGAGCGAGCTGGTAAAGTGAAGTGTCTTGGTGGTCCAGAACGAACTGGTAGTGTTACAATTGTTGGTGCTGTCTCTCCTCCTGGAGGAGATTTTTCTGATCCTGTAACATCTGCAACCCTTAGCATAGTGCAGGTATAGTTGAACCCCTTATTTGAATCAGTAATCTTGATGATGCTTCCATCACGAGTTCAATCGTATGAGGGAAAGTCGAAACTCTAAAGAGCACGAGTGTAACGACCTGGAGAATTTACCATACTTCATGAAAGTGCAGATGAGAACTCTTTATTTTGCATATACTCTCTATCAATATGCTTTTTATCTGAAAGACATACTTTTTCACAAATTGGAGGAGATAAAATATATGTGCAAACACTACTGAGTTCAACGCGGAACCATAGAATTGCTGTTGAGTGGGTGGGAGGTCGGTAAGAGAAGGAAGATTCATAGACCATGTAAATACCAGCCCTTTTACTTGAAGGCCCTCATATTGACACCTACATTGGGAGTGGTGAAGTTTATCACTTAGGAAATTAGCCCTAGATCCAACTAGTCTTAGAAGACACTATCTTGAGGAGATCATTGACATTCTTACAAGAAGAGAAGGTTGAATTTGTTCTAAAGCCACCGTCGGAGATTATATACTATTGAAATGCAAAAATACTATCCTGAACTGTCACAGACTGCTTATCTGACACAAAGTCTGAGACCTATGCATTTTGGTCCATGGGTCATTAATTTTCAGCTTACTTTATCATGCATAGGATGTCTGCCGTTAGTTTGTTCGCCAAAGTTGGGTGGCATAGCTCAAGTTTCATCCAATCAGGTGCTAAAGCTTCATGCTGATGATTATCCTGATGGGTTTCAGGTCTTCTGGGGTCTGGATAAGAAACTTGCTCAAAGAAAACATTTTCCATCAGTGAACTGGCTCATATCCTACTCGAAGTACTCATCAGTGAGTTCTTGAGCTGTTCTCTTGTGCATGCAAGAGTTTTTGTCATTGGTGAATTCCAGTCCACCTAATGCATGCTGCAGTCATATATAATCATTGGGATTTTCTTTTTCTCCATGGTACATAGGCATTGGAGTCCTTCTATGAGCAATTTGATCCAGATTTTATCAACATTAGGACAAAGGCTCGTGAGGTACTGCAGAGAGAAGATGACCTCAATGAAATTGTTCAGGTACTTTATTTGTCCGGTGACTAGGAATGACTCGGCACTAGATGAATCATTATACAACTGATCCAAAAGTTCTTCATAAGGGCATTACTGGTTGTCGTTGCATAAAGGACCTGATCTTGGAATTTTTTATCTGGTTTTTCCGCTCGTGCTTGCAATTATGTGAGAATGGACGAGAAAATTATGTGAGAATGGACGAGGAATTGCATGAGTGCAATAAGACTGAATTGAACCTTTAAATAGTTGTCTTCATTATTTCTGGTTCTGCCTTACAAATATAGACCAGTTTTCACTCTTCATGACTTTCTGCAGCTTGTAGGTAAAGATGCTTTGGCTGAAGCTGATAAAATTACACTGGAGACTGCAAAACTTCTAAGGGAGGACTATCTTGCTCAAAATGCCTTTACCCCGTAAGAGGAAGCGATTCTTGTGCTATCTAAAAGAATATGTTGTTCATGCTTTGCTACGTTTTCTTTCTCAAAAGTTTTGCTTTGCCCCTTTTTTTCTTTATGTAATAATCTGTCTTGCTTGATTGCGACAGATATGATAAATTTTGCCCCTTCTACAAGTCCGTGTGGATGATGCGCAATATCATCCACTTTTATAATTTGGCCAATCAGGTAGATTTGTACCCTTTGCTACTTCGCCTCTATTTTTTTATATGCTTTCTAAGTCACAGGATCATGGTGGTTACATGAACCTGTCGTATCTTTGGGGGAAAGGTAGATGATATCGGAAGGAGAAATTTGGAAAGTCTTTTAACACCAGGGACTTTTACTCCAGAAATAGTCACTTCCTATATTAGGATTAATCTGTCACTTCCTATATCAGTATTAAAGTTAGTTTAATTAATAATGTGATTAAATGTGAAAATCAGAGTTATACATGGGGAAATATGCAAGAGGAACATGCCTTTGCTTGCTTGAAGGACAAACTTTCTAATGAGTTATGCATAGTGAGCAAAATTTTAGGTTTTTTAATTCCTGTTGACTCCCAAAATGTTAATGCAGGCTGTCGAAAGAGCTGCTGGCATGGATGGGCAAAAGATAACTTACAGCCTTATCAAGCATCGGTTGGGAGATCTATTTTACCGTTTGGTGTAAGTATCGTACTTTGCTAATTAGTGATGGAAGGTTTTACCTCCATGGAGCTTGTTCTAGAAACCTAATTCTCTGTTAATTCAATTTAATAGGTCCCAAAAATTTGAGGATCCTGCTGAGGGGGAGCAAGCTCTAGTGGCCAAATTCAAGAAGCTACATGAGGATCTTACTGCAGGTTTCCGCAACCTCGAGGACGAAACTCGATGAATTGAGTTAGGAACTTCAATTCTTAAAGGATTTTCGGCACAAAGTCACTTGGTCACCTTTTCATTCTATATCTCTGCTTTCTGAGTGTCCGTGAGGGAGAGATCAGAGTATTAGATTTTTGTGCATCCCGCATTAGAGATTGTTTTGGTGATTTGTTGGTATTTGTTCAATTGTACCTATTATTTTTTCATGTATCCTACCCCTACTTATAGTTGTGACTTTACTGATAAGATTTTAAGATCTATAGGTTTCCATGGATGAATGTATTTGTGCAGTGTAGTAACAATATTGCAGAATGTGTTTTATTAGTATTTGGAAATGGCCTCATATGGCTGTAAGCTCTACTCCCTATTTCAAGTCTTCTACTCCTGCCTTTCGGAGTAAAAACAAAGGTTCCACTGCCGAGTCAACTTTATCGCAGTCAAACTTCAAACTGGTTCCTCCTATAGAATGTGTAAAAATAGGAGGGTTTGCTGAATTGACGAAGTAAAGGCTAAAGCTGGCTGCTTGAAACTTTAAGTCGTCTGGCTTTCATGTAAAGGAGGAATATATGATAAGAAGGCCTAGGCTAGTTCCCTTCTTCTTCTTTTTCGGACAATAGGCTAGTTCCTTTGAACGATGAACTTTGCAGTCAGTTATAAATGGTGAAATACCATCAAGAATAAATATCGGGGCTTTCTTTTCTTCTTGGGAGTAGCATGAGGCGCCTAATGCAACCCTAAGATGACATAAACTGTGGGTATGGGACTCATATCTGAGCAGCTTATCCATGCGAAGTAGCGCAATCTCAATCTTGTTCATAATTTCATGTAAACAAGGAGCCTCTAGTATATTTTCTCATGATTTGGGATCCTTTCTCTTTTAGGAGGCTGGCTCTATTTCGATTGGGATACTATAAAATATGACTCTTGGAAATTAAATTAATTATTGAGATGCATTTGACTTCGAGGTGTCATTATCTCGTCAATGTAAATTGAGTCGAATAAAAGGGATCTAACCTTTTTCTTCTGACACCACGGCAAAAAAAAAAAAGGAACTGTCTTTTCATATCGTGACCATTAAGGTTGCATGAATCGCAAAGCTTTAATAATATGAACTCTATTTAGTTGGATTACATGTCAGCAACCGAATGATCGGTCTGCATAGAGAATGTCATGAATGGTTTTGGTCCTAAATAAATCAATGCATAGGGAATCACCAGGTAGCTGATGATGACTGGTTGGCCCATGACCGTTAGGTTATAACTAAGAATCAAAAAACTGCTGGGAAGCTGCAAATCGTTATAGCTGGTGCAGCTCATACTGACCAGTCAAGAATTGAGAAAAGAAAAAGATGGAAAGATCAGAGCTTGCCAAATTCAACTGTTCCCAAGCATATCCATCCTCTCTTCCCATTAGTTTAAACCCTGGCAATCCGAACTACCGTTTCTCTCTCCCTCTCTACACACGCCATTTTTGCCACCACTTGCCAGTTTACATTTGCCTGAACGCCACTGCCGGCGGTGTTGCTGGCTCATAAAGAAGTTGATGAATTGGAAAATAACAGGAGTTCATGCCTTGAGGACTGGTAAGCCTTGCATTCTCTTCCCTCCACGTTATTTTTCTTGATAACTAGACGGAATGCACTGGTACTACTGCTCTGCAGAGTTTGTTCTTCATAAACTCTTCTGCTGTGAGGAAAATGTAACCTGAGCCTGACTCTAAATTGTTCGAAAGCACTTCTTCATCCGTCTGGATTTTATGGGAAGGAGTAGCGCATCTGCTTCCCCACTTGCAACGAATACGAACGCTATTTTTCTTTTGAGCTTTATAGCTAGGAATACATTATAAACCATACTACAGCGATGTTGCGTCCTTCTGGGACTTAATTAGCTAGGAGAGTTTTGAATGGGAATGATAAGTTTTAAAACCCTTTTCTTTTGAAGTTCAACTAGTCGTATAAACATTTGGGCAGGAAGCATCCACCCACCAGTCAAAAAACTAAACTAGCGAACGTGGAGAGTGAATTCTCATTCAAAAGGAAAGCACAAGCAACGCTACAAAGCTTCTAAATTGGAGTTGGAGCTATATTGTGTTCTTTTTGCAGGTTTGCATATGCAGTTTATTTGGGTACTGAGGTTGCTGCCTCTGAAATCGATGTTACATGCTGTTGGATGCAGCATGACTTTCCATTGTTTCAAGTTCTCATCATGATGAACATAGGTCGGAGTGGTTTATACTATATGCTGCGATCTTTGGATTGACTCTCAAAGTTTCTTGCAACATTTGCTCAGTCTGGTGATGAAGGTGGCTGAGGATCATCTGTGTCCATTATTCTTGTAGGCTTCTTGACTTCTCTTTTTCCCCTTCCTTTTTCCAGTTTCCAGGAGAGATCCTTTTCCTCTGACCCAGCTCATATCAACCAGTTAAAAAGAACGAAAACAAAGAAGTCAGGGAAACATCAGAGATTACCGAATGCAATGGAAGATGTGGAAGAGGATGGCCAAATTTCTCCAACTTCATCACCACCAACACCGCCATCACCTCTTCCGATAAGTACAGGACCTGGCAATCAAAAATACTATTTCTCACCGTCTCCAACTCTATCCCCGCCATTTTCAGCACCGCAGTCCAGTCATACATCTGCGGAAAACCTCCCCCTTCTGCAGGAGGCATCTGGTCCTACTCGAAGGCCGCCTTTGGCATTTTCCTTGGACCTTAAACAAGCGGATGAAGCGGAGGATTCCAGAAGTTCGTGCCTTAAG
Source organism: Eucalyptus curtisii (assembly GCA_017140595.1). Taxonomy (NCBI): domain Eukaryota; kingdom Viridiplantae; phylum Streptophyta; class Magnoliopsida; order Myrtales; family Myrtaceae; genus Eucalyptus; species Eucalyptus curtisii. Next base: position 39,106,368 of record CM029503.1, on the reverse strand, counting down.
GACTTGTAAGCTCTTCGTTCTTTTCTTTGCTAATTAGTAGGTGGGCATCAATTTTCAACAGGCTTAGTATCACCTTCACCTGTTCCTGGGACTTCAATGGCTTAGCAGATCTTTGAATGGTAGGTTTTTAGTATTCGAAACACCAACCACTTGGCCGTGTAGACATTTCTGAGCAGGAAGCCTGCAACTACCAGTCAAACCTAGCAATCCCGTTAAACAAAAAATGTGGGGAATCAATTTCCTTGGAACTTTTCAGAGCAAGGAAGCGGAGCTCATATATTCATTCAGCCGGTTGGCTACACCACCCGGGCATTAGGCCTGCTGGACCTTGCTAGCAAGTGCATGGAAGACAAATACAAAGTTGAGTCGTTTCCAGACCTTAAAACTGACGAGCTTTTTCTGAACACAGGTTGGACTGGTTTGTTCGAAGATGCTGCAACTGCTACATCGAGTCTTAAATTTCAAGGAATCATCAGCTACAGTAGCAACGGCGAGCGGTTAATCATCAGCTACAGTAGCAACGGCGAGCGATTGTTTGTAACCATTATTTTTTTGGATTTTTTCTATTTCTCAGGACCAATTAGAATCTTCTAACCTGCAACCTGACTCATACGTCGGAGATTGTAAACTTTACACGTTCATGTGTAACTGCCCATACGAACAAAAACATCAAATTTGTTTTAGGAAATGCTCAAATTTGACCGGGAAGATCCGAGTTCGTTGGTCCAGAAAGTCCCTTTCCTCCAATCATCGTGACATCCTTACGCCTGCATTCCGTCTCTTTGTTTGAAATAACTTGGCCCACTTCGCAGAACAAAGAAATGGAAATCACAAAAACACACTGCGCCCAAAACTGTGAAGCAAAGATTTCCTTTCTTCTCTATTTTGCCAAAAGTGAAGATCAGAACATGCGTCTTCCTAATCGAGCTTTTCCCTCACCATATACACTCCCCAAAACAAGTTTCTATAAGCTAAGCAGGACTACGCCAAGAAGTTCCACCCTACAAGTATCGCAGTGGTAACCCCTGCATCAATCCAAGAGTACTGAGATGCTCGAGCAACAGCAAATATCACCACGAAACCAGTGTCTCACTGCTGATTTGGCTGCCTCTGTTGTGAGAAATTGGGGTGATTCTGGGATGCGTTTGATAGGGTTACCATACCAGACTGCAGACCCTGAGCATTTGATGCCATGTTACCAAATGCACCCTGTGAACCAGGCGGCTGCTGCTGCTGCTGCTGCTGCTGTACAGGAATCATATTTGTTGCATTGGCTGCTCCCATATTATAAACTGCAATGTAAGAGGCCCGTCATACACTATCACCATAATCCATGTTTGACACTTTGAATCCAAGAAACATTCATTTGATCATGCAGCATCCTCTCCCTTATACAGTAAGTGAATTTCAAATACCAAGTAACAGAGAAGAAAGTGAAAGCTCATACTTTGATCGTTCAACATCTGGGAAGCATGGCTCCTCTGGGGATTGGTTCCAGATAAGCCAAACTGAAAATGAAATTCCCAACAAGAGAATAAATAGTGACGGAAATTAACAGGCCAATAAGAGTTCTGCCTTGAATATTACACCAAAACATCAAGTCTATCATGAGCTAACATTCACCAGTGAAGAAAAGGCATCTTCATCAAAGTATTGCATGAACAACCAATCAAGTCAAGATACCAAAGTAAATGTAAGATTATCATTTTATGAAGCTCAGTTCTGAAGTGTCAGCACCAACTTCATCCAGAGCACACATTCAACACCATCATGACAGAAATAAGACATAATACTGAACCAAAGGAACTTCTGGCATAACAAAGAGAAATTGCATTTGACCACCCGTAAGTGTGAGTTTGTGATACTTACAGCCAGAAAATTGGCTCCCCTAAAACTATCATTTTTGCAACAAACAGCCTTCATTATATTTATCCATAAAATTCAAATGAATCCAGGGAAAATGGTGCAGCGAGATTGTATAAATTTTTGTGAAACCCTGTCAACTATTCTAAAAACTGAAGTGATTAAATGAAGACATAATTTGAGATTTAATTAAATATGTTAATAAACAACTCTTTTTTTGAGTTATATCTTTATCCTTGGATTGAAGTTATAACTATTTAGTTACACGATCTCCATTTTAGGAGAGCATAAACTATAAAAACGTCTCTGTTGACTTCTGCCACCTGTTAAAGGAAGGTCGTGAAAGATGTTGATAATGGCATTCCCCCAGATTGAGGAGAAAAAGCCAACCCCTTGATCAGATAAAACTGCCTGCCCAAAGCGTGACCTAGGACCACAACTCAAAATGTACCTTGCGACAAGATGCGGACATTCCCCATGCTGTGGTTCCTTCCGGTCTGTTCCATGGGTTTCGATGCAACAACAAGATGTTATTTGTAACGAGTAGTTTTGTCGTTTGGTTAATTGGTCGCATTTTTTTTTTCATGAAATGGATTGAATTAGTATTAGTCTGGATACACCCCTTAAGTGCATGTCTCAACAACACAAAATGAGAGTTTTACTCGTTAAATTTTGTGAAACCCCTGTTGACTATTCTAAAAACTGAAGTGATTAATTGAAGACGTAGTCTGAGATTTAAATAAATACATTAACCATCCTCCTCAAGCGTAAGCTGGATTTAACCTAAGACTAAAACATGGAAATATATAATAGGTTAAGCATATAGAGGGTCTTAGCACCTGCTTTGATAACTCATTGTAATGTTATGAAATTTGCTCTAGAAATTTAAGCTCAATATTTAATTAATATTTAACAGAGATAAATAGATGGCAAATTGGAATCCTTTTCTCATGGATCAACTGATAAAAATTTTCATCAACAGGAATTCAAAAGTCCCGCAAAATGTTAGCTATAGTAAATTACACATCTTATGGGCATCTTCTTCCATCCATAATATTTGTCCTCTCTACATCCATACACTTACACCCAGCAATTTTTCTTTTGCAGGAAATATGTTTTGCAATGTACTTATAATGAAAGATTCGCTTTTCAGAAAGAGGTCTATCATTTAGATTGAAATGGATCTAAAAACTTTCTATCAGGATGAAACATTGTAGCTGAAATAAAAATTCAAGGAGAGTTATTCACTTGGCCATTTCTGGTGACATTCCATCCTGTGAAGAAAACTATAAAACTGAAATTCCTCTTCTACTTGGAAGACAGAGTAGAAAGCTCACCTGCATCCTTGGAAGAAGAGACTGCGACTGCATTGTAGAAATATTTGGTATCTGAAATAAAATAAACAAAGTCAGTATACTTCGTCAGCAAGAACAGAGTGAAGATTAGCCCATGAGTTGAAAGGTAATGGAATGTCTGGACTGAGATAAGGAAGAACAAATGAAAAGATGATGTCCACAAAACTGAAATTTATGCATCCAAATAAGAAGAGCCATGCACACCATTGGCATGCTTGAACATTTAAACGTACTAAGCGAATATGCAACTACCTGAGGCATATTTACTGCATAAGTATGGTAAAAGGTACAAAAGTGTTCTTCAGTATTAACCACTGATGAGCCCACGGAAAACTGAGCCAGATTGGGAGTATAGTTAAACTAATTCTCATGAAAATTTTTAGTTTTGATCACCATATTAAAGATTAACCATCATTTAAGGTTTTTCAAGGGGAAGAAATCCGGATGACGTACTTAATGCTTGAATATGTCCACAGAAGCTCGTGATGGAATCCTAAAGTCATAAACTTGTTTGTAGTGACACAGATGGAAAGACAAAAAAGAACCAAGGAAAGAGTGAATCTGACCATTTGGTTATTTGGTGCTGTCTGAGCAGCATTGAACAATGCGCTATTGGCAGAGCCAGAAAATTGGTTTAGATGACGACTAATCATGTTTCCTTGATTGAGTTGGCCTTGACCAATGCTATGCTGCAGAGGGCCAGAAGGCAACTGCCTGCCTTGAAATTGTTGGTGCCCCAGTGTCTGAGTATACTGCATCTGAGGTTGACCCTGAAACAGCCAAAAATATATATCAGGTTGAAGCAAGCATAGAAGAAAAGATACCCTTGGTCTAGCATTAGCAGAAATGGACACAAGCTTCTCAAAGTTGACTAGAGCTGCAGTACGATTATTGGGCAAGAAATAATGACATTCAGCCTGTAGCACTTGCATGAGTGTCCATTTTGGATGTTGTTTGATTTACATAAACTGTTCAGCAACAAGAAAAAGTGGGGATTGTTGCAGTGAGCTAGAAAACTTTAAGTAGACAGACAAGGCCTTTGACAATTTATAAGAGTTCTGCTTAAACTACGGAGGTACTTCCCCATTAGTGTATCAAAAAATGACATCAATTGCAACTACTCACACATCAGCCTTTACTTGGAGCTTGGTTCATAATTCATTAAACACCAAGAATTAGCACTTGGTAAGGCTAACGTGTTTGGCAACGCTAATTAGTATTAATCTAAAAATTCAATTAGGTCAAAGATCACTTAATGGGTTAAATTGAGAGGGGATGTTAAATGTCAAGTACAAAGATGTCCCACACTTCTTGTCTATGGGGTTTGCATAGACAATTTTTAACACATGAGAGGGGGAACTTAAGCTACTAGCTGCATGGACATTTTAACACTCCCTTAGCGCTTTGCATTTACCTATATCATGTACAAAAATGCCATTCTATACACAGGTTTCAACTAAACATCATATGCATGAATCAATACTCATTTGAAAATCTTCTAAAAGTCTATTTTATTTGGACAAAATCAATAAAACGAGGCAATTTATTTAAAGATCCATGCTACTTAACATCAAATCCAAAGAACAAGGATAATTATCCCCCAAGACAAACAAAGAGCATTAGTCTGTTACCAACAAGGTTTTGCTTGTAATCTTAGAAGTTCTTCCCATGATATCTTCATAATGCACGCATGTAATTATTATTTAATGCAGAAGCAGAAAATTAGCCATAAACCTCACCTGCCCCAGACCTGACATGGTAGGCTGGCGGAATTGTTGTTGAGCAAGAAGAATTTGCTGATGCTGAGGTAATTGCATCATCTTCTGCCTTTGTTGTTGCTGCTGCTGCTGCTGCTGCTGCTGTGGTTGCTGTTGTTGCGATTGTTGTTGAGGAGATGGTGTGTTCATATTTGTACCAGACCTAGGGGAATTGGCATATGGCATTGGAGATGCAGAGCTGTTGTCAAAAGAACTGGCACCCGGAGAAGCAGCAGATCTTCCAAGTAGTTGTGTCCCGGTGGCCTGCTCAATTTTAGGTCACACGAGAAGCTCTAAGGATAAGAGGAGAAGGTCCAAAGACTTCGAAGGAAAGGTCAAGCTCAAAGAAGATGTTGAACATTAAATCAAGCGGTTTGTCCCAAAAGTCCGTAAAAAGGGACTCATTCTAAGACCAAGGGAGCCTGCACAAAAGGATAAGGAAGGACATCTAGCATATACAGAGAAGAAGCAGTTGCCCATGTGACTAAGCAACTATTTTCTTAACGACGATCTCATTTTACAAAGATTCACGAAATGACTCAAATTCTTGAGGACCACAAGTTAGGACTGTCCATATCGCCTAACCAGGATCTTTGCTTCATAACTTCTGCGGAAAATATACAGCATGAACCAATGAAATGGAAAGAGCAAAGCATATGGGCACACCTGCAACAAAGCTCCCGCACCACTCATGTTGTTTGACGATGCAGAACTGCTCTTTTGGTATATTCCTGAAAAAGAAGCTTCCAGAGTTGCTTAAGAAGTTATCTATGTGCCATGCAAAAGATGATAGAATTCAAGAACAGGCTTTCCAGAAAAAAATCCGGGAAAACAGCAAAACACTTCATTGTCGAGTAAGAAAGTTACCAGATGCGTCGGCCAAATTTTGCATTCCATCACCTACATGGAGCACATCTGAGAGATGCATGGGAAGTGCTTGTGTCATCTGCCTCTGGTCTCCAGATATTCTTAATCCTTTATTCACAAATACCATGCTCTAAATCAGTGTGAGAAAAGCACTCAAAGGAAGCGCAAAGACACCAAGAACTGACATCATTGACATTAGGAAAATGCAAAGAAAATGAAAGAAAGAACTGGATAAGATAACACAGCTGCCGTTGCTACATACATATGGTTTCCAATGTCATCATTTTGGTATCACAAGAACCAGAACCATTACCGTATCACCTTCCAAATTGATGCGTTTTATGTGTTGACAAGCAACCTGTTGTTCCTCATGACAAATTGATTTCCCCATATGCCTAACTTACCACAAATTTTGCAAGAATGCATCATCTACTTCTCTATACAGTTCAAGAATATGTAAGCACTCATTCCAAGTTGTACGATGAAACTTGAGTAAATAAAGAGGCGAAGGAACAAATTGCAGACATGATCAACCAAGGTAATGGATGAAGATAAGAGCTTTGGAGTAATCTGTTAACACCTTCACCATAATTTACAGCAGCTCTGAGAATATTTTCCTGTTCTTGAATTTTAGCAGCCTGAGCCTTGTCCAGGGTTGGAGCAATTGTTGGACCTTGACGAGCTCCAAAACCATAAGCTTTACGTGTATCCGACAGAACTTTTTCGGCACTTTCACAGGCAGCAGCAATCATGTCGATTCTTGCCTGCAAATGAAAAGGAATGTGCATTTCCATACTCAGTGCAAAAGGTCATTCTGGAAGGCATGTGCATATCAACCTTTTAAGAGTTTTCAAAACAGCATATCACAAATCGACATCCATATCACTTAACCAGAAAAATTGGCATTTATATCAATCATTTCACATTTCAATGTGTTTTAACATACAACAACATTTTGGGAGACAAAAAACCAAGTAGTCGTTGATTCCTTAAGGTTTATTTATCTTTTCTATTGCTTTACTAGTCTTGACTGATTGACTAAGGTACCCCAGGGGTTTGCAGCAGGCTGCATGACTAATGCCCCATGCCTAAATATGAATTTAGTTGAGTATATATTGCTTACAAGAAGAACAAGGACAAGACTGGAGGCATAAGTTTAAGAAACATGCAGAAAAACCATCTGATAATCACCTTTAATTTCTCAATCTGTGAGGCCACAGGCAGGTTTTGCATCCCTTGCAGCAACTGCTCTCTCTTTGAATTATCATCCGTCTCCATCTCAGGTAATAGCTTTGACGACAACATTACAGGAAGAACTGTAATATCAAAATTTCTCCAGTACTTCAGTCACAGACAAAGTGCTTATGCAACACATAGGATTGGGTATGAAACCAGTAATAGCTTGGACACTCAGTTTTCCATAGTTCTATCCGTTTATTGTGGAATCCAAAGAAATTCTACCGTCAAAAGAATTACTCCCATTCTCACAAGTTTTGGTCAGTTTTTTACACCATAAAGGAAATTCTCCATTCAGACATGCTTGCGATGCTGTTTTAGACAATTTGCAATTATTATTAGTTTCTTTCAAGAATTATGTCAAATAAACAACATTTTAAGTTCAGGTGATATAATAAAATGAGTAATGCACTGCTATATTTGAATGCTCTATTAGTAGAGATACCACAAATTCCTTAACAATAAGCCCTAAACTCTAAAGAAAGTAATTGATTTGAAAATTCAGAAAATAAAAGTCAGGAAAAAATTATAGATCATCTGATATTTAGGTTATTGATAGATAATAATTAACGAGCAATGCCTCAGAAAGAGCATTTCGGTTTTCCATGGAATGATGTTCGTACCAAAAGTTTGTAAAACTTTTTTTCTAGCCTAAATGTCGATTTTATTTAGGTTTAACTGATAATTTTTTCGTATCAAATTGATGAATGAAATAAAACACAGAATGATAAAAAGGATATGTTTCATGAAAAAAGGAAGTGAACACGTGGGCCTGTCTCATGATTTGGGATGAAGGAATGAGAAACCTAAAAATAAGAAAAAATAAACTAGATCAGAAAAAGGGGAAAAAATACCGGTGCCAGGTTACGTTCGAACCTGGGATCTTCAGTATGCTAAGAGAGGCTCATAACTACTTAGCTACCCGTCACTTTTTGAAATGAAGTCAGATCGAATAACACATATCAAAAATATGCAGCAGTGATGATGAACCATTCACATACAGACACACGGCTCCGCAGGATAGCCTGACCAGGTGCAAGCACGTTAATGTAAAGTAAAAATCTTTGATAGCTACAGAATGCATTTGATTAGCAGAAAGAAAACAGGAAGAGCTGCTGCATATTGACATGGTTCTGCAGAATCTGGAACAATGGAAAATCATAAACAATGTACTCATGCATGTGTATGGAATGGCGACGATGCCATTTCAACTCTAAGTTGTCGGACACTTTGAGAGAGATCAGTAACTTAAGGGCCAACAGAACTTGGAAAGGAAAGACTCCTCATCCCCAGTTGACGAATTGCTCTCCTCAAACTCAGAACACCGAGTTAATGCGAAGGAGATATGTACATACTTGTAGAATTCTCTGCATTGACATTCTTGGGGTGCACAAGGAACGCCTTGGAAACCGCCCTAATCTCCTCCACGATCTTGAAAAGCTCAAGATTAACCATAGCGTACTGCCCCAAAATATCTTGCCTGGCAAAAAGCACAAAGATTTGAATACAGCTGGAGAAGGGGAAATTGAAATCGCACATTTAGCTGGACAACAATAAATCATGGCGATCAAACGAAGTCGACGAACGTCAGATGTTGATGCGGTCGTAAGAGCGCAATCAGGCCGGTACAAATCCGCCGTCTATATGAGCACGTTTAGGCTCGACGGAGCAACTAAAATGGAAGAAATCGGCAGTCGAACCAGGAATACACAGACGGAATAGCCAATTCTGAGCAATCGAATTGGAGGTCCATATTCGAAACCGAAAACGAACGCTTCGAAAGAGAGAGAGAGAGAGAGAGAGAGACCATTTAGGAGTGGCATTGGTGCGGGCGTAGACGTCGAAGTCTTCGAGGATGCGGGAGACGGCCTTGAAGAGGGTCAAGGCCCTGCCCTTGACGGACTCGAGGCGCAGCTGCTGCTGCACGGCCGCGTTCAGCCTCTCGGCGGCGGCGGCGGGCGCCGGCGGGGGCTGCTGCTGCTGCTGGGGTTGCTGTTGAGGTTGGAGTTGAGACTGGTTCGGGGGGATCGCACCTTCCATGGCCGCCATCCTTCCACCTCCTCCTCCTCCGGGGATCCTGCTCTCTCTCTCTCTCTCTCTCAGTTGCTGCTGCTGCTTTTCGACGTCGCCATCGGAACTGCAGGACCTGCGCGCATTTGCTCCGGCAATTCGGTATTGGCGAATTTCAATTTGCAATCGGGCCCTCTTTGTTTTTTTTTTTTTTCTTCACTCGGCGAGGGGATGAATTGGACGTCTAATCCTTTCTCTCTTATATAAAAGATGTAATTTCTCTATTATGTATATATATATATATATATATATATATGACGTATTTTGAAGTAGCCGATTATATGATAAAATTCTTTTCTTTCTTTATGAAAAAATATGGCCAATAGGAACTTAATAGTGACGCATTTCTTTTTGGTATAAAACCAGGTTTGCCCTAATGATAAAAATTGACAGTGTTACGCAATCTTGGCAAACAAGATATCGATCTTTAAATGAAACGTTACCTCGTCACATTTTATATAATTTTAAACAGTAAAATGGTGATGTTGCTTTTCGAGGATTTTATAATAAATTATTTCACCTAACCCAAAATAACTGTTATCTTTGAGAAAATATTAAAACTAAAAGTTGTAATATTGAATTTAAATAGTGAAGAAGTGATAAAGCCATGTCGTGGGCTTTTTATTTATTTATTTATATAGTTTCCCTAATTTCCCACTTTTCTCATCGCATTCTTAGTTATAAATGCAGTGTTGAATATTATGCTACTTAATAAGAGAATTAATTTGAATAGTTCAAAGGTGATTTCATAAAGTTTTGCTCATTTTCATATATGGAGCTCTTTGATTAATGTGCTAAAATTCTCACCATTTCCATAAAGTTCATATCCCAATGCATATGATAAAAGAGTATATTTTCATTAAGATGGAATGGGGAGTACGAGTTACATTTTGTTGAAACGTTCTTTTTAAAATTTTCCTTTTCCAAATTGAAGAATGATAAAGTATATATCATAATATTCATGAAAGACTGGAATAGGAAAATATGGGATTGTTATGAAATACATGAATGAATGAGATACATGAATGAATATTCATTTTATCTAATGTACTTATTATGGTACATTTATATCATACTTTCTAAATACATCTCCCTATACAATGAACGTTCATCTCCCTTATCCAGTACATGTATCATTCGATACATTGATATTAATGATAAGTACATTCTTGTTCTCCTATAAATACGAGTTTAGTTTTGATGTACAATAACAACGATCAGAACAACAATCACAATACAGTGAAATATATGGCTTTCTCTACTATCTCTAGTGTTCACTTGCTTTCTCTTCTCAATCTCTTCTCTGTTATATATTCGCAACACAATATTTTTTTTTTTTTGTAACCCGGGAACCCCCGTACAGCCGGTAGCCGGCGAGGTAAACCCGGGGTGACGCTAGCGGAGGACCCACCACCCTGACGTCGCACTTAAGACCCCCGCAACACAATATTTTACAACACGTTATCAGCACGAAGATCTACCGATTGAATACGTAATTTTTACAAGGTGGGTATTCTTTTTATTAATCAACTTATACTTCATCTTCTTCTATCAATTCTTCATTTTTATTTTTCTTGGCCCGAAGCCAAATTTCAAATTTAAAAGTATCATTCTGCTCCTGAAGTAGCGGTGGATATTTGGAAATCCTTTTAATTAATTTAAGGATTTATTTTTGCAAGGATTATGGCAAATATTGAAAAGCCCAAATTCCACTTCCTGGAAGTGAGTGGAAAGAATTATCTATCCTGGTGCATTGATATGGAAATGCACCTCCAAGGGCAAGGTCTCGCTAATACAATCACGGAAGATGGAATCTCAAATGAAAAGGATAAAGCAATTGCGCTGATCTTTATTTGCCGTCATTTGCATGAGAGCCTGTAGACTCAATATTTATCCGTTCGAGACCCTCATATCTTGTGGAGGAGGTTGAAGGATAGGTATGATCATACCAAGACTGTTATCCTCCCTCAAGCACAATATGACTGGCAAAATCTCATATTGCAAGATTTTAAATCAGTGTCTGACTATAATTCCGCTTTATTTGATATCATTTCTCGGCTTGAGTTATGCGGTATCAGACTCGCTGATGCGGAATTGTTAGAGAAAATTTTCTCCACCTTCCATGCTTCAAATATTGTATTGTAACAGCAATACCGGCAGCGTCAGTTTGCCACATATTTTGAATTAATTTCTGTGCTTCTCATTGCTGAGCAAACTAATGAATTGCTGCTCAAAAATCATGATCTTAGACCTGCTGGCTCAAAAGTATTGCCTGAAGCACATGCTAACTTTGAGAAAAATACTGGCCATTTTAAGGGCTATAAGCGCAGGCAAGAACATAATCCTAGAAGGGATGACAAGAAATTTAATCGCCCTAGAAAATCAAACTATGGCCTAAATCATGGCAAAGAAAAGAATCCAAAGAATGTGATTAATGAAAGTATTTGTCATCGCTGTGGCATGCCTGGGCACTGGTCACGTACCTGTCGTACGCCAAAACATTTTGTTGATCTATACCAGGCATCTTTAAAGAATACGGGCAAGCGTGGTGAATCTCATGCCATTGAAATCAATCCTACTGCCATAACCATTGTTGAGGCCAACAATATCTCCGTTGGTGGGACTCCTCTTGCTCCTGAAGTAGCAAATGCATCATTGGATGTCTCTGATTTCTTTGAGGACCTCTGATTACTTTGATGAAGCATCAGAGTGGTGGATGATAATTTGAACTTCGAATTGTTTATTGTTTCGCTTTAAATGTATTACTTTTTATTGTTCTTTAATATGATTATGAAATGCTTATGAACCTTATATAATATTTATTTTGAAATTTTATTCGACTCTATAACTAATATGCAACTTTTATGATACTTGACACCTGAAGTTGTCAATATAAATGCAAATGGAAAATACCGAGAAAAAGGAAGATGTTTGTTTGCTTGATAGTGCAACAACACATACTATATTTCGTAATAGACACTTTTTCTCAAGTATGACATTGCAGAAAGCACAAATCCATACAATATCAGGTCATGTTCCGATTATTGATGGTTTTGGAAATGCCACAATTATTTTGCCAAATGGCACAATCCTGCATATTGAAAATGCGTTTCTAAGCATTAGATCTAAAAGGAATCTGCTCAGTTTCAAATATGTACGCCGTAATGGGTACCATATCGAGACTATTTATGAGCAAGATAAAGAATATATTTGCATTTCCTCTTATAAGATGGGCCTGAAGACCATCCATGAAAAGCTAGAAGCTTCTTCTATGGGTTTGTATTGTGTCATGATTAAGGCTGTTGAAACCTACGCCACCACATCCTGGAGATTGGTAAGCCCTGATCAGTTTGGACTGTGGCATGATCGCCTTGGTCATCCTGGCGCTTTAATGATACGTAGGATAATTCAAAATACAAAAGGGCACCCTTTAAAAGATATAAAGGTATTGTTGTCCAAAGATTATAATTGTGAGGCTTGCTCACAAGGAAAGCTCATTATTAAACCTTCTATAACAAAGGTTAATCTTGAATCTCTTTTATTCTTGCAAAGAATTCATGGTGATATTTGTGGACCAATACAACCACCAAGTGGACCATTTCGATATTTTATGGTACTAGTGGACGCATCCTATAGATGGTCCCATGTTTGTCTATTATCTATGCGCAATGACACATTTGCATGTTTATTTGCACTATTATCATATTCCAACTGCAAATGCTCCAGCTAGGGTAGTTGTTCCCGAAGGACAAGCTAAAATGGATCAAAATCCCCTGCACTTGAAGCGTGGTAGACCGATAGGATCAAAAGACACTGCTCCTCGAAAACGAAGGGGAAAGAATCAGGAATCCGCTCCAGAAGAGCCTGGCATTGTGCTTGCTCCCAAAGAGCTTATTACCCCTGAAGAGGCGCAAACCCATGAAAGGAACACTAGCCCCGGGAATACCGAGAATTCCATTATGTATTGTAATGAAATTTGGGATCGAAATGAAATCATCATTGATGATGCTTTTGCATTCTCAGTTGCTCATAAAATTATGGATGATGATTGTGAGCCGCAATCTATTATTGAATGTCGTCAAAGGCAAGATTGGCCTAAGTGGGAGGAAACAATTAAAGCCGAATTAGCTTCCCTAACTAAACGAGAGGTTTTTGGACCTGTAACTCGTATCCTCGATAATGTAAAGCCCGTTGGTTATAAATGGGTATTTATCCGAAAACGAAATGAGAAAAACGAGGTTGTCAGGTATAAAGCCCGACTCGTTGCCCAAGGATTCTCCCAAAGACCTGGGATTGATTATAATGAGACATATTCACCTGTGATGAATATGATTACATTTTGTTTTCTCATTAGCCTAGCAATCTTTGAAAGATTGGAAATGCGTCTTATGGACGTTGTGACGGCATATTTATATGGCTCATTAGACTCTAATATTTATATGAAAATTCCCGAGGGATTCAAAATGCCTGAAGCATGCACTCCCCGCAATTTATTCTCAATAAAATTGCAAAGATCCTTGTACGAGTTAAAGCAATCCGGTCGCATGTGGTATCAATGCCTAAGTGAGTACCTAATTAAGGAAAGGTACAAGAATGATCCTATCTGCCCATACGTGTTTATTAAGAAATCGAAACCGGATTTGCTATTGTAGCAGTTTATGTCGACGATATAAATTTAATTGGAACTCCGAAAGAGTTAGCTGAAACTGCGAGTATTTGAAAAGGGAGTTTGAAGTTAAAGATTTGGGTAAAACCAAACTTTGTCTTGGTCTAGAGCTTGAGCATAAAGCAAATGGAATAATCGTCCATCAATCAGCATACGTTGAAAGATTGCTTAAACGTTTCAACATGGATAAAGCTCACCCATTGAACACCCCTATGGTTGTAAGGTCTCTAGATCCTCAAAATGACCCATTTCGTCCTAGAGAATCTGATGAAGAGATACTTGGTCCTGAAGTACCATATCTCAATGCAATTGGGGCTTTGATGTACTTGGCACAATGTACGAGACCGTATATCGCTTTTGCGGTAAATTTATTGGCATGTTTTAGTTCGAGTCAACTCGGAGACACCGGAATGGAGTTAAACATATTTTCCGTTATCTCCGAGGAACCATAGATTTGGGATTATATTATTCCAAGGATTCCACTAACTCGGTTTAGTTGGATATGCCGATCTTGGATATAGATCCGATTCACATAAGGCTCGCTCTCAAACCGGGTATTTATTTTGTTATAACGGCACCGCTATTTCTTGGCGTTCTACGAAGCAATCGCTAGTAGCTACATCTTCTAACCACTTTGAGGTTATTGCTTTATATGAAGCTGGAAGAGAGTGTGTTTGGTTAAGATCTGTTATAACACATATTCATAATTCTTGTTGCTTAATACCGGTTACAAATTCTCCCACTATAATTTATGAAGATAATGCTGCTTGTGTTGCACAAGTTAGGGGAGGATATATCAAAGGTGATAGGACCAAGCATATCTCGCCGAAATTTTTCTATACTCATGAACTCCAAGAAAGTCGACAAATTGATGTTAAACAGATTCAATCCATAAATAATCTTGCAGATCTTTTTACCAAATCATTGCCAACATCAAGTTTTGAGAAATTAGTATATGGCATTGGTATGCGGCGAGTTCACAAAATGCAAGATTGATTAGCCCCAAGAGCATGGCTACATGGCTCAATTGAGGGGGAGATATTATGAACTATGCATTGCAGCATTGATATGCGGCGAGTTCACAAGATGCAAGAATGATTAGCCCCAATAGTGGCTATATATGCATTGCACTCTTTTTTCTTTTTGTCCGGTTTTTTCTCACAGGGTTTTTCCGGCTTAAAGTTTTTAACGAGGCAATTAATGCATCCATAAAAGGGAGAGATCATAACATTTGTGCTCTGCACTCTTTTTCCCTTTTGTCTGGTTTTTATCCCACTGGGTTTTTCCGGCTTAAGGTTTTTAATGAGGTAGTATCATTCGATGCACAATACATAATGAATACAATGAATATTCAAGGGGGAGTGTTATGAAATACATGAATGAAAGATATACATGAATGAATATTCATTTTATCTAATGTACTTATTATGGTACATTTGTATCATACTTTCTA